>OY744481.1:115366131-115741171 GCA_963556165.1 Tipula helvola | reverse complement strand
CAACGGCCATTCGGATCGCTTGATATTTCTACACAGTTTGCAGAAAATTCAATTTTATTGAAAATCAACTGAACTATAGCCCACAAATTCAGAGCCAGAAAAATCGAAAATCTGCAATTTTGCTCCGATTTCGATGATTGATACCTCTATCAATAGGCGTTGAGACCTGTAATCGTCATGCCAACGGCCATTCGGATCGCTTGAATATTTCTACGCAGTTTGCAGAAAATTCAATTTTATTGAAAATCAACTGAACTATAGCCCCACAAATTCAGAGCCAGAAAAATCGAAAATCTGCAATTTTGCTCCGATTGCGATGATTGATATCTCTTTCAATAGGCGTTAAGACCTGTAATCGTCATGCCAACGGCCATTCGGATCGCTTGAATATTCTACACAGTTTCCAGAAAATTCAATTTTATTGAAAATCAACTGAACTATAGCCCACAAATTCAGAGCCAGAAAAATCGAAAATCTGCAAATTTGCTCCGATTTCGACCTCTTTTCAATAGACGTTGAGACCTGTAATCGTCATGCCAACGGCCATTCGGATCGCTTGAATATTTCTACACAGTTTGCAGAAAATTCAATTTTATTGAAAATCAACTAAGCCCACAATTCAGAGCCAGAAAATCGAAAATCTGCAATTTTGCTCCGATTGCGATGATTGATACCTCTATCAATTGGCGTTGAGACCTGTAATCGTCATGCCAACGGCCATTCGGATCGCTTGAATATTTCTACACAGTTTGCAGAAATTCAATTTTATTGAAAATCAACAGAACTATAGCCCACAAATTCAGGGCCAGAAAAATCGAAAATCTGCAATTTTGCTCCGATTTCGATAATTGATCCTCTTTCAATAGGCGTTGAGACCTGTAATCGTCATGCCAACGGCCATTCGGATCGCTTGAATATTTCTACACAGTTTGCAGAAAATTCAATTTTATTGAAAATCAACTGAACTATAGCCCACAAATTCAGAGCCAGAAAAATCGAAAATCTGCAATTTTGCTCCGATTTCGATGATTGATACCTCTATCAATAGGCGTTGAGACCTGTAATCGTCATGCCAACGGCCATTCGGATCGCTTGAATATTTCTACGCCAGTTTGCAGAAAATTCAATTTTATTGAAAATCAACTGAACTATAGCCCACAAATTCAGAGCCAGAAAAATCGAAAATCTGCACTTTTGCTCCGATTGCGATGATTGATATCTCTTTCAATAGGCGTTAAGACTGTAATCGTCATGCCAACGGCCATTCGGATCGCTTGAATATTTCTACACAGTTTCCAGAAAATTCAATTTTATTGAAAATCAACTGAACTATAGCCCACAAATTCAGAGCCAGAAAAATCGAAAAATCTGCAAATTTGCTCCGATTTCGACCCTCTTTCAATAGACGTTGAGACCTGTAATCGTCATGCCAACGGGCCATTCGGATCGCTTGAATATTTCTACACAGTTTGCAGAAAATTCAATTTTATTGAAAATCAACTATAGCCCACAAATTCAGAGCCAGAAAAATCGAAAATCTGCAATTTTGCTCCGATTGCGATGATTGATATCTCTTTCAATAGGCGTTGAGACCTGTAATCGTCATGCCAACGGTCATTCGGATCGCTTGAATATTTCTACACAGTTTTGCAGAAAATTCAATTTTATTGAAAATCAACTGAACTATAGCCCACAAATTCAGAGCCAGAAAAATCGAAAATCTGCAATTTTGCTCCGATTCGATGATTGATACCTCTATCAATTGGCGTTGAGACCTGTAATCGTCATGCCAACGGCCATTCGGATCGCTTGAATATTTCTACACAGTTTGCAGAAAATTCAATTTTATTGAAAATCAACTGAACTATAGCCCACAAATTCAGAGCCAGAAAAATCGAAAATCTGCAATTTTGCTCCGATTTCGATGATTGATACCTCTATCAATTGGCGTTGAGACCTGTAATCGTCATGCCAACGGCCATCCGGATCGCTTGAATATTTCTACACATTTTCCAGAAAATTCAATTTTATTGAAAATCAACTGAACTATAGCCCACAAATTCAGAGCCAGAAAAATCGAAAATCTGCAATTTTGCTCCGATTTCGATAATTGATACCTCTATCAATAGGCGTTGAGGCCTGTAATCGTCATGCCAACGGCCATTCGGATCGCTTGAATATTTTCTACACAGTTTGCAGAAAATTCAATTTTATTGAAAATCAACTGAACTATAGCCCACAAATTCAGAGCCAGAAAAATCGAAAATCTGCAATTTTGCTCCGATTTCGATGATTGATACCTCTATCAATTGGCGTTGAGACCTGCAATCGTCATTCCAACGGCCATTCGGATCGCTTGAATAGTTTCTACACATTTTGCAGAAAATCCAATTTTATTGAAAATCAACTGAACTATAGCCCACAAATTCAGAGCCAGAAAAATCGAAAATCTGCAATTTTGCTCCGATTTCGATGATTGATACCTTTATCAATTGGCGTTGAGACCTGTAATCGTCATTCCAATGGCCATTCGGATCGCTTGAATATTTCTACACAGTTTGCAGAAAATTCAATTTTATTGAAAATCAACTGAACTATAGCCCACAAATTCAGAGCCAGAAAAATCGAAAATCTGCAATTTTGCTCCGATTGCGATGATTGATACCTTTATCAATTGGCGTTGAGACCTGTAATCGTCATGCCAACGGCCATTCGGATCGCTTGAATATTTCTACACAGTTTGCAGAAAATTCAATTTTATTGAAAATCAACTGAACTATAGCCCACAAATTCAGAGCCAGAAAAATCGAAAATCTGCAAATTTGCTCCGATTTCGACCTCTTTCAATAGACAGCTGCTGCCATGCTGATTGCATGCCAACGGCCATTCGGATCGCTTGAATATTTCTACACAGTTTGCAGAAAATTCAATTTTATTGAAAATCAACTGAACTATAGCCCACAAATTCAGAGCCAGAAAAATCGAAAATCTGCAATTTTGCTCCGATTTCGATGATTGATACCTCTATCAATAGGCGTTGAGACCTGTAATCGTCATGCCAACGGCCATTCGGATCGCTTGAATATTTCTACACATTTTGCAGAAAATTCAATTTTATTGAAAATCAACTGAACTTATAGCCCACAAATTCAGAGCCAGAAAAATCGAAAATCTGCCATTTTGCTCCGATTTCGATGATTGATACCTCTATCAATAGGCGTTGAGACCTGTAATCGTCATGCCAACGGCCATCGGATCGCTTGAATATTTCTACATATTTTGCAGAAAATTCAATTTTATTGAAAATCAACTGAACTATAGCCCACAAATTCAGAGCCAGAAAAATCGAAAATCTGCAATTTTGCTCCGATTTCGACCTCTTTCAATAGACGTTGAGACCTGTAATCGTCATGCCAACGGTCATTTGGGTCACTTGGATATATCTAGACATTTTGCAGAAAATTCAATTTTATTGAAAATCAACTGAACTATAGCCCACAAATTCAGAGCCAGAAAAATCGAAAATCTGCAATTTTGCTCCGATTTCGATGATTGATACCTCTATCAATAGGCGTTGAGACCTGTAATCGTCATGCCAACGGCCATTCGGATCGCTTGAATATTTCTACACATTTTGCAGAAAATTCAATTTTATTGAAAATCAACTGAACTATAGCCCACAAATTCAGAGCCAGAAAAATCGAAAATCTGCAGTTTTGCTCCGATTGCGATGATTGATATCTCTTTCAATAGGCGTTGAGACCTGTAATCGTCATGCCAACGGCCATTCGGATCGCTTGAATATTTCTACACAGTTTGCAGAAAATTCAATTTTATTGAAAATCAACTGAACTATAGCCCACAAATTCAGAGCCAGAAAAATCGAAAATCTGCAATTTTGCTCCGATTTCGATGATTGATACCTCTATCAATTGGCGTTGAGACCTGTAATCGTCATGCCAACGGCCATTCGGATCGCTTGAATATTTCTACATATTTTTGCAGAAAATTCAATTTTATTGAAAATCAACTGAACTATAGCCCACAAATTCAGAGCCAGAAAAATCGAAAATCTGCAATTTTGCTCCGATTTCGACCTCTTTCAATAGACGTTGAGACCTGTAATCGTCATGCCAACGGTCCATTTGGGTCACTTGGATATATCTAGACATTTCGCAGAAAATTCAATTTTATTGAAAATCAACTGAACTATAGCCCACAAATTCAGAGCCAGAAAAATCGAAAATCTGCAATTTTGCTCCGATTTCGACCTCTTTCAATAGACGTTGAGACCTGTAATCATCATGCCAATGGCCATTTCGGATCGCTTGAATATTTCTACACATTTTGCAGAAAATTCAATTTTATTGAAAATCAACTGAACTATAGCCCACAAATTCAGAGCCAGAAAAATCGAAAATCTGCAGTTTTGCTCCGATTGCGATGATTGATATCTCTTTCAATAGGCGTTGAGACCTGTAATCGTCATGCCAACGGCCATTCGGATCGCTTGAATATTTCTACACAGTTTGCAGAAAATTCAATTTTATTGAAAATCAACTGAACTATAGCCCACAAATTCAGAGCCAGAAAAATCGAAAATGTGCAATTTTGCTCCGATTGCGATGATTGATGTCTCTTTCAATAGGCGTTGAGACCTGTAATCGTCATGCCAACGGCCATTCGGATCGCTTGAATATTTCTACACAGTTTGCAGAAAATTCAATTTTATTGAAAAATCAACTGAACTATAGCCCACAAATTCAGAGCCAGAAAAATCGAAAATCTGCAGTTTTGCTCCGATTGCGATGATTGATATCTCTTTCAATAGGCGTTGAGACCTGTAATCGTCATGCCAACGGCCATTCAGATCGCTTGAATATTTCTACACAGTTTGCAGAAAATTCAATTTTATTGAAAATCAACTGAACTATAGCCCACAAATTCAGAGCCAGAAAAATCGAAAATCTGCAATTTTGCTCCGATTTCGATGATTGATACCTCTATCAATAGGCGTTGAGACCCTGTAATCGTCATGCCAACGGCCATTCGGATCGCTTGAATTTTTCTACACAGTTTGCAGAAAATTCAATTTTATTGAAAATCAACTGAACTATAGCCCACAAATTCAGGGCCAGGAAAATCGAAAATCTGCAATTTTGCTCCGATTTCGATAATTGATACCTCTTTCAATAGGCGTTGAGACCTGTAATCGTCATGCCAACGGCCATTCGGATCGCTTGAATATTTCTACACAGTTCGCAGAAAATTCAATTTTATTGAAAATCAACTGAACTATAGCCCACAAATTCAGAGCCAGAAAAATCGAAAATCTGCAATTTTGCTCCGATTTCGACCTCTTTCAATAGACGTTGAGGACCTGTAATCGTCATGCCAACGGCCATTCGGATCGCTTGAATATTTCTACACATTTTGCAGAAATTCAATTTTATTGAAAATCAACTGAACTATAGCCCACAAATTCAGAGCCAGAAAAATCGAAAATCTGCAATTTTTGCTCCGATTTCGACCTCTTTCAATAGACGTTGAGACCTGTAATCGTCATGCCAACGGCCATTCGGATCGCTTGAATATTTCTACACATTTTGCAGAAAATTCAATTTTATTGAAAATCAACTGAACTATAGCCCACAAATTCAGAGCCAGAAAAATCGAAAATCTGCAATTTTTGCTCCGATTTCGACCTCTTTCAATAGACGTTGAGACCTGTAATCGTCATGCCAACGGCCATTCGGATCGCTTGAATATTTCTACACAGTTTGCAGAAAATTCAATTTTATTGAAAATCAACTGAACTATAGCCCACAAATTCAGAGCCAGAAAAATCGAAAATCTGCAATTTTGCTCCGATTTCGACCTCTTTCAATAGACGTTGAGACCTGTAATCGTCATGCCAACGGTCATTTGGGTCACTTGGATATATCTAGACATTTCGCAGAAATTTTCAATTTTATTGAAAATCAACTGAACTATAGCCCACAAATTCAGAGCCAGAAAAATCGAAAATCTGCAATTTTGCTCCGATTGCGATGATTGATATCTATTTCAATAGGCGTTGAGACCTGTAATCGTCATGCCAACGGCCATTCGGATCGCTTGAATATTTCTACGCAGTTTGCAGAAAATTCAATTTTATTGAAAATCAACTGAAACTATAGCCCACAAATTCAGAGCCAGAAAAATCGAAAATCTGCAATTTTGCTCCGATTTCGACCTCTTTCAATAGACGTTGAGACCTGTAATCGTCATGCCAACGGCCATTCGGATCGCTTGAATATTTCTACACATTTTGCAGAAAATTCAATTTATTGAAAATCAACTGAACTATAGCTCACAAATTCAGAGCCAGAAAAATCGAAAATCTGCAATTTTGCTCCGATTGCGATGATGATACCTCTATCAATAGGCGTTGAGACCTGTAAATCGTCATGCCAACGGCCATTCGGATCGCTTGAATATTCTACACAGTTTGCAGAAAATTCAATTTTATTGAAAATCAACTGAACTATAGCCCACAAATTCAGAGCCAGAAAAATCGAAAATCTGCAGTTTTGCTCCGATTGCGATGATTGATATCTCTTTCAATAGGCTTTGAGACCTGTAATCGTCATGCCAACGGCCATTCGGATCGCTTGAATATTTCTACACAGTTTGCAGAAAATTCAATTTTATTGAAAATCAACTGAACTATAGCCCACAAATTCAGAGCCAGAAAAATCGAAAATCCGCAATTTTGCTCCGATTTCGATGATTGATACCTCTTTCAATAGGCGTTGAGACCTGTAATCGTCATGCCAACGGCCATTCGGATCGCTTGAATATTTCTACACAGTTTGCAGAAAATTCAATTTTATTGAAAATCAACTGAACTATAGCCCACAAATTCAGAGCCAGAAAAATCGAAAATCTGCAATTTTGCTCCGATTGCGATGATTGAAACCTTTATCAATTGGCGTTGAGACCTGTAATCGTCATGCCAACGGCCATTCGGATCGCTTGAATATTTCTACACAGTTTGCAGAAAATTCAATTTTATTGAAAATCAACTGAACTATAGCCCACAAATTCAGAGCTAGAAAAATCGAAAATCTGCAATTTTGCTCCGATTTCGATGATTGATACCTCTTTCAATAGGCGTTGAGACCTGTAATCGTCATGCCAACGGCCATTCGGATCGCTTGAATATTTCTACACAGTTTGCAGAAAATTCAATTTTATTGAAAATCAACTGAACTATAGCCCACAAATTCAGAGCCAGAAAAATCGAAAATCTGCAATTTTGCTCCGATTTCGATGATTGATACCTCTTTCAATAGGCGTTGAGACCTGTAATCGTCATGCCAACGGCCATTCGGATCGCTTGAATATTTCTACACAGTTTGCAGAAAATTCAATTTTATTGAAAATCAACTGAACTATAGCCCACAAATTCAGAGCCAGAAAAATCGAAAATCTGCCATTTTGCTCCGATTGCGATGATTGAAACCTTTATCAATTGGCGTTGAGACCTGTAATCGTCATGCCAACGGCCATTCGGATCGCTTGAATATTTCTACACAGTTTGCAGAAAATTCAATTTTATTGAAAATCAACTGAACTATAGCCCACAAATTCAGAGCCAGAAAAATCGAAAATCTGCAATTTTGCTCCGATTTCGATGATTGATACCTCTTTCAATAGGCGTTGAGACCTGTAATCGTCATGCCAACGGCCATTCGGATCGCTTGAATATTTCTACACAGTTTGCAGAAAATTCAATTTTATTGAAAATCAACTGAAGTATAGCCCACAAATTCAGAGCCAGAAAAATCGAAAATCTGCAATTTTGCTCCGATTGCGATGATTGATATCTCTTTCAATAGGCGTTGAGACCTGTAATCGTCATGCCAACGGCCATTCGGATCGCTTGAATATTTCTACACAGTTTGCAGAAAATTCAATTTTATTGAAAATCAACTGAACTATAGCCCACAAATTCAGAGCCAGAAAAATCGAAAATCTGCAAATTTGCTCCGATTTCGACCTCTTTCAATAGACGTTGAGACCTGTAATCGTCATGCCAACGGCCATTCGGATCGCTTGAATATTTCTACACATTTTGCAGAAAATTCAATTTTATTGAAAATCAACTGAACTATAGCCCACAAATTCAGAGCCAGAAAAATCGAAAATCTGCAATTTTGCTCCGATTGCGATGATTGATATCTCTTTCAATAGGCGTTGAGACCTGTAATCGTCATGCCAACGGCCATTCGGATCGCTTGAATATTTCTACACAGTTTGCAGAAAATTCAATTTTATTGAAAATCAACTGAACTATAGCCCACAAATTCAGAGCCAGAAAAATCGAAAATCTGCAATTTTGCTCCGATTGCGATGATTGATATCTCTTTCAATAGGCGTTGAGACCTGTAATCGTCATGCCAACGGCCATTCGGATCGCTTGAATATTTCTACACATTTTGCAGAAAATTCAATTTTATTGAAAATCAACTGAACTATAGCCCACAAATTCAGAGCCAGAAAAATCGAAAATCTGCAAATTTGCTCCGATTTCGACCTCTTTCAATTGACGTTGAGACCTGTAATCGTCATGCCAACGGCCATTCGGATCGCTTGAATATTTCTACACATTTTGCAGAAAATTCAATTTTATTGAAAATCAACTGAAGTATAGCCCACAAATTCAGAGCCAGAAAAATCGAAAATCTGCAATTTTGCTCCGATTGCGATGATTGAAACCTTTATCAATTGGCGTTGAGACCTGTAATCGTCATGCCAACGGCCATTCGGATCGCTTGAATATTTCTACACAGTTTGCAGAAAATTCAATTTTATTGAAAATCAACTGAACTATAGCCCACAAATTCAGAGCCAGAAAAATCGAAAATCTGCAATTTTGCTCCGATTGCGATGATTGATATCTCTTTCAATAGGCGTTGAGACCTGTAATCGTCATGCCAACGGCCATTCGGATCGCTTGAATATTTCTACACAGTTTGCAGAAAATTCAATTTTATTGAAAATCAACTGAACTATAGCCCACAAATTCAGAGCCAGAAAAATCGAAAATCTGCAAATTTGCTCCGATTTCGACCTCTTTCAATAGACGTTGAGACCTGTAATCGTCATGCCAACGGCCATTCGGATCGCTTGAATATTTCTACACATTTTGCAGAAAATTCAATTTTATTGAAAATCAACTGAACTATAGCCCACAAATTCAGAGCCAGAAAAATCGAAAATCTGCAATTTTGCTCCGATTGCGATGATTGATATCTCTTTCAATAGGCGTTGAGACCTGTAATCGTCATGCCAACGGCCATTCGGATCGCTTGAATATTTCTACACAGTTTGCAGAAAATTCAATTTTATTGAAAATCAACTGAACTATAGCCCACAAATTCAGAGCCAGAAAAATCGAAAATCTGCAATTTTGCTCCGATTTCGATGATTGATACCTTTATCAATTGGCGTTGAGACCTGTAATCGTCATGCCAACGGCCATTCGGATCGCTTGAATATTTCTACACAGTTTGCAGAAAATTCAATTTTATTGAAAATGAACTTAACTATAGCCCACAAATTCAGAGCCAGAAAAATCGAAAATCTGCAATTTTGCTCCGATTGCGATGATTGATATCTCTTTCAATAGGCGTTGAGACCTGTAATCGTCATGCCAACGGCCATTCGGATCGCTTGAATATTTCTACACAGTTTGCAGAAAATTCAATTTTATTGAAAATCAACTGAACTATAGCCCACAAATTCAGAGCCAGAAAAATCGAAAATCTGCAGTTTTGCTCCGATTGCGATGATTGATATCTCTTTCAATAGGCTTTGAGACCTGTAATCGTCATGCCAACGGCCATTCGGATCGCTTGAATATTTCTACACAGTTTGCAGAAAATTCAATTTTATTGAAAATCAACTGAACTATAGCCCACAAATTCAGAGCCAGAAAAATCGAAAATCTGCAATTTTGCTCCGATTGCGATGATTGATACCTCTTTCAATAGGCGTTGAGACCTGTAATCGTCATGCCAACGGCCATTCGGATCGCTTGAATATTTCTACACAGTTTGCAGAAAATTCAATTTTATTGAAAATCAACTGAACTATAGCCCACAAATTCAGAGCCAGAAAAATCGAAAATCTGCCATTTTGCTCCGATTGCGATGATTGAAACCTTTATCAATTGGCGTTGAGACCTGTAATCGTCATGCCAACGGCCATTCGGATCGCTTGAATATTTCTACACAGTTTGCAGAAAATTCAATTTTATTGAAAATCAACTGAACTATAGCCCACAAATTCAGAGCCAGAAAAATCGAAAATCTGCAATTTTGCTCCGATTTCGATGATTGATACCTCTTTCAATAGGCGTTGAGACCTGTAATCGTCATGCCAACGGCCATTCGGATCGCTTGAATATTTCTACACAGTTTGCAGAAAATTCAATTTTATTGAAAATCAACTGAACTATAGCCCACAAATTCAGAGCCAGAAAAATCGAAAATCTGCAAATTTGCTCCGATTTCGACCTCTTTCAATAGACGTTGAGACCTGTAATCGTCATGCCAACGGCCATTCGGATCGCTTGAATATTTCTACACATTTTGCAGAAAATTCAATTTTATTGAAAATCAACTGAACTATAGCCCACAAATTCAGAGCCAGAAAAATCGAAAATCTGCAATTTTGCTCCGATTGCGATGATTGATATCTCTTTCAATAGGCGTTGAGACCTGTAATCGTCATGCCAACGGCCATTCGGATCGCTTGAATATTTCTACACAGTTTGCAGAAAATTCAATTTTATTGAAAATCAACTGAACTATAGCCCACAAATTCAGAGCCAGAAAAATCGAAAATCTGCAATTTTGCTCCGATTGCGATGATTGATATCTCTTTCAATAGGCGTTGAGACCTGTAATCGTCATGCCAACGGCCATTCGGATCGCTTGAATATTTCTACACATTTTGCAGAAAATTCAATTTTATTGAAAATCAACTGAACTATAGCCCACAAATTCAGAGCCAGAAAAATCGAAAATCTGCAAATTTGCTCCGATTTCGACCTCTTTCAATTGACGTTGAGACCTGTAATCGTCATGCCAACGGCCATTCGGATCGCTTGAATATTTCTACACATTTTGCAGAAAATTCAATTTTATTGAAAATCAACTGAAGTATAGCCCACAAATTCAGAGCCAGAAAAATCGAAAATCTGCAATTTTGCTCCGATTGCGATGATTGAAACCTTTATCAATTGGCGTTGAGACCTGTAATCGTCATGCCAACGGCCATTCGGATCGCTTGAATATTTCTACACAGTTTGCAGAAAATTCAATTTTATTGAAAATCAACTGAACTATAGCCCACAAATTCAGAGCCAGAAAAATCGAAAATCTGCAATTTTGCTCCGATTGCGATGATTGATATCTCTTTCAATAGGCGTTGAGACCTGTAATCGTCATGCCAACGGCCATTCGGATCGCTTGAATATTTCTACACAGTTTGCAGAAAATTCAATTTTATTGAAAATCAACTGAACTATAGCCCACAAATTCAGAGCTAGAAAAATCGAAAATCTGCAATTTTGCTCCGATTTCGATGATTGATACCTCTTTCAATAGGCGTTGAGACCTGTAATCGTCATGCCAACGGCCATTCGGATCGCTTGAATATTTCTACACAGTTTGCAGAAAATTCAATTTTATTGAAAATCAACTGAACTATAGCCCACAAATTCAGAGCCAGAAAAATCGAAAATCTGCAGTTTTGCTCCGATTGCGATGATTGATATCTCTTTCAATAGGCTTTGAGACCTGTAATCGTCATGCCAACGGCCATTCGGATCGCTTGAATATTTCTACACAGTTTGCAGAAAATTCAATTTTATTGAAAATCAACTGAACTATAGCCCACAAATTCAGAGCTAGAAAAATCGAAAATCTGCAATTTTGCTCCGATTTCGATGATTGATACCTCTTTCAATAGGCGTTGAGACCTGTAATCGTCATGCCAACGGCCATTCGGATCGCTTGAATATTTCTACACAGTTTGCAGAAAATTCAATTTTATTGAAAATCAACTGAACTATAGCCCACAAATTCAGAGCCAGAAAAATCGAAAATCTGCAGTTTTGCTCCGATTTCGATGATTGATACCTCTTTCAATAGGCGTTGAGACCTGTAATCGTCATGCCAACGGCCATTCGGATCGCTTGAATATTTCTACACAGTTTGCAGAAAATTCAATTTTATTGAAAATCAACTGAACTATAGCCCACAAATTCAGAGCTAGAAAAATCGAAAATCTGCAATTTTGCTCCGATTTCGATGATTGATACCTCTTTCAATAGGCGTTGAGACCTGTAATCGTCATGCCAACGGCCATTCGGATCGCTTGAATATTTCTACACAGTTTGCAGAAAATTCAATTTTATTGAAAATCAACTGAACTATAGCCCACAAATTCAGAGCCAGAAAAATCGAAAATCTGCAAATTTGCTCCGATTTCGACCTCTTTCAATAGACGTTGAGACCTGTAATCGTCATGCCAACGGCCATTCGGATCGCTTGAATATTTCTACACAGTTTGCAGAAAATTCAATTTTATTGAAAATCAACTGAACTATAGCCCACAAATTCAGAGCTAGAAAAATCGAAAATCTGCAATTTTGCTCCGATTTCGATGATTGATACCTCTTTCAATAGGCGTTGAGACCTGTAATCGTCATGCCAACGGCCATTCGGATCGCTTGAATATTTCTACACAGTTTGCAGAAAATTCAATTTTATTGAAAATCAACTGAACTATAGCCCACAAATTCAGAGCCAGAAAAATCGAAAATCTGCAGTTTTGCTCCGATTGCGATGATTGATATCTCTTTCAATAGGCTTTGAGACCTGTAATCGTCATGCCAACGGCCATTCGGATCGCTTGAATATTTCTACACAGTTTGCAGAAAATTCAATTTTATTGAAAATCAACTGAACTATAGCCCACAAATTCAGAGCCAGAAAAATCGAAAATCTGCAATTTTGCTCCGATTTCGATGATTGATACCTCTTTCAATAGGCGTTGAGACCTGTAATCGTCATGCCAACGGCCATTCGGATCGCTTGAATATTTCTACACAGTTTGCAGAAAATTCAATTTTATTGAAAATCAACTGAACTATAGCCCACAAATTCAGAGCCAGAAAAATCGAAAATCTGCCATTTTGCTCCGATTGCGATGATTGAAACCTTTATCAATTGGCGTTGAGACCTGTAATCGTCATGCCAACGGCCATTCGGATCGCTTGAATATTTCTACACAGTTTGCAGAAAATTCAATTTTATTGAAAATCAACTGAACTATAGCCCACAAATTCAGAGCCAGAAAAATCGAAAATCTGCAATTTTGCTCCGATTTCGATGATTGATACCTCTTTCAATAGGCGTTGAGACCTGTAATCGTCATGCCAACGGCCATTCGGATCGCTTGAATATTTCTACACAGTTTGCAGAAAATTCAATTTTATTGAAAATCAACTGAAGTATAGCCCACAAATTCAGAGCCAGAAAAATCGAAAATCTGCAATTTTGCTCCGATTGCGATGATTGATATCTCTTTCAATAGGCGTTGAGACCTGTAATCGTCATGCCAACGGCCATTCGGATCGCTTGAATATTTCTACACAGTTTGCAGAAAATTCAATTTTATTGAAAATCAACTGAACTATAGCCCACAAATTCAGAGCCAGAAAAATCGAAAATCTGCAAATTTGCTCCGATTTCGACCTCTTTCAATAGACGTTGAGACCTGTAATCGTCATGCCAACGGCCATTCGGATCGCTTGAATATTTCTACACATTTTGCAGAAAATTCAATTTTATTGAAAATCAACTGAACTATAGCCCACAAATTCAGAGCCAGAAAAATCGAAAATCTGCAATTTTGCTCCGATTGCGATGATTGATATCTCTTTCAATAGGCGTTGAGACCTGTAATCGTCATGCCAACGGCCATTCGGATCGCTTGAATATTTCTACACAGTTTGCAGAAAATTCAATTTTATTGAAAATCAACTGAACTATAGCCCACAAATTCAGAGCCAGAAAAATCGAAAATCTGCAATTTTGCTCCGATTGCGATGATTGATATCTCTTTCAATAGGCGTTGAGACCTGTAATCGTCATGCCAACGGCCATTCGGATCGCTTGAATATTTCTACACATTTTGCAGAAAATTCAATTTTATTGAAAATCAACTGAACTATAGCCCACAAATTCAGAGCCAGAAAAATCGAAAATCTGCAAATTTGCTCCGATTTCGACCTCTTTCAATTGACGTTGAGACCTGTAATCGTCATGCCAACGGCCATTCGGATCGCTTGAATATTTCTACACATTTTGCAGAAAATTCAATTTTATTGAAAATCAACTGAAGTATAGCCCACAAATTCAGAGCCAGAAAAATCGAAAATCTGCAATTTTGCTCCGATTGCGATGATTGAAACCTTTATCAATTGGCGTTGAGACCTGTAATCGTCATGCCAACGGCCATTCGGATCGCTTGAATATTTCTACACAGTTTGCAGAAAATTCAATTTTATTGAAAATCAACTGAACTATAGCCCACAAATTCAGAGCCAGAAAAATCGAAAATCTGCAATTTTGCTCCGATTGCGATGATTGATATCTCTTTCAATAGGCGTTGAGACCTGTAATCGTCATGCCAACGGCCATTCGGATCGCTTGAATATTTCTACACAGTTTGCAGAAAATTCAATTTTATTGAAAATCAACTGAACTATAGCCCACAAATTCAGAGCCAGAAAAATCGAAAATCTGCAAATTTGCTCCGATTTCGACCTCTTTCAATAGACGTTGAGACCTGTAATCGTCATGCCAACGGCCATTCGGATCGCTTGAATATTTCTACACATTTTGCAGAAAATTCAATTTTATTGAAAATCAACTGAACTATAGCCCACAAATTCAGAGCCAGAAAAATCGAAAATCTGCAATTTTGCTCCGATTGCGATGATTGATATCTCTTTCAATAGGCGTTGAGACCTGTAATCGTCATGCCAACGGCCATTCGGATCGCTTGAATATTTCTACACAGTTTGCAGAAAATTCAATTTTATTGAAAATCAACTGAACTATAGCCCACAAATTCAGAGCCAGAAAAATCGAAAATCTGCAATTTTGCTCCGATTTCGATGATTGATACCTTTATCAATTGGCGTTGAGACCTGTAATCGTCATGCCAACGGCCATTCGGATCGCTTGAATATTTCTACACAGTTTGCAGAAAATTCAATTTTATTGAAAATGAACTTAACTATAGCCCACAAATTCAGAGCCAGAAAAATCGAAAATCTGCAATTTTGCTCCGATTGCGATGATTGATATCTCTTTCAATAGGCGTTGAGACCTGTAATCGTCATGCCAACGGCCATTCGGATCGCTTGAATATTTCTACACAGTTTGCAGAAAATTCAATTTTATTGAAAATCAACTGAACTATAGCCCACAAATTCAGAGCCAGAAAAATCGAAAATCTGCAATTTTGCTCCGATTGCGATGATACCTTTATCAATTGGCGTTGAGACCTGTAATCGTCATGCCAACGGCCATTCGGATCGCTTGAATATTTCTACACAGTTTGCAGAAAATTCAATTTTATTGAAAATGAACTTAACTATAGCCCACAAATTCAGAGCCAGAAAAATCGAAAATCTGCAATTTTGCTCCGATTTCGATGATTGATATCTCTTTCAATAGGCGTTGAGACCTGTAATCGTCATGCCAACGGCCATTCGGATCGCTTGAATATTTCTACACAGTTTGCAGAAAATTCAATTTTATTGAAAATCAACTGAACTATAGCCCACAAATTCAGAGCCAGAAAAATCGAAAATCTGCAATTTTGCTCCGATTTCGATGATTGATACCTCTATCAATTGGCGTTGAGACCTGTAATCGTCATGCCAACGGCCATTCGGATCGCTTGAATATTTCTACACAGTTTGCAGAAAATTCAATTTTATTGAAAATGAACTTAACTATAGCCCACAAATTCAGAGCCAGAAAAATCGAAAATCTGCAATTTTGCTCCGATTGCGATGATTGATATCTCTTTCAATAGGCGTTGAGACCTGTAATCGTCATGCCAACGGCCATTCGGATCGCTTGAATATTTCTACACAGTTTGCAGAAAATTCAATTTTATTGAAAATCAACTGAACTATAGCCCACAAATTCAGAGCCAGAAAAATCGAAAATCTGCAATTTTGCTCCGATTGCGATGATTGATACCTTTATCAATTGGCGTTGAGACCTGTAATCCTCATGCCAACGGCCATTCGGATCGCTTGAATATTTCTACACAGTTTGCAGAAAATTCAATTTTATTGAAAATCAACTGAACTATAGCCCACAAATTCAGAGCCAGAAAAATCGAAAATCTGCCATTTTGCTCCGATTGCGATGATTGAAACCTTTATCAATTGGCGTTGAGACCTGTAATCGTCATGCCAACGGCCATTCGGATCGCTTGAATATTTCTACACAGTTTGCAGAAAATTCAATTTTATTGAAAATCAACTGAACTATAGCCCACAAATTCAGAGCCAGAAAAATCGAAAATCTGCAATTTTGCTCCGATTTCGATGATTGATACCTCTTTCAATAGGCGTTGAGACCTGTAATCGTCATGCCAACGGCCATTCGGATCGCTTGAATATTTCTACACAGTTTGCAGAAAATTCAATTTTATTGAAAATCAACTGAACTATAGCCCACAAATTCAGAGCCAGAAAAATCGAAAATCTGCAAATTTGCTCCGATTTCGACCTCTTTCAATTGACGTTGAGACCTGTAATCGTCATGCCAACGGCCATTCGGATCGCTTGAATATTTCTACACATTTTGCAGAAAATTCAATTTTATTGAAAATCAACTGAACTATAGCCCACAAATTCAGAGCCAGAAAAATCGAAAATCTGCAATTTTGCTCCGATTGCGATGATTGAAACCTTTATCAATTGGCGTTGAGACCTGTAATCGTCATGCCAACGGCCATTCGGATCGCTTGAATATTTCTACACAGTTTGCAGAAAATTCAATTTTATTGAAAATCAACTGAACTATAGCCCACAAATTCAGAGCCAGAAAAATCGAAAATCTGCAATTTTGCTCCGATTGCGATGATTGATATCTCTTTCAATAGGCGTTGAGACCTGTAATCGTCATGCCAACGGCCATTCGGATCGCTTGAATATTTCTACACAGTTTGCAGAAAATTCAATTTTATTGAAAATCAACTGAACTATAGCCCACAAATTCAGAGCCAGAAAAATCGAAAATCTGCAAATTTGCTCCGATTTCGACCTCTTTCAATAGACGTTGAGACCTGTAATCGTCATGCCAACGGCCATTCGGATCGCTTGAATATTTCTACACATTTTGCAGAAAATTCAATTTTATTGAAAATCAACTGAACTATAGCCCACAAATTCAGAGCCAGAAAAATCGAAAATCTGCAATTTTGCTCCGATTGCGATGATTGATATCTCTTTCAATAGGCGTTGAGACCTGTAATCGTCATGCCAACGGCCATTCGGATCGCTTGAATATTTCTACACAGTTTGCAGAAAATTCAATTTTATTGAAAATCAACTGAACTATAGCCCACAAATTCAGAGCCAGAAAAATCGAAAATCTGCAATTTTGCTCCGATTTCGATGATTGATATCTTTATCAATTGGCGTTGAGACCTGTAATCGTCATGCCAACGGCCATTCGGATCGCTTGAATATTTCTACACAGTTTGCAGAAAATTCAATTTTATTGAAAATGAACTTAACTATAGCCCACAAATTCAGAGCCAGAAAAATCGAAAATCTGCAATTTTGCTCCGATTGCGATGATTGATATCTCTTTCAATAGGCGTTGAGACCTGTAATCGTCATGCCAACGGCCATTCGGATCGCTTGAATATTTCTACACAGTTTGCAGAAAATTCAATTTTATTGAAAATCAACTGAACTATAGCCCACAAATTCAGAGCCAGAAAAATCGAAAATCTGCAATTTTGCTCCGATTGCGATGATTGATACCTTTATCAATTGGCGTTGAGACCTGTAATCGTCATGCCAACGGCCATTCGGATCGCTTGAATATTTCTACACAGTTTGCAGAAAATTCAATTTTATTGAAAATGAACTTAACTATAGCCCACAAATTCAGAGCCAGAAAAATCGAAAATCTGCAATTTTGCTCCGATTGCGATGATTGATATCTCTTTCAATAGGCGTTGAGACCTGTAATCGTCATGCCAACGGCCATTCGGATCGCTTGAATATTTCTACACAGTTTGCAGAAAATTCAATTTTATTGAAAATCAACTGAACTATAGCCCACAAATTCAGAGCCAGAAAAATCGAAAATCTGCAATTTTGCTGCGATTTCGATGATTGATACCTCTATCAATTGGCGTTGAGACCTGTAATCGTCATGCCAACGGCCATTCGGATCGCTTGAATATTTCTACACAGTTTGCAGAAAATTCAATTTTATTGAAAATGAACTTAACTATAGCCCACAAATTCAGAGCCAGAAAAATCGAAAATCTGCAATTTTGCTCCGATTGCGATGATTGATATCTCTTTCAATAGGCGTTGAGACCTGTAATCGTCATGCCAACGGCCATTCGGATCGCTTGAATATTTCTACACAGTTTGCAGAAAATTCAATTTTATTGAAAATCAACTGAACTATAGCCCACAAATTCAGAGCCAGAAAAATCGAAAATCTGCAATTTTGCTCCGATTGCGATGATTGATACCTTTATCAATTGGCGTTGAGACCTGTAATCGTCATGCCAACGGCCATTCGGATCGCTTGAATATTTCTACACAGTTTGCAGAAAATTCAATTTTATTGAAAATCAACTGAACTATAGCCCACAAATTCAGAGCAAGAAAAATCGAAAATCTGCAATTTTGCTCCGATTGCGATGATTGATACCTTTATCAATTGGCGTTGAGACCTGTAATCGTCATGCCAACGGCCATTCGGATCGCTTGAATATTTCTACACAGTTTGCAGAAAATTCAATTTTATTGAAAATCAACTGAACTATAGCCCACAAATTCAGAGCCAGAAAAATCGAAAATCTGCAATTTTGCTCCGATTTCGATGATTGATACCTCTATCAATAGGCGTTGAGACCTGTAATCGTCATGCCAACGGCCATTCGGATCGCTTGAATATTTCTACACAGTTTGCAGAAAATTCAATTTTATTGAAAATCAACTGAACTATAGCCCACAAATTCAGAGCAAGAAAAATCGAAAATCTGCAATTTTGCTCCGATTGCGATGATTGATACCTTTATCAATTGGCGTTGAGACCTGTAATCGTCATGCCAACGGCCATTCGGATCGCTTGAATATTTCTACACAGTTTGCAGAAAATTCAATTTTATTGAAAATCAACTGAACTATAGCCCACAAATTCAGAGCCAGAAAAATCCAAAATCTGGAGTTTTGCTCCGATTGCGATGATTGATATCTCTTTCAATAGGCGTTGAGACCTGTAATCGTCATGCCAACGGCCATTCGGATCGCTTGAATATTTCTACACAGTTTGCAGAAAATTCAATTTTATTGAAAATCAACTGAACTATAGCCCACAAATTCAGAGCCAGAAAAATCGAAAATCTGCAATTTTGCTCCGATTGCGATGATTGAAACCTTTATCAATTGGCGTTGAGACCTGTAATCGTCATGCCAACGGCCATTCGGATCGCTTGAATATTTCTACACAGTTTGCAGAAAATTCAATTTTATTGAAAATCAACTGAACTATAGCCCACAAATTCAGAGCCAGAAAAATCGAAAATGTGCAATTTTGCTCCGATTGAGCTGATTGAAACCTTTATCAATTGGCGTTGAGACCTGTAATCATCATGCCAACGGCCATTCGGATCGCTTGAATATTTCTACACAGTTTGCAGAAAATTCAATTTTATTGAAAATCAACTGAACTATAGCCCACAAATTCAGAGCCAGAAAAATCGAAAATGTGCAATTTTGCTCCGATTGCGATGATTGATATCTCTTTCAATAGGCGTTGAGACCTGTAATCGTCATGCCAACGGCCATTCGGATCGCTTGAATATTTCTACACAGTTTGCAGAAAATTCAATTTTATTGAAAATCAACTGAACTATAGCCCACAAATTCAGAGCCAGAAAAATCGAAAATCTGCAAATTTGCTCCGATTTCGACCTCTTTCAATAGACGTTGAGACCTGTAATCGTCATGCCAACGGCCATTCGGATCGCTTGAATATTTCTACACATTTTGCAGAAAATTCAATTTTATTGAAAATCAACTGAACTATAGCCCACAAATTCAGAGCCAGAAAAATCGAAAATCTGCAATTTTGCTCCGATTTCGATGATTGATACCTCTATCAATTGTCGTTGAGACCTGTAATCGTCATGCCAACGGCCATTCGGATCGCTTGAATATTTCTACACATTTTGCAGAAAATTCAATTTTATTGAAAATCAACTGAACTATAGCCCACAAATTCAGGGCCAGAAAAATCGAAAATCTGCAATTTTGCTCCGATTTCGATGATTGATACCTCTATCAATTGGCGTTGAGACCTGTAATCGTCATGCCAACGGCCATTCGGATCGCTTGAATATTTCTACACAGTTTGCAGAAAATTCAATTTTATTGAAAATGAACTTAACTATAGCCCACAAATTCAGAGCCAGAAAAATCGAAAATCTGCAATTTTGCTCCGATTGCGATGATTGATATCTCTTTCAATAGGCGTTGAGACCTGTAATCGTCATGCCAACGGCCATTCGGATCGCTTGAATATTTCTACACAGTTTGCAGAAAACCCAATTTTATTGAAAATCAACTGAACTATAGCCCACAAATTCAGGGCCAGAAAAATCGAAAATCTGCAAATTTGCTCCGATTTCGACCTCTTTCAATAGACGTTGAGACCTGTAATCGTCATGCCAACGGCCATTCGGATCGCTTGAATATTTCTATACATTTTGCAGAAAATTCAATTTTATTGAAAATCAACTGAACTATAGCCCACAAATTCAGGGCCAGAAAAATCGAAAATCTGCAATTTTGCTCCGATTTCGATGATTGATACCTCTATCAATTGGCGTTGAGACCTGTAATCGTCATGCCAACGGCCATTCGGATCGCTTGAATATTTCTACACAGTTTGCAGAAAATTCAATTTTATTGAAAATGAACTTAACTATAGCCCACAAATTCAGAGCCAGAAAAATCGAAAATCTGCAATTTTGCTCCGATTGCGATGATTGATACCTCTATCAATTGGCGTTGAGACCTGTAATCGTCATGCCAACGGCCATTCGGATCGCTTGAATATTTCTACACATTTTGCAGAAAATTCAATTTTATTGAAAATCAACTGAACCATAGCCCACAAATTCAGAGCCAGAAAAATCGAAAATCTGCAAATTTGCTCCGATTTCGACCTCTTTCAATAGACGTTGAGACCTGTAATCGTCATGCCAACGGCCATTCGGATCGCTTGAATATTTCTATACATTTTGCAGAAAATTCAATTTTATTGAAAATCAACTGAACTATAGCCCACAAATTCAGAGCCAGAAAAATCGAAAATCTGCAATTTTGCTCCGATTTCGACCTCTTTCAATAGACGTTGAGACCTGTAATCGTCATGCCAACGGCCATTCGGATCGCTTGAATATTTCTATACATTTAGCAGAAAATTCAATTTTATTGAAAATCAACTGAACTATAGCCCACAAATTCAGAGCCTGAAAAATCGAAAATCTGCCATTTTGCTCCGATTTCGACCTCTTTCAATAGACGTTGAGACCTGTAATCGTCATGCCAACGGTCATTTGGGTCACTTGGATATATCTAGACATTTCGCAGAAAATTCAATTTTATTGAAAATCAACTGAACTATAGCCCACAAATTCAGAGCCAGAAAAATCGAAAATCTGCAATTTTGCTCCGATTTCGATGATTGATACCTCTTTCAATAGGCGTTGAGACCTGTAATCGTCATGCCAACGGCCAATCGGATCGCTTGAATATTTCTACATATTTTGCAGAAAATTCAATTTTATTGAAAATCAACTGAACTATAGCCCACAAATTCAGGGCCAGAAAAATCGAAAATCTGCAATTTTGCTCCGATTTCGATGATTGATACCTCTATCAATTGGCGTTGAGACCTGTAATCGTCATGCCAACGGCCATTCGGATCGCTTGAATATTTCTACACAGTTTGCAGAAAATTCAATTTTATTGAAAATGAACTGAACTATAGCCCACAAATTCAGAGCCAGAAAAATCGAAAATCTGCAATTTTGCTCCGATTGCGATGATTGATACCTTTATCAATTGGCGTTGAGACCTGTAATCGTCATTCCAACGGCCATTCGGATCGCTTGAATATTTCTACACATTTTGCAGAAAATTCAATTTTATTGAAAATCAACTGAACTATAGCCCACAAATTCAGAGCCAGAAAAATCGAAAATCTGCAATTTTGCTCCGATTGCGATGATTGAAACCTCTATCAATTGGCGTTGAGACCTGTAATCGTCATGCCAACGGCCATTCGGATCGCTTAAATATTTCTACACAGTTTGCAGAAAATTCAATTTTATTGAAAATCAACTGAACTATAGCCCACAAATTCAGAGCCAGAAAAATCGAAAATCTGCAAATTTGCTCCGATTTCGACCTCTTTCAATAGACGTTGAGACCTGTAATCGTCATGCCAACGGCCATTCGGATCGCTTGAATATTTCTATACATTTTGCAGAAAATTCAATTTTATTGAAAATCAACTGAACTATAGCCCACAAATTCAGAGCCAGAAAAATCGAAAATCTGCAATTTTGCTCCGATTTCGATGATTGATACCTCTATCAATTGGCGTTGAGACCTGTAATCGTCATGCCAACGGCCATTCGGATCGCCTGAATATTTCTACATATTTTGCAGAAAATTCAATTTTATTGAAAATCAACTGAACCATAGCCCACAAATTCAGAGCCAGAAAAATCGAAAATGTGCAATTTTGCTCCGATTGCGATGATTGATATCTCTTTCAATAGGCGTTGAGACCTGTAATCGTAATGCCAACGGCCATTCGGATCGCTTGAATATTTCTACACAGTTTGCAGAAAATTCAATTTTATTGAAAATCAACTGAACTATAGCCCACAAATTCAGAGCCAGAAAAATCGAAAATCTGCAATTTTGCTCCGATTTCGATGATTGATACCTCTATCAATTGGCGTTGAGACCTGTAATCGTCATGCCAACGGCCATTCGGATCGCCTGAATATTTCTACATATTTTGCAGAAAATTCAATTTTATTGAAAATCAACTGAACTATAGCCCACAAATTCAGGGCCAGAAAAATCGAAAATCTGCAATTTTGCTCCGATTTCGATGATTGATACCTCTATCAATTGGCGTTGAGACCTGTAATCGTCATGCCAACGGCCATTCGGATCGCTTGAATATTTCTACACAGTTTGCAGAAAATTCAATTTTATTGAAAATGAACTGAACTATAGCCCACAAATTCAGAGCCAGAAAAATCGAAAATCTGCAATTTTGCTCCGATTGCGATGATTGATACCTTTATCAATTGGCGTTGAGACCTGTAATCGTCATTCCAACGGCCATTCGGATCGCTTGAATATTTCTACACATTTTGCAGAAAATTCAATTTTATTGAAAATCAACTGAACTATAGCCCACAAATTCAGAGCCAGAAAAATCGAAAATCTGCAATTTTGCTCCGATTGCGATGATTGAAACCTCTATCAATTGGCGTTGAGACCTGTAATCGTCATGCCAACGGCCATTCGGATCGCTTAAATATTTCTACACAGTTTGCAGAAAATTCAATTTTATTGAAAATCAACTGAACTATAGCCCACAAATTCAGAGCCAGAAAAATCGAAAATCTGCAAATTTGCTCCGATTTCGACCTCTTTCAATAGACGTTGAGACCTGTAATCGTCATGCCAACGGCCATTCGGATCGCTTGAATATGTCTATACATTTTGCAGAAAATTCAATTTTATTGAAAATCAACTGAACTATAGCCCACAAATTCAGAGCCAGAAAAATCGAAAATCTGCCATTTTGCTCCGATTTCGACCTCTTTCAATAGACGTTGAGACCTGTAATCGTCATGCCAACGGCCATTCGGATCGCTTGAATATTTCTATACATTTTGCAGAAAATTCAATTTTATTGAAAATCAACTGAACTATAGCCCACAAATTCAGAGCCAGAAAAATCGAAAATCTGCCATTTTGCTCCGATTGCGACCTCTTTCAATAGACGTTGAGACCTGTAATCGTCATGCCAACGGTCATTTGGGTCACTTGGATATATCTAGACAACTCGCAGAAAATTCAATTTTATTGAAAATCAACTGAACTATAGCCCACAAATTCAGAGCCAGAAAAATCGAAAATCTGCAATTTTGCTCCGATTGCGATGATTGATATCTCTTTCAATAGGCGTTGAGACCTGTAATCGTCATGCTAACGGCCATTCGGATCGCTTGAATATTTCTACACAGTTTGCAGAAAATTCAATTTTATTGAAAATCAACTGAACTATAGCCCACAAATTCAGAGCCAGAAAAATCGAAAATCTGCAATTTTGCTCCGATTTCGACCTCTTTCAATAGACGTTGAGACCTGTAATCGTCATGCCAACGGTCATTTGGGTCACTTGGATATATCTAGACATTTCGCAGAAAATTCAATTTTATTGAAAATCAACTGAACTATAGCCCACAAATTCAGAGCCAGAAAAATCGAAAATCTGCAATTTTGCTCCGATTTCGATGATTGATACCTCTATCAATTGGCGTTGAGACCTGTAATCGTCATGCCAACGGCCATTCGGATCGCTTGAATATTTCTACACATTTTGCAGAAAATTCAATTTTATTGAAAATCAACTGAACTATAGCCCACAAATTCAGGGCCAGAAAAATCGAAAATCTGCAATTTTGCTCCGATTTCGATGATTGATACCTCTATGCTCTATCAATTGGCGTTGAGACCTGTAATCGTCATGCCAACGGCCATTCGGATCGCTTGAATATTTCTACACAGTTTGCAGAAAATTCAATTTTATTGAAAATCAACTGAACTATAGCCCACAAGTTCAGAGCCAGAAAAATCGAAAATCTGCAAATTTGCTCCGATTGCGATGATTGATATCTCTTTCAATAGGCGTTGAGACCTGTAATCGTCATGCCAACGGCCATTCGGATCGCTTGAATATTTCTACACAGTTTGCAGAAAATTCAATTTTATTGAAAATCAACTGAACCATAGCCCACAAATTCAGAGCAAGAAAAATCGAAAATCTGCAATTTTGCTCCGATTGCGATGATTGATACCTTTATCAATTGGCGTTGAGACCTGTAATCGTCATGCCAACGGCCATTCGGATCGCTTGAATATTTCTACACAGTTTGCAGAAAATTCAATTTTATTGAAAATGAACTTAACTATAGCCCACAAATTCAGAGCCAGAAAAATCCAAAATCTGGAGTTTTGCTCCGATTGCGATGATTGATATCTCTTTCAATAGGCGTTGAGACCTGTAATCGTCATGCCAACGGCCATTCGGATCGCTTGAATATTTCTACACAGTTTGCAGAAAATTCAATTTTATTGAAAATCAACTGAACTATAGCCCACAAATTCAGAGCCAGAAAAATCGAAAATCTGCAATTTTGCTCCGATTGCGATGATTGAAACCTTTATCAATTGGCGTTGAGACCTGTAATCGTCATGCCAACGGCCATTCGGATCGCTTGAATATTTCTACACAGTTTGCAGAAAATTCAATTTTATTGAAAATCAACTGAACTATAGCCCACAAATTCAGAGCCAGAAAAATCGAAAATGTGCAATTTTGCTCCGATTGAGCTGATTGAAACCTTTATCAATTGGCGTTGAGACCTGTAATCGTCATGCCAACGGCCATTCGGATCGCTTGAATATTTCTACACAGTTTGCAGAAAATTCAATTTTATTGAAAATCAACTGAACTATAGCCCACAAATTCAGAGCCAGAAAAATCGAAAATGTGAAATTTTGCTCCGATTGCGATGATTGATATCTCTTTCAATAGGCGTTGAGACCTGTAATCGTCATGCCAACGGCCATTCGGATCGCTTGAATATTTCTACACAGTTTGCAGAAAATTCAATTTTATTGAAAATCAACTGAACTATAGCCCACAAATTCAGGGCCAGAAAAATCGAAAATCTGCAATTTTGCTCCGATTTCGATGATTGATACCTCTATCAATTGGCGTTGAGACCTGTAATCATCATGCCAACGGCCATTCGGATTGCTTGAATATTTCTACACAGTTTGCAGAAAATTCAATTTTATTGAAAATCAACTGAACTATAGCCCACAAATTCAGAGCCAGAAAAATCGAAAATCTGCAAATTTGCTCCGATTTCGACCTCTTTCAATAGACGTTGAGACCTGTAATCGTCATGCCAACGGCCATTCGGATCGCTTGAATATTTCTACACATTTTGCAGAAAATTCAATTTTATTGAAAATCAACTGAACTATAGCCCACAAATTCAGAGCCAGAAAAATCGAAAATCTGCAATTTTGCTCCGATTTCGATGATTGATACCTCTATCAATTGGCGTTGAGACCTGTAATCGTCATGCCAACGGCCATTCGGATCGCTTGAATATTTCTACATATTTTGCAGAAAATTCAATTTTATTGAAAATCAACTGAACTATAGCCCACAAATTCAGAGCCAGAAAAATCGAAAATCTGCAATTTTGCTCCGATTTCGACCTCTTTCAATAGACGTTGAGACCTGTAATCGTCATGCCAACGGTCATTTGGGTCACTTGGATATATCTAGACATTTCGCAGAAAATTCAATTTTATTGAAAATCAACTGAACTATAACCCACAAATTCAGAGCCAGAAAAATCGAAAATCTGCAATTTTGCTCCGATTTCGATGATTGATACCTCTATCAATTGGCGTTGAGACCTGTAATCGTCATGCCAACGGCCATTCGGATCGCTTGAATATTTCTACACATTTGGCAGAAAATTCAATTTTATTGAAAATCAACTGAACTATAGCCCACAAATGCAGGGCCAGAAAAATCGAAAATCTGCAATTTTGCTCCGATTTCGATGATTGATACCTCTATCAATTGGCGTTGAGACCTGTAATCGTCATGCCAACGGCCATTCGGATCGCTTGAATATTTCTACACAGTTTGCAGAAAATTCAATTTTATTGAAAATGAACTTAACTATAGCCCACAAATTCAGAGCCAGAAAAATCGAAAATCTGCAATTTTGCTCCGATTGCGATGATTGATATCTCTTTCAATAGGCGTTGAGACCTGTAATCGTCATGCCAACGGCCATTCGGATCGCTTGAATATTTCTACACAGTTTGCAGAAAATTCAATTTTATTGAAAATCAACTGAACTATAGCCCACAAATTCAGAGCCAGAAAAATCGAAAATCTGCAGTTTTGCTCCGATTTCGATGATTGTTACCTCTATCAATAGGCGTTGAGACCTGTAATCGTCATGCCAACGGCCATTCGGATCGCTTGAATATTTCTACACAGTTTGCAGAAAATTCAATTTTATTGAAAATGAACTTAACTATAGCCCACAAATTCAGAGCCAGAAAAATCGAAAATCTGCAATTTTGCTCCGATTGCGATGATTGATATCTCTTTCAATAGGCGTTGAGACCTGTAATCGTCATGCCAACGGCCATTCGGATCGCTTGAATATTTCTACACAGTTTGCAGAAAATTCAATTTTATTGAAAATCAACTGAACTATAGCCCACAAATTCAGAGCCAGAAAAATCGAAAATCTGCAATTTTGCTCCGATTTCGATGATTGATACCTTTATCAATTGGCGTTGAGACCTGTAATCGTCATGCCAACGGCCATTCGGATCGCTTGAATATTTCTACACAGTTTGCAGAAAATTCAATTTTATTGAAAATCAACTGAACTATAGCCCACAAATTCAGAGCCAGAAAAATCGAAAATCTGCAATTTTGCTCCGATTGCGATGATTGATACCTTTATCAATTGGCGTTGAGACCTGTAATCGTCATGCCAACGGCCATTCGGATCGCTTGAATATTTCTACACATTTTGCAGAAAATTCAATTTTATTGAAAATCAACTGAACTATAGCCCACAAATTCAGAGCCAGAAAAATCGAAAATCTGCAATTTTGCTCCGATTGCGATGATTGAAACCTCTATCAATTGGCGTTGAGACCTGTAATCGTCATGCCAACGGCCATTCGGATCGCTTAAATATTTCTACACAGTTTGCAGAAAATTCAATTTTATTGAAAATCAACTGAACTATAGCCCACAAATTCAGAGCCAGAAAAATCGAAAATCTGCAAATTTGCTCCGATTTCGACCTCTTTCAATAGACGTTGAGACCTGTAATCGTCATGCCAACGGCCATTCGGATCGCTTGAATATTTCTATACATTTTGCAGAAAATTCAATTTTATTGAAAATCAACTGAACTATAGCCCACAAATTCAGAGCCAGAAAAATCGAAAATCTGCCATTTTGCTCCGATTTCGACCTCTTTCAATAGACGTTGAGACCTGCAACGGCCATTCGGATCGCTTGAATATTTCTACACAGTTTGCAGAAAATTCAATTTTATTGAAAATCAACTGAACTATAGCCCACAAATTCAGAGCCAGAAAAATCGAAAATCTGCAAATTTGCTCCGATTTCGACCTCTTTCAATAGACGTTGAGACCTGTAATCGTCATGCCAACGGCCATTCGGATCGCTTGAATATTTCTATACATTTTGCAGAAAATTCAATTTTATTGAAAATCAACTGAACTATAGCCCACAAATTCAGAGCCAGAAAAATCGAAAATCTGCAATTTTGCTCCGATTGCGATGATTGAAACCTCTATAAATTGGCGTTGAGACCTGTAATCGTCATGCCAACGGCCATTCGGATCGCTTGAATATTTCTACACAGTTTGCAGAAAATTCAATTTTATTGAAAATCAACTGAACTATAGCCCACAAATTCAGGGCCAGAAAAATCGAAAATCTGCAATTTTGCTCCGATTTCGATGATTGATACCTCTATCAATTGGCGTTGAGACCTGTAATCGTCATGCCAACGGCCATTCGGATCGCTTGAATATTTCTACACAGTTTGCAGAAAATTCAATTTTATTGAAAATCAACTGAACTATAGCCCACAAATTCAGAGCCAGAAAAATCGAAAATCTGCAATTTTGCTCCGATTGCGATGATTGAAACCTCTATCAATTGGCGTTGAGACCTGTAATCGTCATGCCAACGGCCATTCGGATCGCTTGAATATTTCTACACAGTTTGCAGAAAATTCAATTTTATTGAAAATCAACTGAACTATAGCCCACAAATTCAGGGCCAGAAAAATCGAAAATCTGCAATTTTGCTCCGAATTCGATAATTGATACCTCTTTCAATAGGCGTTGAGACCTGTAATCGTCATGCCAATGGCCATTCGGATCGCTTGAATATTTCTACACAGTTTGCAGAAAATTCAATTTTATTGAAAATCAACTGAACTATAGCCCACAAATTCAGAGCCAGAAAAATCGAAAATCTGCAATTTTGCTCCGATTGCGATGATTGAAACCTCTATCAATTGGCGTTGAGACCTGTAATCGTCATGCCAACGGCCATTCGGATCGCTTGAATATTTCTACACAGTTTGCAGAAAATTCAATTTTATTGAAAATCAACTGAACTATAGCCCACAAATTCAGGGCCAGAAAAATCGAAAATCTGCAATTTTGCTCCGATTTCGATGATTGATACCTCTATCAATTGGCGTTGAGACCTGTAATCGCCATGCCAACGGCCATTCGGATCGCTTGAATATTTCTACACAGTTTGCAGAAAATTCAATTTTATTGAAAATGAACTTAACTATAGCCCACAAATTCAGAGCCAGAAAAACCGAAAATCTGCAATTTTGCTCCGATTGCGATGATTGATATCTCTTTCAATAGGCGTTGAGACCTGTAATCGTCATGCCAACGGCCATTCGGATCGCTTGAATATTTCTACACAGTTTGCAGAAAATTCAATTTTATTGAAAATCAACTGAACTATAGCCCACAAATTCAGGGCCAGAAAAATCGAAAATCTGCAGTTTTGCTCCGATTGCGATGATTGATATCTCTTTCAATAGGCGTTGAGACCTGTAATCGTCATGCCAACGGCCATTCGGATCGCTTGAATATTTCTACACAGTTTGCAGAAAATTCAATTTTATTGAAAATCAACTGAACTATAGCCCACAAATTCAGAGCCAGAAAAATCGAAAATCTGCAATTTTGCTCCGATTGCGATGATTGAAACCTCTATCAATTAGCGTTGAGACCTGTAATCGTCATGCCAACGGCCATTCGGATCGCTTGAATATTTCTACACAGTTTGCAGAAAATTCAATTTTATTGAAAATCAACTGAACTATAGCCCACAAATTCAGAGCCAGAAAAATCGAAAATCTGCAATTTTGCTCCGATTGCGATGATTGAAACCTCTATCAATTGGCGTTGAGACCTGTAATCGTCATGCCAACGGCCATTCGGATCGCTTGAATATTTCTACACAGTTTGCAGAAAATTCAATTTTATTGAAAATCAACTGAACTATAGCCCACAAATTCAGAGCCAGAAAAATCGAAAATCTGCCATTTTGCTCCGATTTTGACCTCTTTCAATAGACGTTGAGACCTGTAATCGTCATGCCAACGGCCATTCGGATCGCTTGAATATTTCTATACATTTTGCAGAAAATTCAATTTTATTGAAAATCAACTGAACTATAGCCCACAAATTCAAAGCCAGAAAAATCGAAAATCTGCAATTTTGCTCCGATTGCGATGATTGATACCTTTATCAATTGGCGTTGAGACCTGTAATCGTCATGCCAACGGCCATTCGGATCGCTTGAATATTTCTACACAGTTTGCAGAAAATTCAATTTTATTGAAAATCAACTGAACTATAGCCCACAAATTCAGAGCCAGAAAAATCGAAAATCTGCAAATTTGCTCCGATTTCGACCTCTTTCAATAGACGTTGAGACCTGTAATCGTCATGCCAACGGCCATTCGGATCGCTTGAATATTTCTATACATTTTGCAGAAAATTCAATTTTATTGAAAATCAACTGAACTATAGCCCACAAATTCAGAGCCAGAAAAATCGAAAATCTGCAAATTTGCTCCGATTTCGACCTCTTTCAATAGACGTTGAGACCTGTAATCGTCATGCCAACGGCCATTCGGATCGCTTGAATATTTCTACACAGTTTGCAGAAAATTCAATTTTATTGAAAATCAACTGAACTATAGCCCACAAATTCAGAGCCAGAAAAATCGAAAATCTGCCATTTTGCTCCGATTTTGACCTCTTTCAATAGACGTTGAGACCTGTAATCGTCATGCCAACGGCCATTCGGATCGCTTGAATATTTCTATACATTTTGCAGAAAATTCAATTTTATTGAAAATCAACTGAACTATAGCCCACAAATTCAAAGCCAGAAAAATCGAAAATCTGCAATTTTGCTCCGATTGCGATGATTGATACCTTTATCAATTGGCGTTGAGACCTGTAATCGTCATGCCAACGGCCATTCGGATCGCTTGAATATTTCTACACAGTTTGCAGAAAATTCAATTTTATTGAAAATCAACTGAACTATAGCCCACAAATTCAGAGCCAGAAAAATCGAAAATCTGCAAATTTGCTCCGATTTCGACCTCTTTCAATAGACGTTGAGACCTGTAATCGTCATGCCAACGGCCATTCGGATCGCTTGAATATTTCTATACATTTCGCAGAAAATTCAATTTTATTGAAAATCAACTGAACTATAGCCCACAAATTCAGAGCCAGAAAAATCGAAAATCTGCAATTTTGCTCCGATTTCGATGATTGATACCTCTTTCAATTGGCGTTGAGACCTGTAATCGTCATGCCAACGGCCAATCGGATCGCTTGAATATTTCTACATATTTTGCAGAAAATTCAATTTTATTGAAAATCAACTGAACTATAGCCCACAAATTCAGAGCCAGAAAAATCGAAAATCTGCAATTTTGCTCCGATTGCGATGATTGAAACCTCTATCAATTGGCGTTGAGACCTGTAATCGTCATGCCAACGGCCATTCGAATCGCTTGAATATTTCTACACAGTTTGCAGAAAATTCAATTTTATTGAAAATCAACTGAACTATAGCCCACAAATTCAGAGCCAGAAACATCGAAAATCTGCAATTTTGCTCCGATTGCGATGATTGAAACCTCTATAAATTGGCGTTGAGACCTGTAATCGTCATGCCAACGGCCATTCGGATCGCTTGAATATTTCTACACAGTTTGCAGAAAATTCAATTTTATTGAAAATCAACTGAACTATAGCCCACAAATTCAGGGCCAGAAAAATCGAAAATCTGCAATTTTGCTCCGATTTCGATGATTGATACCTCTATCAATTGGCGTTGAGACCTGTAATCGTCATGCCAACGGCCATTCGGATCGCTTGAATATTTCTACACAGTTTGCAGAAAATTCAATTTTATTGAAAATCAACTGAACTATAGCCCACAAATTCAGAGCCAGAAAAATCGAAAATCTGCAATTTTGCTCCGATTGCGATGATTGAAACCTCTATCAATTGGCGTTGAGACCTGTAATCGTCATGCCAACGGCCATTCGGATCGCTTGAATATTTCTACACAGTTTGCAGAAAATTCAATTTTATTGAAAATCAACTGAACTATAGCCCACAAATTCAGGGCCAGAAAAATCGAAAATCTGCAATTTTGCTCCGAATTCGATAATTGATACCTCTTTCAATAGGCGTTGAGACCTGTAATCGTCATGCCAATGGCCATTCGGATCGCTTGAATATTTCTACACAGTTTGCAGAAAATTCAATTTTATTGAAAATCAACTGAACTATAGCCCACAAATTCAGAGCCAGAAAAATCGAAAATCTGCAATTTTGCTCCGATTGCGATGATTGAAACCTCTATCAATTGGCGTTGAGACCTGTAATCGTCATGCCAACGGCCATTCGGATCGCTTGAATATTTCTACACAGTTTGCAGAAAATTCAATTTTATTGAAAATCAACTGAACTATAGCCCACAAATTCAGGGCCAGAAAAATCGAAAATCTGCAATTTTGCTCCGATTTCGATGATTGATACCTCTATCAATTGGCGTTGAGACCTGTAATCGCCATGCCAACGGCCATTCGGATCGCTTGAATATTTCTACACAGTTTGCAGAAAATTCAATTTTATTGAAAATGAACTTAACTATAGCCCACAAATTCAGAGCCAGAAAAACCGAAAATCTGCAATTTTGCTCCGATTGCGATGATTGATATCTCTTTCAATAGGCGTTGAGACCTGTAATCGTCATGCCAACGGCCATTCGGATCGCTTGAATATTTCTACACAGTTTGCAGAAAATTCAATTTTATTGAAAATCAACTGAACTATAGCCCACAAATTCAGAGCCAGAAAAATCGAAAATCTGCAGTTTTGCTCCGATTGCGATGATTGATATCTCTTTCAATAGGCGTTGAGACCTGTAATCGTCATGCCAACGGCCATTCGGATCGCTTGAATATTTCTACACAGTTTGCAGAAAATTCAATTTTATTGAAAATCAACTGAACTATAGCCCACAAATTCAGGGCCAGAAAAATCGAAAATCTGCAGTTTTGCTCCGATTGCGATGATTGATATCTCTTTCAATAGGCGTTGAGACCTGTAATCGTCATGCCAACGGCCATTCGGATCGCTTGAATATTTCTACACAGTTTGCAGAAAATTCAATTTTATTGAAAATCAACTGAACTATAGCCCACAAATTCAGAGCCAGAAAAATCGAAAATCTGCAATTTTGCTCCGATTGCGATGATTGAAACCTCTATCAATTAGCGTTGAGACCTGTAATCGTCATGCCAACGGCCATTCGGATCGCTTGAATATTTCTACACAGTTTGCAGAAAATTCAATTTTATTGAAAATCAACTGAACTATAGCCCACAAATTCAGAGCCAGAAAAATCGAAAATCTGCAATTTTGCTCCGATTGCGATGATTGATACCTTTATCAATTGGCGTTGAGACCTGTAATCGTCATGCCAACGGCCATTCGGATCGCTTGAATATTTCTACACAGTTTGCAGAAAATTCAATTTTATTGAAAATCAACTGAACTATAGCCCACAAATTCAGAGCCAGAAAAATCGAAAATCTGCAATTTTGCTCCGATTGCGATGATTGAAACCTCTATCAATTGGCGTTGAGACCTGTAATCGTCATGCCAACGGCCATTCGGATCGCTTGAATATTTCTACACAGTTTGCAGAAAATTCAATTTTATTGAAAATCAACTGAACTATAGCCCACAAATTCAGAGCCAGAAAAATCGAAAATCTGCCATTTTGCTCCGATTTTGACCTCTTTCAATAGACGTTGAGACCTGTAATCGTCATGCCAACGGCCATTCGGATCGCTTGAATATTTCTATACATTTTGCAGAAAATTCAATTTTATTGAAAATCAACTGAACTATAGCCCACAAATTCAAAGCCAGAAAAATCGAAAATCTGCAATTTTGCTCCGATTGCGATGATTGATACCTTTATCAATTGGCGTTGAGACCTGTAATCGTCATGCCAACGGCCATTCGGATCGCTTGAATATTTCTACACAGTTTGCAGAAAATTCAATTTTATTGAAAATCAACTGAACTATAGCCCACAAATTCAGAGCCAGAAAAATCGAAAATCTGCAATTTTGCTCCGATTGCGATGATTGATATCTCTTTCAATAGGCGTTGAGACCTGTAATCGTCATGCCAACGGCCATTCGGATCGCTTGAATATTTCTACACAGTTTGCAGAAAATTCAATTTTATTGAAAATCAACTGAACTATAGCCCACAAATTCAGAGCCAGAAAAATCGAAAATCTGCCATTTTGCTCCGATTTCGACCTCTTTCAATAGACGTTGAGACCTGTAATCGTCATGCCAACGGCCATTCGGATCGCTTGAATATTTCTACACAGTTTGCAGAAAATTCAATTTTATTGAAAATCAACTGAACTATAGCCCACAAATTCAGAGCCAGAAAAATCGAAAATCTGCAAATTTGCTCCGATTTCGACCTCTTTCAATAGACGTTGAGACCTGTAATCGTCATGCCAACGGCCATTCGGATCGCTTGAATATTTCTATACATTTTGCAGAAAATTCAATTTTATTGAAAATCAACTGAACTATAGCCCACAAATTCAGAGCCAGAAAAATCGAAAATCTGCCATTTTGCTCCGATTTCGACCTCTTTCAATAGACGTTGAGACCTGTAATCGTCATGCCAACGGTCATTTGGGTCACTTGGATATATCTAGACATTTCGCAGAAAATTCAATTTTATTGAAAATCAACTGAACTATAGCCCACAAATTCAGAGCCAGAAAAATCGAAAATCTGCAATTTTGCTCCGATTTCGATGATTGATACCTCTTTCAATTGGCGTTGAGACCTGTAATCGTCATGCCAACGGCCAATCGGATCGCTTGAATATTTCTACATATTTTGCAGAAAATTCAATTTTATTGAAAATCAACTGAACTATAGCCCACAAATTCAGAGCCAGAAAAATCGAAAATCTGCAATTTTGCTCCGATTGCGATGATTGAAACCTCTATCAATTGGCGTTGAGACCTGTAATCGTCATGCCAACGGCCATTCGAATCGCTTGAATATTTCTACACAGTTTGCAGAAAATTCAATTTTATTGAAAATCAACTGAACTATAGCCCACAAATTCAGAGCCAGAAACATCGAAAATCTGCAATTTTGCTCCGATTGCGATGATTGAAACCTCTATAAATTGGCGTTGAGACCTGTAATCGTCATGCCAACGGCCATTCGGATCGCTTGAATATTTCTACACAGTTTGCAGAAAATTCAATTTTATTGAAAATCAACTGAACTATAGCCCACAAATTCAGGGCCAGAAAAATCGAAAATCTGCAATTTTGCTCCGATTTCGATGATTGATACCTCTATCAATTGGCGTTGAGACCTGTAATCGTCATGCCAACGGCCATTCGGATCGCTTGAATATTTCTACACAGTTTGCAGAAAATTCAATTTTATTGAAAATCAACTGAACTATAGCCCACAAATTCAGAGCCAGAAAAATCGAAAATCTGCAATTTTGCTCCGATTGCGATGATTGAAACCTCTATCAATTGGCGTTGAGACCTGTAATCGTCATGCCAACGGCCATTCGGATCGCTTGAATATTTCTACACAGTTTGCAGAAAATTCAATTTTATTGAAAATCAACTGAACTATAGCCCACAAATTCAGGGCCAGAAAAATCGAAAATCTGCAATTTTGCTCCGAATTCGATAATTGATACCTCTTTCAATAGGCGTTGAGACCTGTAATCGTCATGCCAATGGCCATTCGGATCGCTTGAATATTTCTACACAGTTTGCAGAAAATTCAATTTTATTGAAAATCAACTGAACTATAGCCCACAAATTCAGAGCCAGAAAAATCGAAAATCTGCAATTTTGCTCCGATTGCGATGATTGAAACCTCTATCAATTGGCGTTGAGACCTGTAATCGTCATGCCAACGGCCATTCGGATCGCTTGAATATTTCTACACAGTTTGCAGAAAATTCAATTTTATTGAAAATCAACTGAACTATAGCCCACAAATTCAGGGCCAGAAAAATCGAAAATCTGCAATTTTGCTCCGATTTCGATGATTGATACCTCTATCAATTGGCGTTGAGACCTGTAATCGTCATGCCAACGGCCATTCGGATCGCTTGAATATTTCTACACAGTTTGCAGAAAATTCAATTTTATTGAAAATCAACTGAACTATAGCCCACAAATTCAGAGCCAGAAACATCGAAAATCTGCAATTTTGCTCCGATTGCGATGATTGAAACCTCTATAAATTGGCGTTGAGACCTGTAATCGTCATGCCAACGGCCATTCGGATCGCTTGAATATTTCTACACAGTTTGCAGAAAATTCAATTTTATTGAAAATCAACTGAACTATAGCCCACAAATTCAGGGCCAGAAAAATCGAAAATCTGCAATTTTGCTCCGATTGCGATGATTGATATCTCTTTCAATAGGCGTTGAGACCTGTAATCGTCATGCCAACGGCCATTCGGATCGCTTGAATATTTCTACACAGTTTGCAGAAAATTCAATTTTATTGAAAATCAACTGAACTATAGCCCACAAATTCAGAGCCAGAAAAATCGAAAATCTGCAGTTTTGCTCCGATTGCGATGATTGATATCTCTTTCAATAGGCGTTGAGACCTGTAATCGTCATGCCAACGGCCATTCGGATCGCTTGAATATTTCTACACAGTTTGCAGAAAATTCAATTTTATTGAAAATCAACTGAACTATAGCCCACAAATTCAGGGCCAGAAAAATCGAAAATCTGCAGTTTTGCTCCGATTGCGATGATTGATATCTCTTTCAATAGGCGTTGAGACCTGTAATCGTCATGCCAACGGCCATTCGGATCGCTTGAATATTTCTACACAGTTTGCAGAAAATTCAATTTTATTGAAAATCAACTGAACTATAGCCCACAAATTCAGAGCCAGAAAAATCGAAAATCTGCAATTTTGCTCCGATTGCGATGATTGAAACCTTTATCAATTAGCGTTGAGACCTGTAATCGTCATGCCAACGGCCATTCGGATCGCTTGAATATTTCTACACAGTTTGCAGAAAATTCAATTTTATTGAAAATCAACTGAACTATAGCCCACAAATTCAGAGCCAGAAAAATCGAAAATCTGCAATTTTGCTCCGATTGCGATGATTGATACCTTTATCAATTGGCGTTGAGACCTGTAATCGTCATGCCAACGGCCATTCGGATCGCTTGAATATTTCTACACAGTTTGCAGAAAATTCAATTTTATTGAAAATCAACTGAACTATAGCCCACAAATTCAGAGCCAGAAAAATCGAAAATCTGCAATTTTGCTCCGATTGCGATGATTGAAACCTCTATCAATTGGCGTTGAGACCTGTAATCGTCATGCCAACGGCCATTCGGATCGCTTGAATATTTCTACACAGTTTGCAGAAAATTCAATTTTATTGAAAATCAACTGAACTATAGCCCACAAATTCAGAGCCAGAAAAATCGAAAATCTGCCATTTTGCTCCGATTTTGACCTCTTTCAATAGACGTTGAGACCTGTAATCGTCATGCCAACGGCCATTCGGATCGCTTGAATATTTCTATACATTTTGCAGAAAATTCAATTTTATTGAAAATCAACTGAACTATAGCCCACAAATTCAAAGCCAGAAAAATCGAAAATCTGCAATTTTGCTCCGATTGCGATGATTGATACCTTTATCAATTGGCGTTGAGACCTGTAATCGTCATGCCAACGGCCATTCGGATCGCTTGAATATTTCTACACAGTTTGCAGAAAATTCAATTTTATTGAAAATCAACTGAACTATAGCCCACAAATTCAGAGCCAGAAAAATCGAAAATCTGCAATTTTGCTCCGATTGCGATGATTGATATCTCTTTCAATAGGCGTTGAGACCTGTAATCGTCATGCCAACGGCCATTCGGATCGCTTGAATATTTCTACACAGTTTGCAGAAAATTCAATTTTATTGAAAATCAACTGAACTATAGCCCACAAATTCAGAGCCAGAAAAATCGAAAATCTGCCATTTTGCTCCGATTTCGACCTCTTTCAATAGACGTTGAGACCTGTAATCGTCATGCCAACGGCCATTCGGATCGCTTGAATATTTCTATACATTTTGCAGAAAATTCAATTTTATTGAAAATCAACTGAACTATAGCCCACAAATTCAGAGCCAGAAAAATCGAAAATCTGCCATTTTGCTCCGATTTCGACCTCTTTCAATAGACGTTGAGACCTGTAATCGTCATGCCAACGGTCATTTGGGTCACTTGGATATATCTAGACATTTCGCAGAAAATTCAATTTTATTGAAAATCAACTGAACTATAGCCCACAAATTCAGGGCCAGAAAAATCGAAAATCTGCAATTTTGCTCCGATTTCGATGATTGATACCTTTATCAATTGGCGTTGAGACCTGTAATCGTCATGCCAACGGCCATTCGGATCGCTTGAATATTTCTACACAGTTTGCAGAAAATTCAATTTTATTGAAAATCAACTGAACTATAGCCCACAAATTCAGAGCCAGAAAAATCGAAAATCTGCAATTTTGCTCCGATTTCGATGATTGATACCTCTATCAATAGGCGTTGAGACCTGTAATCGTCATGCCAACGGCCATTCGGATCGCTTGAATATTTCTACACATTTTGCAGAAAATTCAATTTTATTGTAAATCAACTGAACTATAGCCCACAAATTCAGAGCCAGAAAAATCGAAAATCTGCAATTTTGCTCCGATTTCGATGATTGATACCTCAATAGGCGTTGAGACCTGTAATCGTCATGCCAACGGCCATTCGGATCGCTTGAATATTTCTACACATTTTGCAGAAAATTCAATTTTATTGCAAATCAACTGAACTATAGCCCACAAATTCAGAGCCAGAAAAATCGAAAATCTGCAATTTTGCTCCGATTTCGATGATTGAAACATCTATCAATTGGCGTTGAGACCTGTAATCGTCATGCCAACGGCCATTCGGATCGCTTGAATATTTCTACACATTTTGCAGAAAATTCAATTTTATTGTAAATCAACTGAACTATAGCCCACAAATTCAGAGCCAGAAAAATCGAAAATCTGCAATTTTGCTCCGATTTCGATGATTGATACCTCAATAGGCGTTGAGACCTGTAATCGTCATGCCAACGGCCATTCGGATCGCTTGAATATTTCTACACATTTTGCAGAAAATTCAATTTTATTGAAAATCAACTGAACTATAGCCCACAAATTCAGAGCCAGAAAAATCGAAAATCTGCAATTTTGCTCCGATTTCGACCTATTTCAATAGACGTTGAGACCTGTAATCGTCATGCCAACGGTCATTTGGATCACTTAAATATTTCTACACATTTTGCAGAAAATTCAATTTTATTGCAAATCAACTGAACTATAGCCCACAAATTCAGAGCCAGAAAAATCGAAAATCTGCAATTTTGCTCCGATATCGATGATTGATACCTCAATAGGCGTTGAGACCTGTAATCGTCATGCCAACGGCCATTCGGATCGCTTGAATATTTCTACACATTTTGCAGAAAATTCAATTTTATTGCAAATCAACTGAACTATAGCCCACAAATTCAGAGCCAGAAAAATCGAAAATCTGCAATTTTGCTCCGATTTCGATGATTGAAACCTCTATCAATTGGCGTTGAGACCTGTAATCGTCATGCCAACGGCCATTCGGATCGCTTGAATATTTCTACACATTTCGCAGAAAATTCAATTTTATTGAAAATCAACTGAACTATAGCCCACAAATTCAGAGCCAGAAAAATCGAAAATGTGCAATTTTGCTCCGATTGCGATGATTGATATCTCTTTCAATAGGCGTTGTGACATGTAATCGTCATGCCAACGGCCATTTGGATCGGTCGAATATTTCTACATGTTCCGTGGAAAATTCAATTTTTTTGAAAATCAACTGAACTATAAATCAGCAAATTCTGAGCCAAAAAATCGAAAATCTGCAATTGCGTTCCGATTGCGGCTCTTGATATCTCTAAAGATAGGTTTTGGGACTTGTAATTGTTGTGCCCATGCCCAGTTAGGCTTCTTGATTATTTCCATACATTTCATAGAAAATTCAACTTTTTGAAAATCATCTTACTATAAATCATCAAATTCTGAGCCAAAAAAATCGAAAATTTGCAATTGTGCTCCGATTACGTTTCTTGATATCACTCAAGATAGGTTTTGGGACCGGTAATTGTTGGCCAACGCAGATTTAGGTTGCTCGATTATTTTTATACATTTGGTAGAAAATTCGATAATTTTGAAAATCACCAGAAATCGAAAATCTGCGATTATGCTCCGATTGCGATTCTTCATACCTCTAAAGATATGGTTTCGGGACCTATAATTGTTGTGCCAATGTCCATTTAGGTTGCTCGATTATTTCCATACATTTCATAGAAAATTCGACTTTTTGAAAATCAACGTCGTTTCAATTTTTTTTTTTTTTGTAATTCTACCACTGAGGAAATACACTGAGGCAAATTTCTGAATATTTTCTCCCTCGTTTTGTTTTCTAGTGATATTGAACGAATCATTTGTTAAAAATTCGGCAAATCGCCAAACCAAAAAACCAAACATTTTTTTCATTCTATTTAAATATTTCATTTTTATTTACTTAAATATTTACAAGTTTTGTGTTTTTGATTTTAAAATTTTAATTTATTATATATTCTTCGTTTTGTATCATTTTTTTTTTTTTTTTTTTTTTGTAAATTCAAATTTAATAAATTTAATTTTTATTTTTGTTTCGGTAACTATAATTTTTATTCATTTTTTTTTTTTATAATATATATTTTTAATATTCGATATGTATATTAATAAAACTTGTTAATTAAATTACATATTTCATTTCTTTATTTTTTTGGAAAAAATATTTTTTTTTAACGTTTTTTTATTATGTATATTTATTATAGTTTTGTTTATAATTATAATATGTTAATATTGTAATTAATTTATATATTTAAAAAAAAAACGAATTGCACATGTTTTAGTTTTATATTATACATACATAAATTTTATTTTAAAATTTTTTGTTTGTGCTAAATAAATTATAAATTAATTAAAAATATATATTTTATCAATTTTTTTGTGTAATTTGTTTCGTTAAATGTACTTAATAAGAATTTTATGAATGCATAGATTTTATTTATGTATTTATATTGACTATAATTTTCTTGATTTAGTTTTTAATTTAGAAATAAAATTTTAATTTTATTTATTTTTTTTTTTTTAGGATTCAGGCCTAGTGTAAAAGGTTTCTTAAACGTGATTGCTTCACAGCCTAAAATTGTTTGTAGAACTTTCCGACATCGTAGCCTGTATATAATGTGAGTAGCCCAACGGTGACACAACCATATTTCAAAAATAATAAAATCAAAATTTCATTTTAGTTTTTGTTTTCTTTTTTTTTATATTTTTATATTTTTTTTTATTAGTTTTGTTTTACTTATAGTTTGTTTGGCATGGCACTTATAAATTTACTAAAAACAATAATAATAATAATTGCTACTTATATAATTTTAACGATTAGAAACAAAATATATATAAAACTACCTAAAAAAAAAATATTTCCAAAAACATTAAATTATAAAAAGCGCCCTAAATTTTCTAATATTATGTTTTACAGAATTATAGTTTTGATAGAAATATTTTTAAATAAATTTGTTTTTATTTTTCCGACATTAATTTTTAAGAATCGTAATTACACAGAACAATAATTATTTGTATTATATATTTTTTATTTTTATATAATCTTGAACAGGACTAGAATATTACACACATACGAGATTAATCGTTAATTAATTTTTTTGTTTTAAATAAAAATAATTTTATCAAAATTATAATTCTGTTTGATTTTTTAATTTTAATTTTATAATTTAGTTTTTAATTATTAAAAATATACTAAATTTATATTTATATATTTTATTCAATTTACTTTTTAATTTAAATATAACAACAAAACAGCTAACAGTGATTGACAATAATATAATAGAAAATATACTCTCTCTTTCTCTATTTCCTTCTCTCGAATAATAAAAATAATAATAGTAATTAGTCCTGGACAATATGATACAATGAACAGCGTGGGCGGGCGGTTTCATTTTTCTTAAATGTGGTTCAGTATTCTAAGTATCTATTAGGCATATTCTATGGCACTATTAGTATAGGATTTCCAGGTCTTAGAAAACCTTATCAAAATAAATTCAAACCTTTTGCCATACTAATGTTTGGGAATTATAAAATTGTAAAGCCTCCAATATTTTTAAAAATTTGATTTAGAATTTGGAATGTCTCTTAAAATTTATATTTTACATTCGTTTTGTAGTCGATTAAATTTTTCTTGGCCAAATTTTCTTCCTAATTGTTTTAACAAATATTTTTCGTTTTTTTTTTCAGATTTTGGAAAGAATGAGTCGTATTTTGCTTTAGTTCGAAGACAATTTCGGGGGTTAGCTTATAAATTTAATTGCCTTTCAAAATTTACTTTGATTTGGTCGATAAATAGTTTCAATAAATTTTGAATAAATTCCGATCGTTTAAAACGTTTTGTGTGAACTAGAAAATCCATAAATATTCCGTAATTTTGTAAAGAAGCAAATTGTTCAATGTACTTAATTAAAAAAGGGGAGTAGTGGGGTGGTAGGGTAGCTTTTTATATGAAACTAATAATAAAAAACAAACGATGGCACACAATTTTCTTTGTCCACATTAAAAGAAATAAAAAATTAAAATTTCCTACTTATTATCAAAAAAAAAAAAAAATTAAAAAAATTAATAAATTTGATGCTATACAATACTTTCTTTTTCCGGTGGCGGTGATAATTCACCAAAACCTGCAACACCAAGTACCCCGCTTTGCATAACGCCAATTTTGGCATCACTCGATCGAAAACCATTCCCTTGAAATATTCCCGTTATAAAATTGGCCAATGGTTGTGTAAAATTAGTTTTTTTTGTTGTGCTACCCCCATCATCACCGCCACCGCCATGTCCTCCACCATCACCCGCACCTCCACCGCTATCATCTTGATTTGTAGATGAATTTTGATTTAATTGCAAACCAACCATTTCAAGTGATCGCCATCGTTTTTGATTATTTATTAAGATTTCATCTTGTGGACTAGTAAGTGAACCTTGCCGATATAATAACGGGCAATTGGGATCTTCAATACCAATCGAACCGTTACAATTATTATTGAGGTTATGTTTATTATGTATTGAACCATCATGCTGCTGCTGCTGCTGATTATGGTGATGTGAATCACGATATGGATCACCATCATCATTATGATGATTATTATTATCTATTCTACTATTTAAATTATTATTTACTTTATTATTACGATCATTATTATTTATCACGGATACTGTAGCATCGAATGATATTGAACCGTGCCGTGATGTACGGCGTCCCGGTTTACTATTACAACGACTACTACTGTTTAAATCTTTTTTGATTGGTTTGATAATTTTTGTATCGGACCGATTTGTTGGTGTTTGACTAGGAAATGGATCTAATGACTTGCTTTCGCCTAAACGATAATTTAAATCGACACGCGTATAATCGTCAGAGGATACGGCCGTTCGTAATTTTTGTGGTGGTTTAATTAAAGTTTTTTTACAATTTACCGGATCGATAAGCGATTCACATTCGGAATTTTCTAGTGTTGAATTTGAACCCACTTCGCTTAAATATAACGGGATTTGGGCAATGCGACGAGGTCGTGGTGATTCTCGATGAAAACCATGGCAGGAACCTTGAAGACTATATGCACTGTCGATGTCGGTGCGTGGAATACTTGAATGCCGGCGGCTGCCACCTGTATATTTAAAGATCACAATTGTTAATCTAAAAACAAGTAAAACAAAAATTAAAACGCCTCACCAAAATTAATCAGACTTGGTTGCCGTGATGTTGAATTAAGCATTGGGCTACGCCTCGGTCGACAAAATAGTGGCGGCGGTAAATCCCCAATGTCTACATGTTTCTTTTGGATGGCATCTTCATTTGCTCCTACTAACCAGTATGTCATAACATCCCCCTTTCCCTTCATTGGAATTAGTCCCCTCTTTTCAATTATGTATCCACCTAATTTTTCGAGCGCTTGCTTAACCGCCTCCGATACATGAATTTTTAGAGCCTCGCCATTTGATTCCATACGCGAAGCGGTATTCACAGTATCACCAAATAAACAATATCGTGGCATTGTTAGACCAACGACACCCGCCACAACTGGTCCCGTGTGTACACCGATCCTCAATTTTAACGTTTCATTTGGTCGATGAGAAATTTTATGTGATCGTACCGCCTGCAACAATTCCAAACTCATTGATGCAATTTCGCCTACATGTCGATCGCCATTTGATATTGGTAACCCCGAAACAACCATATAGGCATCGCCAATAGTTTCAACTTTATAAACATCATACCCCTTGATGATACGGTCGAATACTGTATACAAGTCGTTTAAAAAGTTAACTACCTGAAGCGGTGTACTCTCAGCTGACATCGCTGTAAAACCAACAATATCACTGAAATAAATTGTCACTGAATCATAAGAGACCGGCTCTACACCATGTCCCTTGGTTAATTTTTCAGCAACTGTTTGTGGTAACATTCGATTTAGTAAATCCTCTGTTTTCTTTTTCTCTTCGCACAATAATCGTGTCCTTTCGTTCACAATGTCTTCCAAATTATTGGCATACTTTTCCATCATTTCCATCATTTGGTCCATAATATTTTTCGATTTGCCGCCGCGCATTTTTTTCAAGCGCGTCCGAATCATTGGAAAATCAGGTCGCAACTCAGGCGTCTCATCCCAACAATCTTTTATGCACAACAATACATAATCGGGACAAATACCTGTATCAATGACACATTCTACATCGGGACGAAATGGTTCTTCGTCGAAGTACGGTTTACGTTTTACCAGCTCGATAATTTCCTTTGGTTCGCATATTGTTTGCCCGAATGGACCTTTTCGTCCAATAATTTCGTACAGAATTATGGCAAATGCGTACACATCACCTTTTTGGCTGCCAAATATATTTGGATTCCGTAACAATTCGGGTGCCTTCCAAAATTGATCTAGTAAAAAAAAAAAATTAAGGATTTTAATAAAATTAGCGAAAAATATTTAATATTCGATACTCTTACTTCTATAATGCTGATGTTCACCAATTGACCCATTTTCAGCACAATGCCGCAAATCATGAAGACCAAAATCAGTTACCTGAAGCATCCATCGGGATGTGACCACACAATTTGATGATTTTAAATTACCATGGAAAATTAAAGCTGAGGTATGTATATAAATCATTGCCTAAATAAACGTGGGACAAGATGAGTATGTGTGTTTGTGTGGTATAAATTCTATAAATCTACTTACCTTGATTAGATCATGAATAAGTGATGCTATAAATAAATCATCTAATTTTATGTCTTCATTCTCGATAATATCGTACAAACTTCCTTTGGCACAATAATCCGTGACCAATAATATTCGCATCGGTTCGACGCACGCCCCAATAAAACTGTTGATATTATCATGCCGTAGATCGCGCAGTAAACGCATCTCTTTCATTATATCACGCGATATATCCTTTTTACGTGAAAATTTTAACTCTTTAATTCGAACGACAACACCACGAAATCGTGCGGTCGCCGTAAACACCTGGTTTGAGCATCGCGATCCAAATGACGCGGCACTTGCTAAACTTAACTGAAATCATCGAAAATAAAAGAGAAAAAGGCATTAAAATTGGTTTGGCGCAAGTATTTATCTCGATTTAAAAACAAAATTATTTAACAGTTATCTATTAAAATTAAAAATTTCGTTTTTTTTTGTATTTTATTTAATTTTAGGCCAAAAAAAAATAAATAAATAAATTATATTTGATTTTTAATTACTTTACTCGGTGATGAAACAATATCATTGTTAAAATAACCTTTAATTTCGTGCGAATCAATTTTCCACAATAGACCTTCGATTTCTAATTCGATTTTCCATTTACGATAAATGCTCATGGTTATGACACCGGCGCAGAATAATATCAAGGCTAAAACACCAGCCGCAACCATTGATGTGATATGTGATTCATCTTTGCCACACAATTCATTCATAAAACCACATGATGGTTGATCGATTGGTTTATCACCACCGGCCCAATCAACCCGGTTCGATGCATTCATTATTTTGTATTCCTGGAAAATTTAAAATGTTTTACCGTTACAATTTAATCAAATTTGTGATTTTTGATTTTATTTTTATTTTTTTTATTTTAATTTAAATACTAATTAATTTATATGTACATAGATAGAATTCGTCTAAAATGTTGATGGGTTGTTGTTGTCAAATTGTTGTCGTCAGGTTTTTATTTTTTTTTATAAAAAGATAAAATTTAATATTTTAAAATTAATTAAATAAATAAATTATAAAATATTAAAATTAAAAAAAAATATGAATAGCTTGTGCACAAATTTTAATATAGAAAGAAGGCAGCTGATATCTAAGTTAGGACACTGAAAAATAATCAAGAATCCATCAAGATCCAAAATATTAAAAAGCAGCATTTTTTACTCTTTTGCAATGCGGGAGTTTTTTGGCAAGATTTGTAATAAAGTAACATTTTGAAAAGCGAGCCTCATTGCGACCGTTCTTTAAGCATTTTTTCTAATACCACAACTTACGACATTTGCAAGCAACTAATTCTGTTTTATTTTACTACGATAGAAGCATTTTACTCATTATTCATAAATCATAATTATTCACTCTTTAAACACTGATGAAAGATGAATTCTCTCATTATTCATTCAGTATTGTCTCAAAATTCATTAATTATTCACTGATTTTGATTATTAACTTTTTATTCACTCATTATACACGGATTCACTAGTTACTCACTGATAAATGATGAATTCACCCATTATTCATAAAATATTCTCTCTCGTTATTCACGGATAAATAATGTTTCACTCAATATTTATCCATTAGTCACATATTATTTACTCAATATTGACTGAATATTCTCATTATACACTGATAATCATTATACATATATTATTCAGTCATTATTAATTCATTCTATCTCAATATACATTCATTATTCCCTGATTTTGATTATTAACCTGCATATCCACTCACTTGCTTATACGTACCTACTCACTGATAAATTATGAATTCATGCATTATTCATACAATATTCTCTCGATATTCACGAATGAATGACGCCTCAATATTCATCCATTAGTCACATATTATTCAGTCAGCATTCTCTCATTATTCATTCGTCCTCTTATTATTCACTCAATATTCGCCGAATATTCCGATTATTCACTCATTATCCACTGATGATCATTATTCACATATTATTCAGTCATTATTCACTCTTAATTCATTCATTTTACACTCATTTTTCACTGATTATTCACTGATGGAGTTCACCCGTTATTCCCACATCCTTTACTGTTTACTAACTCTTTATTAGCCGATAATTGATATGTGTGCCGTGATATTCAGTGAACAATATGAGAATAATGAGTACAAATTTCACCATTCATCCTAACTTCATGAGTGAATAATATGTTTAGGGAATAATCAGTGAATAATGACAATATTGCAGGTTTTACATCTGACGGGAAACCTGCCTCTGCTTTCTTCCGTTGCCTGTAACCTCTATTACCCTTACAGAGTAATTTTGATGTCATTCGATTAGCGAAGACTTTTTCTAAATTGTTGTAAGCATTTCTACTAGGCTTATTGGATTTGAACATTATGAAATTTTGTTAAAAACATCGTTTTTATCACTTCATACAGTTTAACATAATTGTTTGTATATAACAAGGATAGATCTAGGCTAGACGAATTACCCAAAGCTAGGCTGTCATGTTGCTGTGCGGAGCTATACTAATTTTAGTGCTCACTAGACAGGCTGACATCACTTAAAATTACTAATAGTATATAACTTCATCGTTCAGCTCGTCAAACCAGTTATAATCTTTCTACATCTCTTCTAGTTAACAAGTCTTATGTAATCTCTTTTGGAATAACAATTTCTCATTGAGACCTCCCTAAATAAATATAGTAAAGGTCGTCGCTTTTATCGATTCGAGGTGTCGCCGATTTGTTCGCAACGTTTGATCCTGGAACCCTAATTTCGAAAGTACGATCGATGTATTGATTTACACGATAAATTATGCAATCGTGTACATCCTCACAGTCAAGACATAATTTCCTACTACATTCATATTGAACATCGCAAGTAATAAAACGGCTCCGGGAATTCTAGTCAAAAACATTTCAGTCAAAAAACGAAAAGCATTTCAGTCATAAAATTTCCCATACACATATTATGACTAAAATTCCTTTTAAAAAGGAACTTCAGTCCAAAAAAAAAGGTATTTCGGTCAGAAAACAGTTTGACTGAAATGCCCTTTGTGTTTTTGGACTGGACGACCTTCTTGAAAATAATTTTAGTCACAAATTTTTGGACTGGAATACCTTTTGTTTGGTTAGTTTTTTTGACTGAAATGCCTTCTTAGGCCTATATATTGGCTTAGGCGCCCCAGTCAAAAGCATTTCAGTCAAAAACAGAAAGGAGTTTCAGTCAAAAATTAAAAGGCAACTCAGTCAAAATAGAAGACATTTATGCCTTTTCAGAAGGAAGTTCAATCAAAAAACCAAAAAGGCATTCAAGTCAAAACATTTTTTACTGGAATTTCTTTTGGTATAGTGACTGATCGTTCGATGTTGAAAGGCCGAATGTTGGAAGGCCGAACGCCGAAAGGCCGAATGCCGAATGTGTCGAAAGGCTGAATGTCGAAAATCCGAATGGGTCGAAAGCCCGAATGTGCCGAAAGACTGAATAGGTCTAAAGGCCGAAAGTCGAAAGGCCGAATTTTCATGAAATTTTCCTTCACTTAGTTGATTGAAATGAATATTTAAAACCATTGAATTTGTTTTTTAATGTAAATCTTGTCGAAAAAACAAATTTATTTATTTTTTTTTATTATTATAATTAATTAATGGGATCACTACAGTTGCCTAAAAAAAAAATCCAGAAAAAAAAAGTCCGAAAAAAAACTTGAATCCAGAAAAATATTTTGTTTAAAATAAATGAAAAAAAATCAATTTTTTTTCCATTTTTAGGGGATCGGGATATTTGGCTGCAAGACAAAATCTTGTTTGCCGTCAATCTTGTTTTGTGAATTCTTATCGTATAAAATTCTTTCCGAAATAATTATTTTGATTATTTTATAGTGAAATAATGAATATTTAGTGAAATGGTTTTTCTGGGATTGATCTAAAATATTGCATTTTAAAATCTTGCAGTTTGTCTATGCAGTATCTAGTAGGTGTCATTAATATATTCTATATAATCCGCTCCAAAGTGCGGCACGCAGTGCGACATGTTTGCTGATCCCGGCTCCTACGCCCGCCGAAGTTCAAATCTAAGTCCCCTCGGAGGTCTAAGGAGGTGAGAGTTACCGAAGCCATTAGCCTCTACAATTCGAAGTTAAATTAGTCGATGCCATTTTATTTTAAAGTAAAATCTAAAAAATATAATTAAAAACATTATTATGTATTTTGAAAACAAGATTTTGAGAAACAAGATGTTCTCCAAAAAGATTTTTGGTGACAAGATTTTGTAAAAAAAGATTTTGGAGAAAAGATTTTAGAAACAGTCTTTTTTAAACAGTCTTTTGAAAAACAGTAGTGCTACGTGGCCAACCCCATTTTTAGACTATCAGTAGGAGCGATATGAGCGATACGATTACTTTGATCTGTGTCTGAAAGGTTGACGAAGCAATTTCTATTATCATAAATTTTAAGACTTTACGGAAAACTCAAATTTGATAGACATTTTATAAATTTTAATTATAATTTGGTCCGCACTTTGATAATTATGTTTCTGGATTTTAGTATTCTGGACTTTTGTTTCTCTGAGTTTTTTGTTTCTGGATTTTTTTATCGGGATTTTCAGTTTCTGTATTTTTTTCTAGATAAGGTAGCCAACCCTTAATTAATTTTTAATTATGTATCTGATAAAAAAAACGTAAGAAGATTTTAATATTTAAGGTGATTTACTATTAAACATTTTTATATACAAATTTTGATAAAAATATAAATTTTGGTTTTCATAAAAATATAAATTTTGAAAAATTTCATTCTAAAAAGATGAAATATTAAAATCAATTTCTATACATATGATACAACCTTTTAACATTTAGTCTTTCAGTAGGCCTTTCGACCTTCGGCCTTTCGACTTATTTGGTTTTTCGACACATTCGGCCTTTCGACACATTCAGCCTTTCGACCCTACTCCGACTAATGTAACTTAGAATTGTTTAGGCTAACGGCTTCGTTAACTCTCACGCGCACGCGGGTGGTTGCTGCGCACCCCCCTCCGTCCCCTCCCCACACCCCGCTTAGCTCTCCGAGGGGGCTTTAGATTTGAATTTCGAGGGACGTAGAAGCCGGGATCAGCAAACATGTCGCACTGCGAGCCGCACTTAAGAGCGGATTATACAGAATTTACTAATTAGTTAATTACACCTACTAAAATGAAAAATAATTGCATTATTTTGTTAAGCAAGATTTTGTAATTGCAAATAAATACGTGGAATTGACCATGGATCCACGATCAATTATCAATGCGACCAATTGCCCACACGATCAATTGATCCACGATCAATAGTTCATACGATCAATTGTCCATACGATCAATTGTCCATGCGATCAATTATCCATACGATCAATTGTCCATCCGATCAATTGTACCACGATCAATTATTCATACGATTAATTGTCTCCACGATCAATTGTTTCCACGATCAATTGTATCTACTATCAACTGTTCACGTTCAATTGTTTCGATGCGACTAATAAAATAAACCAAACAAAAGGTATTCCAGTCCAAAAATTTGTGAATAAAATACTTTTCAAGAAGGTCGTTCAGTCCAAAAACACAAAGGGTATTTCAGTCAAACTATTTTCTGACCGAAATACCTTTTTTTTGGACTGAAGATCCTTTTTAAAACGAGTTTTAGTCATAAAATTTGTATGAGAAATTTTATGACTGAAATTCCTTTCGTTTTTCGACTGAATTGTTTTTGACTATATTCCCCAAGAACAATTTTGTCTGGAATTCCTTTTTAATTGTTTGACTGAATTACAAAAGGTATTTCAGTCACAAATGCAAAAGGAATTTCAGTCAAAAAAGTTGGACTTAAATGCCTTTTTAGTTTTTTGATTGAACTTCCTTCTGAAAAGGCATTTCAGTCTAAAATTATTTTGACTGAGTTGCCTTTTAATTTTGACTGAAACTCCATTCCGTTTTTGACTGAAATGTTTTTGACTGGAGCGCCGGAGCCAACATATAGGGCTACGCAGGCATTTCAGTCAAAAAAACTAACCAAGCAAAAGGTATTCCAGTTCAAAAATTTGTGACTAAAATTCTTTTCAAGAAGGTCGTTCAGTCCCTAAACACAAAGGGCATTTCAGTCAAACTGATTTCTGACCGAAATACCTTTTTTTTGGACTGAAGTTCCTTCTTAAAACGAGTTTTAGTCATAATATTTGTATGGGAAATTTTATGACTGAAATGTTTTTGACTAGAATTCCCAGAGAACAATTTTGTCTGGAATTCAATTTTAATTGTTTGATTGAATCACCTTCTCAAAAGGTAGTTCAGTCATAAATACGATAGGAATTCTAGTCAAAATAGTTTTGACTTGAATACCTTTTTAGTTTTTTGATTGAACTTCCTTCTGAAAAGGCATTTCAGTCTAAAACTATTTTGACTGAGTTGCCTTTTAATTTTCGACTTTTGACTGAAATGTTTTTGACTGAAATTCCTTTCGGTTTTTGACTGAAATTCCCGGAGCCTTAAATTTCACTAAAATCGGTAAAGGAAAAGCCAAGTTCCATCCTAGTTTGTCATATTCCCGAACTTTATCTAAATACCATTTATTGAACTTTGAAAGAGCAATTCGTCTATTACAAAAAATATCGCTCCCTAATATATCGCTCCCTAATGTATTTTCTTCAATCGCTCTGTAGCATTGATTGGGAGCGATATTTTTAACTTTTACGCTCCCTGTTTCTAGAGCGATATTAAAAATACAAATTTAAATCACTTGAAAAGGGCTCCGGGAATTTCAGTCAAAAACATTTCAGTCAAAAACAGAAAGGAATTTCAGTCAAAAATTAAAAGGCAACTCAGTCAAAATAGTTTTAGACTGAAATGCCTTTCCAGAAGGAAGTTCAATCAAAAAACTAAAAAGGCATTCAAGTCAAAACTTTTTTGACTGAAATTCCTTTTGCGTTTGTGACTGAAATACCTTTTGAAAAGGTAATTCAATCAAATAATTAAAAAGGAATTCCAGGCAAAATTGTTCTTGGCGAATTCAGTCAAAAACAATTCAGTCAAAAACAATTCAGTCAAAAAACAAAAGGCATTTTAGTCATAAAATTTCCCATACAAATATTATGATTAAAACTCTTTTTAGAAAGGAACTTCAGTCTACAAAAAAGGTATTTCGGTCAGAAAACAGTTTGACTGAAATGCCCTTTGTGCATTTGGATTGAATAACCTTCTTGAAAGGTGTTTTAGTCACAAATTTTTGGACTGGAATACCTTTTGTTTGGTTTATTTTATTAGTCGCATCGTAAACAATTGATCGTGTTACAATTGAGCGTGAATAGTTGATAGTAGATACAATTGATCGTAGAAACAATTGATCGTGGATACAATTGATCGTATGAATCATTGATCGTGGATACAATTAATCGTAAGGACCATTGATCGTATGGACAATTCATCGTATGGACAATTGGTCGCATCAACTATTGATCGTGGATCAATTGAACGTGTGGACAATTGATCGTATGGACAATTGATCGTGGATCCATGGTCAATTCCACGTATTTATTTGCAATTACAAAATCTTGCTTAACAAAATAGTGCAATTATTTTTCTTTTTAGTAGGTGGTTCTACGTCCCCCGAAGTTCAAATCTAAAGCCCCTCGGAGGGCTAAGCGGGGGAAAGCGCAGCGACCTCCCGCGTGTCCGTGAGAGTTAACGAAGCCGTTAGCCTATACAATTCTAAGTTGAATTAGTCGGAATAGGGTCGAAACGCCGAATGTGTCGAAAGGCATAATGTGTTGAAAAACCGAATAGTTCGAAAGGCCGAAGGTGTGTACTAAAAAAAAAATAATTGCTCTATTTTGTTAAGCAAGATTTTGTAATTGCAAGATTTTAAAATACAATCTGTGAATGGCGTATGATAGGTTACACTGTTACCTATCATACACAAAAAGCAGATTGTAAAAATTCGATCTAGTTTCGAAGATTTGTCAATTCTTCTATAATGTACCAAAAGTCTATTAAAAACAGCTATTTCTACCGAACAGGTTATTCTAACGAACTGAAATTAAGGCGAATTTTATTTTTTTAAATTGTATTATCATAATTATTAGCTTTGAAAATGATTAGGAACAAAACATATTTTAGTCTCTCCAGATAGCATGGATTGTAGTACAGTGTTTTTTTTTAATATTCTGATAGCATATATACGCTCAGTAAAATTAAGATATCTCAAAAACTAACAGCCCAACAAATAGACCTTCAGATCAATGAAGCGAAGACCAAATACACACACAAAAAAATAAAAGGTCACCACAACACCGAATCGGTGTTACATAGTGTCCCACCGATCGGATATTTATAATTTGAATCCAATCGGATATTATAATAAAAATGGCATAAAATACATTTGGATAAAAATTTTTACACCGCATAAAAACCAAACAGGAACATTCATCTTTAGGAAAACACCTAGAGGTGCATTTTATTCAATTCAAAAGGAATTTTTATAAAAACTTATGTTTTCGGATAGATAAAAATATTTATCCGTTGATGCGTATTTAATTTTATAAAACTATATTCAGTTGGAGAAAAATAAAATACTTTTTCGGATAAAAAACCAATTAACACCGCACATTTTTTGAGTGTATGGTTTTTATCCCATTGGTATTTTATTTTAATGCATAATACCTATGCATATTAAAATCATATTATGATTTTAATATGTTCCGAAGGTTGTAAGAGAATTGAATCTTCTCATCAGGCCGCTGCGACTAGACTGATTGTATTACAATTTAAATTCTATTATACAGAAAGAATATGCAGGTTGCTTTAGCGAATTTAACTAATACAGCCAAATTCTCTTACAATTTTACTTTTTCACGAAAACTCCAAACGGTGTAAATATTTACTCCGATAGAACGAAAATAATCTCTGGAAAGTACCTTTTAAAAAAATCCGCTGTTGACAACTTTTGCGTTTACTCCAAACGGTGCAAAAGTATACTGTTCGATCCTTTTGGATACTTTAAAATTTGTACCCGATCTTGCGGAGTTAATATGGTACTATTGGATAAAAAATAAAGCTTTTTTCGGATAAAATACCATTCACACCGCAATATTATTTTGTGTGCATGGTGACCGCGAGAAGGCAGACTCGTAGGGACTTCATTTCAGGAGATACTCAATATGAAACGGTGAATGAGTTCAAATATCTAGGATCACTGATCACCGAGCAAAACTCCGTTTCTGTGGACATTTCATCGAGAATCGCAGCAGGCTACCGAGCATTTTACGCCAATATAAACATTTTCAAGTCTCCTCATATATCGCGCAAAATAAAATTGGACATCTACAAGGCGCTGATAAGACCAGTTATCACCTTTGGTTGCGAGTCTTGGACACTGACACAGCAAAACATCCAGAAAATCGCTGTAACTGAGCGTAAGATGATAAGAAGAATTCTCGGTCCCATTAAAGAAGGACTTACAGAATGCGAATGAATCACGAGATCAGAAATGATCTCGATAAAGTTGACATCATTGGATTCATAAAATCGTCAAGGCTAATATGGCTTGGGTACGTATTTCGTTCACAAAATCGAACCACCAAACAGGCCTTGGAGTCGGCACCAATGAAAGTAGGACCTCGTGGGAGACCACCTACCCGATGGATGGACGACGTTGAAAGGGACCTATACACACTCGGTCACCGTGTCTGGCGTTCTCTTGTGGCGGATCAAATTATTTGGAGGAGCATCGTTGAGGCGGCCAAATCCCTACATGGGATGTAGCGCCAGCGGAAGAAGAAGAAGAAGATTTTAAAATGCAATATTTTATATCAATCCCAGAAAAACCATTTTACTAGATATTCATAATTTGAATTTCACTATAAAATAATCAAAATAATTATTTCGGAAAACAGTAAGAATTCAAAAAACAAGATTGAACGGCAAAACAAGATTTTGCCTTGCAGCCAAATATCCCGATCCCCTAAAAATGGCAATAAAATTGATTTTTTTTCATTTATTTTAAGGGCCGCACCTCCTCCAAACAACTGGTAATTTTTCACAAAAAATTGAGAGCATTTGTTAGAATGAAACAAATTGCATAATAATATTGACGTTCAAATGAATACAATTTTTTTTTATGAGTGGAAAAAAACAAAATGGCGGCGCTAGAGGTGCTCGAACTTGGCTACTAGAGTTTGCGCCGTCAAACGCCCTGGTCCTTGTAGTTAACTAAAATCAACGAAACAAATTTTTTTCATTAAAATAATTGTTTCCGCTGCATGAACCTAAATGTAGTAAAAAAAAATAAAATTGAAAATTTGAGGTCAAAAAGTAAAAAAAAACGCGTTTTTTTATAAACAACTCGCTAAAACCAATATTTATTTAAACAACTTATACGAAATTTTAGGTTTGTGCAAAGGCCGATAAGCTAAAGAATATGTGTACAAATTTCAAGTTTATTGGTCCATTACTTTTTGAGTTACATTCCACGGCGCGCAAAACAACATGTTTCAAGAAAAACTCGATTGAAGTTTTCGTTCTTGAAGAGAACACATTACTTCGCATCACTTCGGTGACTTCCTAGGGACCTTTAGGACTTTCTATTGGGCATGAAATTTTGGAAATATATTCTTCAGATACTAAATGAATTTTTAAAGCAAAAAAAAAATTAATAGCTGTGGCCCTATTCTGGTAATTTCCGGGGAATAGGGAATATTTAGTTTTACAGCAGTTATTCCCCAGATAAATTTTTCCAACTTTTTATTCCCCATTTCCAAAAGTGCATTCGGGCAATTGGGGAATAAATATACAGGGGAAATAAATTTAGTTGTACGTGTTCTCCATGGAATCACATTAAAATAAGTAAATATCCTCGAAGGTCCTTTACAAACAATATTAATATAATTATTTATTAAATATCAACAAATATTTTCGTTAAAAAATTTATTCCCCATCAATTCTTTCATAAAACAGATATGGAAGAACAAACGTCAAAACTGCTTTAATTAGGAATAATTTTTTCAAAATCAATTTTTTTCCCTGATACCAGAATACACTTTGGGGAAAAGGGAATAATACTGTAACACAATTTAAAATGTCTATTCCTAGGAATTACCAGAATAGGGCCACTGGAGGAGGTTCCTCCATTAAACAAAATATTTTTTCTGGATTGCTTTTCACCGTAATTTCTAGATTTTTTTCGGAATTTGTTTTTCTGGATTTTTGCTTTTCAACTCTTCTGGATTTTAAAATTTATGGAATTTTTTCCAGGCAAATGTAGTGATCCCATTAATTAATTACTTATAATAAAAAAAATAAATAAATAAATTTGTTTTTCGACAAAATTTGATTACATTAATATGCTACATGCACAGGACTTATTGGCACGTATTTTCAATTTATTTAAATTATTTTACATTAAGAAATAAATTCAATGGTTTTAAATAATCATTTCAATCAATTAAGTGAAGGAAGCTTTAATGAAAATTCGGCCTTTCGACATTCGGCCTTTCGGCCTTTGACCTATTCGGCCTTTCGACACATTCGGCATTTCGACCCATTCGGCTTTTCAACATTCGGCCTTTCGACACATTCGGCCATTCGACATTCGGCCTTTCGGCATTTGGCCTTCGGACCCATTCAGCCTTTCAACAGTCACTAAACCAAAAGAAATTCCAATAAAAAATGTTTTGACTTGAATGCCTTTTTTGTTTTTGAATGAACTTCCTTCTGAAAAGGCATAAATGTCTTCTATTTTGACTGAGTTGCCTTTTAATTTTTGACTGAAACTCCTTTCTGTTTTTGACTGAAATGATTTTAACTGGGGCGCCAAAGCCAATATATAGGTCTATAAAGGAATTTCAGTCAAAAAAACTAACAAAAAAAAGGTATTCCAGTCCAAAAATTTGTGACTAAAATACTTTTCAAGAAGGTCGTTCAGTCCAAATGCACGAAGGGTATTTCAGTCAAACTATTTTCTGACCGAAATACCTTTTTTGTAGACTGAAGTTCCCTTTTAAAAAGAGTTTTAGTCATAATATTTGTATGGGAAATTTTATGACTAAAATGCCTTTTGTTTTTTGACTGAATTCCCCAAGAACAATTTTGCCTGAAATTCCTTTTTAATTGTTTGACTGAATTACCTTTTCAAAAGGTATTTCAGTCACAAATGCAAAAGGAATTTCAGTCAAAAAAGTTTGACTTAAATGCCTTTTTAGTTTTTTGATTGAACTTCCTTCTGAAAAGGCATTTCAGTCTAAAATTATTTTGACTGAGCTGCCTTTTAATTTTTGACTGAAACTCCTTTCCGTTTTTGACTGAAATGCTTTTGGCTGGAGCGCCGGAGCTAACATATAGGGCTACGAAGGCATTTCAGTCAAAAAAACTAACCAAACAAAAGGTATTTCAGTCCAAAAAATTGTGACTAAAATTCTTTTCAAGAAGGTCGTTCAGTCCAAAAACACAAAGGGCATTTCAGTCAAACTGTTTTCTGACCGAAATACCTTTTTTTTTGGACTGAAGTTCCTTTTTAAAAGGAGTTCTAGTCAAAATATTTGTATGGGAAATTTTATGACTGAAATGCCTTTTGTTTTTTGACTGAAATGTTTTTGACTAGAATTCCCGGAGCCAAATTTAACATGTATGGGAATGGGATTCTAAAATGATTTTTAGATAAAGTTCTGGAAAATGGCCAATTAGGACGGAACTTGCTTATTTCTTAAACGATTATGATGAAATTCGATATATACGATGGAAATGGAATTCTAAAATGGTTTTTAGATGGTGTTCTGGAATATGGCCCAGGAGGATGAAACTTGGCCATTTCCTATCCGATTTTGATGAATATCAGCATACAACAGGGAAATTTGATTCTAAAATGATTTTTAGATAAAGCTCTAGAATATGGCAAATTAGAAGGGTCTTGAAGTCCCATAATAGTTCGCCATATTCCAGAACTTCATCTACCAATCATTTTAGAATCCCACTTCCATCAAACATGCTGAATTTCATCAAAATCGGATAAGAAATGGCCAAGTTTCTTCCTAATTGGCCATATTCCAGAACTTTATCTAAAAATCATTTAAGAATCCCATTTCGATCGCGCATGTCAAATTTCACTAAAATTGGTTAAAAAATAGCCAAGTCCCATACTAGTCGGCCATACTCCGGATTTATCCAAAAATGATTTTAGAATCCCATTTCCAAGGCACATATCGAATTTATATCCAAGTTGGCCTTATTTCAGAACAGTAGATATTTTTAAATGTGTATCAGTTCGCTAACAAATCAGGCTTTCTAAAGAGAGCATTTTAGAAGGATTTTAATACCGTTTGTCGTAATAACAAGAGCAAGAGCGAAATAATATTAATAACGATTTTATTCATCAGAGCAGAGCGTATTTGTTTTTTTAATATAGCTCAGTAACAAAGAGCGAACATATGGTAATACAAACACAATAGCGGAAGAGCAAGAGCCTTATAATAAAAATAATGCTCCTGCTCTTCAGAGCGATCTTTTTTGTTTTACAATATCGCTCCTTATGAAGAGCCTTTTAATATTTTTTATTTTCGCTCTTGAAAAAGATCAAGAGCGAAGAGCGAAATGCCATCCCTTTTTAAACTCTGTTATAATTTACTCCTACCCTGTTGCGGGAATGAGCGATCATTGATCAATCACGGTGACCGCTCTCTCATATATCATTATTTTATACCCAGTCAGTGTGTGTTCAAAATTACTCTTCAGTTTGTTTTTATTCCCTTTCTATACAGTGTTTAAATTCAAATTTCGTTCCTTGCTTAACTCTCTTTTTGCGAAAGGAAAGAAAAAATATTTTGTTTTGTTTCTTTCCTTTGGAACGAAATTCAACAAAATAAAATACCTCTTTTCTCCTATCCTTTGTGTTTTATATGAGGAGAGATATTTTACGTTTTTCGATTTCGTTTTCGGAGAAAGGAACAACAAAAATATTTTTTGTTTTCTTTCACAAACAGAGAAATAAAAGATAAAAGAAGGGAACGAAAAAATAATTTAAGCACTGTTTTTAAATTATTTTTTCAATTCTCTTTTCTCTTTTTTGATCATGAATAGTAAACCAAAAATTCATGAATTACAATACATACTATTCAGTAACAAACGAGTAGTGAGCGAACAATGTAAAAAATGAATGAATCGATCTATTGAACAGAATAGAAATATACTTTTCTTCTCTTTTGTTCACTACATCGAGAATCGAGTTAAGCCAGTGATAATTTTGGCAAAACATCCAATTATTCTATGAAAATTAGGGGTAGACAGGCCCGAAAACGTAAACAGATCATTCTTCTATTCTTTTGTTTCATCCTTACCTTTGTTTGACACATAGCGTTGAGGGTAAGTATATGTAGAACTCCAGCACTCTTACAGAGCATTCACAATGAAACAACTTTTGACTTACAGATTTATATGAATTTCCACCATAACGAGCAAACATTTTTGTTCGTTAAGTTGGAAATTCATACAAACCTGTAAGTAAAAAGTTTTTCCATTGTGAATGCTCTGTTACTATAGAAGCTTACCTTGATAAAAATTTTGACATTTTGCAATTCGCAAGAATTGGTACCAAACGCGCATAAAAAAATAAGTTGAGCTTGTTTAGTACAAATTCTTAAGAATTGGAAAATTTCAACTTTTTTCCAAGTTTCCAGTACAAAAGTGCTGGAGTTCTATAAAAAAATTACCATGAATTGACTGGCTGAGTAGAGGAAAATTTTATATTCTTTTTTATTCGATGGCAAATGAATAATCATCGCAATAGTTTTCTACTCACTATTCAGATCAAAAGACGAAAACAAATTGAAAAATTCATTAAAAAGAACAGAACGGGGATCAAAATCAACTGAAGAGTAGTTTGAACCCTGTTTCTACCCCATTAACCAATACATCAAGGCGGACGCCACTTATGGTTAGTATACCCAAAACCAACACAAATGTCTTATACAAGCCATATTATTGCCATACAAACCCAAAATAAAACCTATTAAGCGTATTTCCTTGAAAAATTTACAACAACAATTGCATAGGATAAACCCTCGCAAGAATAACATTAACCCAAAAAAATATTGGGTTAAATTAAACCCAATTCTAATTTTTGGTTATGATACCTGCCACCAGGTCATATTACATATTAAATTTATATTTTAATTCGAAAAGTTGGCTTTTGCCAATTAAATCAAATTAGCTATTTTCTTGGGAAACAAATAAACCCAAAATAGTTTGGATTCAATTTTGGTCAACAAAATACGCTAATTATTTCTGTAAATATTAGCGTCATAATACAGTACAGGTAAACCTCGCTTAACGAACCCTCGCTTAACAAAACCTCGGATATACGAATATCAATTTTTGATACAAAACCTCACTTAACGAATACAAACCTCGGAATAACGAATAAAAAAAAACAAAAAAAAATTTAAAAAATCGTTTTTGTTTCATTTTTGTTACGATTTTTTTTAACCGCCACACTCTAAATGAAATTTTTTCAAAAATGGATGAAACCTACGAGATTATTATAAATAATGATCCAGATGAAAATAAAAGTAGCATTGTAATTAACGCAATCAAAAAGAATATGATGTGTTATAAACAAATGTTGGACGAGTTCGAGAAGAAAACTAAACAACTTAAAATCGATAATTTTTTTAGAAACATTTATTTTATTTTTTATGATATGTTTTGAATATTTTAGTTTGCGAATTTTATTATTTATTTTATTCTAAATAAAATTGAATTTTTGGATGTACTGAAAACTTTTTTTTTTACTAAATTTGCACTTCAGGAACCAAACTAACAATTTCTCATATAAAACCATATAATTTGATACCTCGATTAACGAATCCTCGCTTAACGAAGCATTTCCAGGAACCGAACCCATTCGTAAAGCGAGGTTTACCTGTATAATCTTTACATACTTTGATTTTAAATTGTAGTTTGTATCAAAAACAGTATAAAATATCACTAACACTTACAGAAAATAGTAGGTTTTGGATTTAATAATATGCGTGCGTTACGGAAATAATATGGCTTGTATAAGACCGAGGGTCAAACATTTTATCGAATTTTCGGCCTTATACAGTATAAAGCAAGCCATTTAAATCATCTACATATATTTCAAACGAGCGAAATAACGAATTGACAATATTTGCTTGTCAGGGGAGAGCCGTCGAAATGGCGTCATTTTAATGCGGACTAAAGATGTCGCCGAACATTTAATGATTAAAGGCCGATTTAGATGTAGAAAATGTTTGCCTTGCAAAAAAAGAAGAGATTAGTACATTACAATTTTCGTTTGGATGACAAGAACGACAATATGAACATACAAAATTTTGCAAGGCTGTTTGTTCTTTTTTTGAGCAATTGACGATTGGAGACGTGATTCATTTTAGACAGTGGGTACGATAGTTAGTTTTATTTCCGATAGATACATTTTATATGTATTTCTTATGGACAAGGTACTGGGTGAAAAACTTTATTTTATTTCCGATAGGTATCGCATTTTATACTTTTCCAATCGTCAATTGTTACTATTGACGATTGGAGGATCGTGAGTACCAACCACGTAGCGGAGAAATTTGAAACTGAACGAGCTATCCCATTTTGACGTTTAAGATACTGTGAAATGTCATTTATGTTGATATTTTGTTATTATGAAATGTCATTTAAGGATAGATTCCTTTAATTAAAAAAAATATAAACACGTAACTGCTTATATACATAATACGCGCGTGATTTTTTGTTATTACGAAATGTCATTTAAGGATAGCTTGCTTAATTTTTAATTATTCTGGTAGGTCGGCGTTTTCGAACATTTACAATCGTCAATTGACGATTGTAAATGTTCGAAAACGCCGACCTACGAGAAATTTAAAAATTAAGCAAGCTATCCTTAAATGACATTTAATAATAACAAAAAATCTCGCGCGTATTATTTGTATCAGCACGGTGTTTATATTTTGTTAAATTAAAGGAATCTATTCTTAAGTGACATTTCATAATAACAAAATATCAACATACATGGCATTTCATAATATCTTAAACGTCAAATTAGGATAGCTCGTTCAGTCCCAAATTTCTCCGCTGCGTGGTACCCACGCTCCTCCAATCGTCAATAGAAATGAAAATTTAACTTAAAATATATTCGATCCGACAATATTTTTTGATATTTTATAGTAACAAACTAATCCCTAAACAATAAAAGTATATTAAGAAAACCCATACAATGACTAAACATCAAAAGTTTATAGGAGGCAAAAGTAACAAAATTTACAAAAACAGACATGTTGAATGATAACCATTTATCTTTGAAAATTTTTAAATACAAAAATTTAATTAAGAGCTTTCGTAATTATTTTATTTTGATTAATTCCCCTAATAAATTTAATTTATGTCACTAGCACTACCGATAAATGTAAAAAAAGATGGCGTCAAATTATCAGCCTCCTAAAATTATAGCATCGCCATTTTTGTTTATATATCCTTTCTCTTTTTAACCAGTGGTTATTTTTCTATTGCGTGCAGTTCTAACCACCATGCAAAAATTTTGTCGGGCAAACATTTTTCTTCATCTAAATCGGCCTTAAGAAATCCGACAACATGGTCGATTTCTAAGAATTTTTGATAAGTTTAGTTTCAATGCTGGATAACCGTTGCTTAATTTAGTGCTATTTCGTGATGTTTCATTAAAGACCACGACCGAATTCAAGCCGTACAATTCAATTAACCGTCTTGACAAAGACCTTACAAAAGCTAAATTTTAGAATTCTTGAATTGAACTAGTGACACCTTCAGTAAAACAACCGGCGGAACCTGATAAGCACCCAGCCAAAGGCGCAAAGATGGACTTAAATCAAAAATGGGATTTTATAACAAAAATTCCATACTGTTTTACGTGTCTTAACTCGAGACACAATATGCTGAATTACTTCATCAGATGCTCCACAAGCACCGGTAGCAACGGTGCCACAAAAGTCAAAAAGATGTCGATAAACAGAAATTGCATCGAAAATATTAATGAATGCTTAAAATAGTGGCCATCAGGCTCTAAAGTACCAATACGAAGATTGAGTGAGATAATTGCGTTGTTGGACAAGGCATCGAAAGTCTCACTCACCAACGAAGCCATCGCTAACGAATTGGGATTAGACAGTCCTCTCCAGGTACTCAAGTACAATAAACAAATACCGAATGAAGGAGCAGGATGACCCGAAAATCGTCAATGCTTCTATCAGGGAAAACCTTGAAGTGATATTCACTGCCAACGCAATCTATCCCTATCGAATTCGGAAAAATTGTGAAATATATCAAATATTCGCGTCCCAAAAGTTTCGTTTAACTAAGGGAAACCAATAATTCTAAGTAGACAGGATAATTCGATACGTAATTGTATGTAGGGTTGGGGAGTCTACGGAAAGAAGAACGAACTACGCAATTAAACATGTCACGCGTTTTACCGACCGACAAATTTGAAACTGGCAGATACGACAACTACGCTTTACTTGAGCTGGTGACGGAACGGTGGAATCGAATCGTATGGAATAAAAACCGAGATAGAACTTGGATTGTCTCTAGATGACGAAGTAAAACCGCAGCGATAATCCGTCAGCCGGAGCACAAAAGTGATAGACATTTAAATTATACAGCATTATATTCCAAAACCGCCACTCTAGTCGAAAATCCAAAGTTAAGGCAACGAAATCACCAATCGTCCACAAAAGATACAAGTCGGTTTCGATAATCGACAGCCAATTCGAATTTTTCTCGTCTTTTATGAGGCCTCCCAAGACGTTTTTGAAATGTTTAAAAAACCGGGTACATCAATATCATCTCAGACAACATATAGTCATGGTTTTCTAATTCGTGACTTTTAATAAATTTAGAAAGTGCTGGGTTGATTGTACAATCGTCAAACAGCTTGGACGCTACTTTTCATCGACAGATGCAAAACAATACATATTACTCAAAGCATTAAATAGGGTCTTAAGCCCAATGAAACTCGTTGTTTAATGAATGCAAGCCGACAGTTATTTTTGCTCATTAGAACTCTTATCGACCGGTAATCCAATTAAATTCAGCACCGCTCGGAACATTTTTCGTTTGTAGTGGACAATAGTGATTTTAAAGACGACAAAAATAATCCGATTGTTTTGGACTCGAGCCATCCTTCCATCAAATTGATTCTCAAATGGTATCATGAAAAAAATAAAATAAACGCAGTTACGATGTAATTTTCACTTACATGGTCACACGTGTATTACACTTAGAAATTGCACAAGACATGTCAAGTAACACCTTTATGTTCGATTTTCGAAAAAATTGCAGTCGAAGAGGATTCTCTGAAGAGATGTATTAAGGCAACGGGCTTCATTTCAAGAAAGCCGCATAACGAATACTCATATCGAGAACCGCACCTCCCAAGGGGACGTCCCAACATTCAAACATTATCTTTACAAAATGTTTTGATAGAGAGGCATCCAATGAGATTGAAAATAAGAATTATCACCAAATCATTTTTGATGGACAACACAACATCATTTCCAACAAATTTGACGATTGAAACAGGCACTAACTGAACAAATGCCATTTCTGTTCCCGCTGTTGTAATCTGCCAGCTACTACGTTCTGCAAAATGTAACATCCACCAGCTACCTTAGAGCACGGCATTATGTAGCCAAATTCTTTTTATCGATAGAGCATGACAATCAAAGTTTCGTAAACAAAATCCTTGCTGGTTAGTTATCAAGTCAATATCTCAACAAATGGAATGGAACGTTGGTCACTTATTAGATTTGCTTTTAATTATCATAGCTTTTTGCATTATATCAAATATCGTTGCAAACATATGGCAACAACCTTTCTACTGTTTTCAGCCGCTTACAGAAAGTTAGGAGTCTACAAAATTGTACACTTACTTAAGTAGTAACACCTTTTAATAAAATTTCAAAATCCGAATCCCTCGGTCGTAGGAGGGTTCCCATATAAAGTTTTTGAATACTTTTTGAGACATTGTATGAACATTTGTATACATTATTGGTTTCGATGATAACATTTCTAAACACTTTGACTCGGACCTCGGGGTCATACAAATATTTCGAAAAAAGATTTCTTTATGAAAATGAACTATGACTATTATCATAAAAAAAGTAAAATCTACTAAATTTGCTTTTAATTAGTTGCTGTATTGGGTACCTTTGAGTTTTACTCGCTTGGAGTAAGGCTAGGAGCCTGCAAATTTGTACACTTTCTTAAGTCCGGTGGCAAAGTTTTCTAATGTGCGCCATTTCCACAACCGAATCGAAATCAGGTTTGCATTGAATCGATCCCGACTGTTGCGCAGTTTCGTTACAACCGGTTCGCACTAAATTTAGGCAAAAAGGGGTGCTATACATATTATAAGAAAATCGCATTTTCATGCAACATCGCATTTTGGTATCAAGAAAGTTTCACAAAAATAGTTTCATAAATTCACTTCTTTAACTTATCTGAAGTTGCGAAAGAAGTGTTAACTTATCTGAAGTTAAAGTTTTCGGATTGCGGTAGAAGTAAAAATTACTTGTATCTTTTATTTCACATTAAACCCCTCTCTCAAACACAGATTAAAGTATTTTTTTTTTTGTTGAATGGCGGAAACCAATGTAACTTGGAATAGTCTGTATTTAGTCTGAATATAAGCACACTTCCTTAATTCTATCGAAAACTTTACATTTGTCTCAAACTATGTAAATGTTAATTATTTTTAAAATAAGTAATATTTATACATATAAATATAATTAAATTAAAGAACATTAATTAAATACGACGAACTCACTCACTGGAAAATCGTTCCCTTGTTGAAAATATGCCACCGGTACCATATGCTGGCGACATGTAAAATTCTCCTCCCGGAATTCAAACGGTTTGAGTGCCAGCACGGAAAAATTTCCTTCTGAATCACCATTACCATCGATTTTGATTGTTGCTCCAGTAATACCTATCGCGTTTGGAAGAAAAATTTAACGAAACTAAATTAATTGCAAACTAGAATCAATGTAATTGTTGTAACATCCCATCCCATATCTCAAGTACTAAATAATGGTCATTTATATACTGAATCTACTTACTTTTGTACGTATGATTTTTTATAATCGTCTCAATAATCCTTGTTCCATTACTAGCAACTTCAAATATCACATTTTCGGTCAAAGGCCTATTTTCACTGCGTAACAATTCATCGAGCGCCCAAACATACAGCATTACAGAATCATACAAATAGGCAGCATAGATTGAAACAAATTGTTTAATTTGATTTTTCAAAAATATATCGGGCAATTGAAAAAGAAACGGTTCTTTATTATTATAATCTCGAACTTTTGTTGTAAACTTTTCATAATTTTTAGTTGGCGGCGTCGAAACAACAACCAATAGGCTACGTGCACGTTTTTCAAAATGATCGATTTCCGAACAATCACGAATTTTATTCAAAATTTCGGTACGATATAAATATTTGGATGCTTCACGCGGCGAATACGTCATCATATCAACGTAAATCACCAAATATTCACCCTTTTCGAATAGCTGTTGTGCCTCCATCGATATCATCATGTCGATTAGTGATGATGATGAACCCAAAAATACATAAATTCGTGTACGATTCTTGGTATCTTGAATTGTTTGATACCAGTACGCTGTGTTACAGCAATCCAAGTTATCGACACAGCATTTATGATGATCCACAAATTCAACACAATGATTTATTGTCATATTGCGGTCTGTTGCTTGTTGTTTTAATGATAGGGCTACCGTTGACCATAATTCTTCATGGATAATGGAAAATTTTGTCCAACCATAGTAATCTATTAGGGAAATCACAGATTTTGTTACCTGAAATGAGAAGAAAAATTGTATTAAAATAAAATGAACAGTAAGTATTATTAAAGGGTTGTGGGTTTTTATAACAAAGAATCTGGACTTAAACCGACAATGTGTGACGATTTAGAACTTATTTAATTTCGGCATATCGCCGAGTTTATGGTTTTCTGTTGCAAGTTTCAACCGTTGTAGACGACTTGATACGTGCAAATACATATGTTCAATGAATCGACATGGGAATTTTTTGTATTTCTGGTAACACCGAATTGCGCACATACTTTTTTTTTGTCTTTATCTCTGCAACCTTTTCTGAGGCTCAAAGCACTCCCAACTCTTTCACAGTTCCCTTTTAGCGTCCTACCTTACGCAGTAATTAGCCAAATCGAGGACGTAGAACCCGTTTTTGCATAGACCACCTGCCTATAGTGCCGACATGAAACGTAGGTCGGCCCATGGATTCTGCACTCTCAACAGAGGGTCATAGATGTGTTCATCTTCATCACCGATCGTAATCAGATGATGAAAAATCCATTTTGCATCCCGCCCTTATAGGAATTCGAACCCGGTACCTTCCGATCCAACCGCCGCAGCTTTAACCACTGCACCGTTTGGTCGATTGCTGTGGGAAAGCGATTCAGTCGTACCTCCTCACGTCGAAAGTAGTCCAGGACTGTCTCTCATCTCTTAACGCGATGGCAGATCAGTTCAACAAAAAAAGGAAAGGACGTTTCAATAGTATATGGAATATAAAAGCCGACGAGTTGAAAGAAGCTAGCAAACGACAGATGATCAAATGGTACCACATGTGTAATAACTCGGCAGGTCTGGCCAAAGTTAGAATTGGTGAGATCCAAATAACTGATCTCACTTCAGTGGAGTCAGGTTAGTATGGTTGTTGGAGTGATTACAGGGCACTGTCTCATAGGTAGGCATGCGAGTAGACTTGGATTCCTCTCACATGACTATTGTCGCAGTTGTAAAGGACGAAGAGGAGGAAAAGACAGTACTTCGTCTTCTTTGCATCTGTCCTCCTTTTATAAAAATGTTGGTGTTCGTAAAGCGAATAGTGGCTGCACAAAATGAGTAGCACCAGAAAAATTAGAAAATTTAGCAACCAAAAACGGGTTGTACAAAATCAACTACAAAATTTAGAAAATGTTATTGAAACTTTTGAATAACAAGCACTGCTGCGGAAATACAATTTATGTACAGGTTAGACAAAATCGAAGCCTGTTACCTAATTGAAGTTAAGACTGAATTCAATTGAGCGCATTGCAAAAACCAAATTAAGAAGTACAAGAATGGGACAAGATTTTTGTCTATATAATTACACAACAATTAGATAAGAATTCTAGCAGAAAATGGGAAGCAAGCATTGACTCTTCCAAATTACCAACATGGAATCAATACATCAGTTTTTACAAAACCGCTGTAGAGTTTTAGAGTCAGTAGAAAATAACAAAAATCAAATTACTTTGTCCCAAATTAAATTAACTCCGATTATAAAGTTTCGCAGAAATCATTTGTGACCGAAACGATAAGTCCAAATGCATGCCGACTTTCTAATGAACATCATTTCGTCTCGCATTGTCAATATTTTTTTAATCTTACGCCTCAAGAAAGATATTCGGAAGTTGGGAATCATAAATTATGTTTAAATTGTCTTCGTCCTAATCAAAGAGTTATCGATTGTTCATCAATTCACCCCTGAAAAACATGTCAACGTAAACATCACACATTGTTACATATGGGATCGTATACGAAGAACAGAAACATGGCAATCCAATATTTTAAAAACAGCGACATATGAATTCGAACCAAGATGGGCATTTCAATAAGTCACCAACAAAATTTAAAAATAGTGGACAATGTATGTGTACTACAAGAACCGATCAGTTTTGTTTATCAAATCAGGTTCTAGTTAATAGAGCAGCAAAGCCGTGGTTGATTCCTGATTCAAGTGTACAACAACCTCCGGTAAAAGTAGAGAATGTGAAAGGTGGCATTCAACCGTTTCAAATACAACCAAGTTTAAATATGCTTACATGTCACTATACCAGAAATAGGAATTCATATTTAGGATTTTAGGAAACAAAAACAGGTGCTGTTATCTACAAATTTAATGTTAGTAGCTGATTTTTAAGGTAAATTTCATTTAAGTAGAGCTCTTTTGGATTAAGCATTACAGAGTAATTTTTATTCAAAGGAATTGTCCGATAAACCTAAATTTAGTACAAATTATTATAAAATGACAGTTTCTGGATTAAATCAGAATTTAACAAAAATTAGCAAACAATTAACAACTTTAATTATATTATAGTAGATAAATTTGAGCAAGTTATAGAATTTTCAATAGTTCCAGAAATTACAAATTGATTGACATCTGGGTTGCCAAGCTTACAGAAAATTAAGTTTGGTTGGGTTTGTGACTTTGTGAGTGGTAAAGTGGATACGGATTCTCAGAATTATTATTATCATCTGCGGATAACCAATTAAATAGCAAAAACTTTTATTTGTCATTACAGTACATTGAATCAATTGACGATAAATTAGATGAACAATTAGCTAAATTTTTCCAATTTGAGTCCATTCTTGAAAATTCTAGACCAAAATTTTCTTTGGAAGAAAAATCTTACGAAAATTATTTTAAAGAAACATACGGAAGGAATGAATTAAAATTAAATAAAAATATTAATTTTAGAACCACTTATGTATGTTCAATATATGCGCGAATACGAAAATTTAGGCCATATAAAATTAATTGATCCAAGTCCATTCTAAAAAAACGAAATTAATACTTTCCTCCGCATCACGCGGTGATAAAGTTAATTAGTACTGCTACTTGTCTTCGAGCGGTACATGATGTTTCAGCTACAAGTTCGAGTTAAAGGTCGGTATTCATGAGAATCACTCTTTACAAGTATACGAGTTACAGACTGTAATGTTTGGTACATCCTCAGCGCCATGCTTAGCAACAAAGGCATTACAACAATTAGCCTTAGATGAAGGAGATAAATATTTACTATCCAAAACGGTAGTCCTTTCGGATTTTTATGTGGATGTTGTATTGAGTGGTTCAGAAAGTGTAGATATTTGCAAAGAAACGATTCAACAACTGAATCAACTTCGAATTACTGCTAGAATGAAATGAAGGAAGTGGAGTTCGACCAGATCGAAGCTTTTAGAAAACATACTCGAATGTGATTTAGAAGATATTTCCAGTAAAATAAATGAGACGATACAAACTTTAGGATTTTCATGGACGCCTACAACCAATGATTTTATGTTCAATATACAAGGTTTAAATCAAGATAATAATGAAATAAGCGCTCTGTCTTAGGAAATACATATATCAAAAATTTTCGATCCTTTAGGTCTATGGGCACCTACAGTAATAATAGCTAAGATAATAATACATAAGTTATGGTTACCAAAGGTTTCTTGGGACGAAAATTTATTTTCTTTATAAAATTAAATTTTCTATAAAATTAAAGATTTTATTTCAAAAAATTTTTTCAATAAACATTTAAATGTGAATTATTTTAAAACTACCATTTTTCTTATACGCTGTTTCATTACTAGAGGGATGATATATCATTTCAGGGAGGGCATTCCTGATAAAGGCGCAAAAATTTAGAAATTGAAATTAAACCGCTTAGTGTTTATTCACTATAAATGTACTGTACATTGTGTTCAAAGGAACTATCAATAAATATTAAGTTTACTATAATGCTCTTAAATCTTAATAAATTTCTTTATACATAATTATTTTTCGGGATGAATAGCATTTGTTTAAGAGTTTTGAATATTTTTTTCTGGATGGAATGAAAATTTCCTTAAATTTTACCCGAGACACACATTTTGAAAAAAAAACCTTTTCACCATGAACATTTCGTGCTAACTTCCTATATGTGTGGTTAGCATGTTTGCTTTAAGCTCCGGAGGTCCCGGGTTCGATACCCGGCGGGTGATGAAAAAATCACGGCTCATCAAGATTTATCCATAAGAAAATTTTTCAGGACTTTCAAAACCACGCGCTGATGGTTTGAACAAAAATGAGATAAATGATTATTTCAAATTATTGGGTAGCATTTTAGACGAAAATGGGTTAATGGACAAACCTGGTCATATTTATAATGTTGATGAGACAGGCTGCATACAGGCTGTCAACTAAATAATAAATCTGGTACGTTATTGCGGAGCAAGGCTCAAAGAATATAACAAGCATTACATTGGCTGAGAAAGGCGAAACAATTACTGTAATTGCTTGTTGTAATGCAGAAGGTAATTTTCTTCCACCGGCCTGCGTTTTTAAAGGAAAAAATAAAAAAGCGGAATTTGAAGATGCCTCCAGAATCGGTTGTACATATATATGTGTACAAAATCAGCTTACATCAATAGTGACATATTTTTTTTTATTGGTTTTAGAAAATCGCAGGAAAATGTAGTTTAGATGGACATTCATCCCACTGCAACAATATGAATTATTCGCAGCAGATAATGAAATAATCCTTCTTTGCTTACCAGCGCACACTACACAATTTTACAGCCTTTAGATCGGGTATTTTTCAAATCATTTAAATTGCATTTTTATGAAGCATGCAATTCACTTACTAAATCAAACCCTACACGGAAAATTAATCGCTTTCAATTTGGTAATTTACTATCTAAAGGTTGCGGCAAAGCAGCTAATACAAGTAACGGTGTATCAGCATTTTCATCTACATGTATTTACCCGTTCAATCCCGACATACTACCAGATTATGCTTTATTAGCGTCCAACAAAATTCAGAACCGACGGTAAATGAAAGACTGGATGACATAATTCCAAATCTAGAATTCAAAGGATCAACTACTCCACCAACATAGCTATTCGAAAGAAAAACCACAACTCCGCAATGTAGTAATATTACCCCAGGAAAGCTGCTGAATATAATTTCATCAGTGCCTTCGACATCAAGTCTATCGACAATTTAAATAAAGAAAAACAAAAAAAAAAATTAAAAAAGAACCTGCTCAAAAGAGAACAAAAAAGGAAATTAGTAATTTTTTCTAATACCGATTCCCGGAAATTTTGATTAAACTCCCGGTATTTAGCAAAATCCCTCTTTTGCGCAATATTAAGATTTTTGGCCTATTAAAAATAGTAACTGAAAACCATCGCTGGATATTTGTTATTGCATACCACATAAATTACCTAAATAGTAACACTGGTGAAAAATGAACTTCTAATAAATATTTGCTCCAAATTTTAAAACCATTGGAAAATCAGTTAAAGCTTTGAGCAAAAGGAGCGCTGAGATTTACTTTATGGAATACTTGGCCTGGACAATTGTAAATCTTACAAGCAGCTGCAAGGATATCGTAAAATTTTCGAAACCATCGAGAATGGATAAATATGCAAATGTTCTTGTAACAAAACATTTCAATTTATTTTTTGTTCTTTGACCTATTTTCAAAGGTGTCCTTTTATGCACAAACCAAGGAGCGAGGCAATCACAAGGATTTGAAAGCGATTTTCCATTGACAGCTTTAGTGACATTTCATTTGACCAAGGAATTGGAATTGGAATTCAATTTTGGTCAAAAGAAATAACCGACGAATTCTCGTGATTTATTTTGAAAAGTTGGTAGTATGATATTTATAATATGTACTTTCATTGTTTTCTGAAAACCAAAAACATAAACGGCCGTAGCGCATTAAATAATTTCATTATTGGTTTTTTTTTATAAAATATTAACAAAAATATACAAGATGACAACATTTAAAACACAGAAAATGAAATACGAAAACTCTGGTGACAAACACAGCAACCACAAAATGGAATTGGAATTGCAATACCATCAACTCAGCGGGAATTCGATGAATTCCAAATTTGAATTCATTATATAGCATTGTTGTTGTAAATTGGCAAATGAAATGTCACTTTTATAGCTTTTCGAAAGAAATATGTAGGTACTAGGGCCTTTCACATTTGAATACAACTACTTATAGTTACAATCACTTGGAATAGGAATTGAACGAGGCGGAAGCGGTTTTGTACTTGCTTTGATTTGTATCGTTTCCAAAGTCGATATTTTTTTGAGTTTTTTTGTTTGTTTATCGAGGGTTTTGATATAGTATGGAGTAGTTTGGTGGGTTGTGTCTTTCATTTCAGGTAATTCACTAATACATATATGAGTTTTGATCTTTATTGAAGTCACTTCCGCGTTGAAAGTCTTTTTTTCTAAAAACTGTTTTGTATGTCCTGGACATGCGGCGTTGCAACACTTTGGACTTGGTAAACAGCATTTGACTATTTTTTTAAAGATATGTTTTGTTAAACTTTTTTAAAGAAATAGCCAAATTTGGAGTACTTGCCCGACGTTTGAAAAATGCAGGCCGCTAAGTAAGGCGTAGATCACTACATAGAATGAAAATTCTCGATAAACAAGATAATTTTGGAAGGGGTTAAGTTTATGCTACAGACTGGATCGAGTAAAGGTTCAATCAATGTTGTTGAAGATTGTGCTTGGGCTTTCAACTCATATGATTTTTTTATCCAAACTGTTTTTGTCTCAAATATCGAATTTTTGTTCAAATATACAAACTTTTTTACGTGAGGTTTAGTGTGGATTTTTTTCGAAAAATTATATATGGCAGTGCGTTTCCATGAAAAGTTAGTAAATTTTTGTGATTGATGTGCTTTTTGATTTGAGTGGGAAGCAATTTTTGAGGGATTCTCTTTGCTTTTTTCAATATGAAACCGAGTAAAGTTCGAAAGCTGACGAGTTTTTTGGAGCCGGATGGCTAGACCTGCACCAATAAAACATGTTTTATTAATAAATATTTCAATAACCGTAAAGATTAGAGTCAAATTAAATCGAATATTTTTCCAGTCGCTAGAAAGTAAAACTTGATCAAACAAAATCAATTTCCATAATAAAGGAGATAGAAATTTATAATCACTGGAACATTATCAAAAGATTCAGCCAACTTCAACTGAATCCGAGAGTGTTTTGCCGGGTTCTGGTAATCGTCACAAAAGGATAGTGGTGCCATCTGATCAATCGATGTCGTCATTTTGTGTTTTTTAAAAGGCATACTTTAAAAGCCAAAATTATATTATACACTTTACCTAAAGATCCCGGAAAAACCCGGGATTGTGTAAAACTTGATCCCGATTCCCGGGATTAGAAAAGCATTCGGGAACAGGACCCACTAGCTGCAAGAAACCAGTCTAGTCGGCGATGAACCAATAGATTACAGTAGTTACGCAGTAACTCTCTGTCACAGAAATAACATGGGTATAAACATGAATCCAGCGTCGGTTTCATGATTTGCAACCGATTTCGTCAATTTGTGACTGACTTTATGTTTATCAGCAATCGGATTTATACACTAAGGTTTCACGTCACTTTAACATCACATTTTCGAACGTTCATGCCCCTCACTGAGGGTAAGCCTGATCTAATCAAAGGCGCTTCCTAAGACCAGCTCGAAGCCATCCTGGAAAAAATTTTACAACATGACATTCAATTTGTTTTGGGCGTAAAGTTCAATGCTCAAGTTGGCAGTAAATATCGTAGCAAAATAGGTCCAAACACCTCCGACCCTTTATTAAACAACAACGGGATACGCACGCGAACGTATAGTGGCGGTAAAGTTATCAACTTATAGCGAGAGGATCTTGGGTGATCATCAATGTGGTTTTCGTTCAAATAGATCAACGACCGATCAAATTTTTACTAAGCTTCCAACAGGCTTACTACAGCATTAAGATGAATACGTTATGGAACGTTTTGGTTTATATGTGCTAGCTTTTAATTAATAGCTCAATATGCAAGGCTAATATACGACGAGCCCCAATAGCTCAAAACCTCTTCTTCAACCTATCATTGGATTATATGTCATTCGTCAGCTCAATAAGGCGCAACGCAGCTGCCTGTATTATAAATCAACCCAGCTATTAGCATCCGCTGATGATATTTGCTTCCTGGGTCGCAACGTCCTCTCAGCCCATCAAGTTTTTTTTTTTAAATAAGGAGCGGATTAAAGTTGTGTAGTATGTTTCTCCTTAATATTTTTGGACAACCGCAGACACGCACTATTTTTTTTATTTTGGAAAGGAAGAGGGAAAGGAAATTTTAATGAGGCTCAATGCACTTCATAACACATACATACACATTCACATATCTACAACACAATACCCAACTGTGACATTTTTTCTTGTTATCACCGGCAATCGAAACTGGGACCCTCGCATGATAAATCAAGCGTTCTACTCACTCTACCACCGAGAGCGAAGCACACAAATTGTCCTTTAGGTGGGGGACTTCAATTCAGGAGATACACAATATGAGAAGATAAATGAGTTCAAATACCTAGAGAATCAGTGATCACTGAGCAAAACTTCTTTCAGAAGAAGAAAGTTATTTTTATAAAAAATAATTGCGAACTCGGGCAGAAATATACGTTCATCGATTTCTGAAATGGTCAGTATATCAAACTAACTGCCGTGCCAAATAAAAATTATGGAAAACACTGTGTTATGGCCTTAAAGCATCGTGTAGATAAATTACAAATATTAAGTTTTACATTTTTATTTAACAACCTATCTACTAAACTATTATTTATTAACAGCAAATATTATTAATCCAATGCGCTAAATGTCAACACCAACGCTAATTTCGCAACTTGCTAAAAACCATCTCCATCATCATCTTGTCTATTTCTACATATAAAACATTTCAATTTTTTTTTTTCTCCACCGACACACTAATTTGAGTATGTATTATAAAGTCATATTTTTGCTATTTAAATTATAAACAACCAAATTACGTTTAATTGAGAGAATATATCGCGGCAATATTCGCGATCTTTAGTTACAAAAAAACTAAAATAAATGTCTTAAATAAACAAATATAATTTTGTATGTAGAATATTGTTTAGAATATGTACACACATGTGTGAATTCTAAAATTAGAAATAATATCAAATGTCGAAGAAAACAAAGAAGAAGAAGACATTAAATTAATGCATAAATTATTTTTATTGATAATTTTACGAATGGAAAAAGAAAAACTGACTATTTATGTTGTTTTCTTTAAAAATTAAATAAATATTCCGCCATTTATACGTATTGTTGTTGTTTCTTTAATCAGCTCTATAAGCGCGCAAAGAACAAAACTGTATAACGAAGTCAGGCAAAAAACTAAAATGCAAAACTACTGTAGGTTTATCAATAATAATTGTTTGTCATATTATAATATTCCGAACGCGATTTAATAAGTGTGAGTAAGTTGGGTGACTAATTTCCAATCACTTGGTATAATATAATATAGATGGATAGAAATTTTATTAATTGTTTGTCAAAAAATATCATCGAGGGTGCGGCCGTTCTAATGTCCAATCGCAAACTGCTTATTTCTAATTTGGAAATTTTATTTGAAATCCTGTGTATGCTTTGTGTGGTGAGATTACATATTTTATTTTTATTTCAATCTTCTAAATTTAATTTACGATATAAAATATAAATAACCCACAAAATGTTGAAAATTCAAAGAAAATTTATTGATTTTAAGTTTTTTTGTTTTTGTCCGTTTGTTGGATGTTTATTCATGTGCACGTACGTAGTATATTGTGTTGTCTTCTGTAAATTAAAAAAAAAAAAAAAAAAATTCTTTGATGTCGTATAATTTTTTGCTCTATAAACCCGACAATAAAGGTGGAAATTGATGTGAAGCAGATTTTTTTTTGCGTTTAATTCTAAAATGCAATGCGATACGATTTGTCTGCGGATAAAACGTAAATTTTAAATTTAGAATCAGGACTTGTGTGATACAAACATACAATATTGTAAAATAGTGGTAAAATAGAGGTAAAACCTACGCAGACCAGTCATACCATCCATGCAAATTCCAATCACCCATATGCTCACAAAATTGCAGCTTACAACCATTTGATTCGAAGATTGAATAGTATTAAGATGTCCGAACAGGATTATAATGATGAACTGAGGGTTATCAGATTGATCGCTAGCCAGAACGGTTATCAACCTGATAAAATTGATAGCATGAATGCGGCATATCGGAGCAAAATTGAATACCAACAGTTTACCACGTTGATTTTCGGCAATGGTGGTCAGGATACCAGGTATATCAGCGTAGAATATGATCAAAATTCCAGTAAACATTTACAAAAAATATTCCAAAGTTATGGCTATAAAATTGCGTTCAAAAACCGAAATTCTTTAGAACAAAAAATTCAACTTAAGGACAACACAATTTTAGATACCGGTATTTATAAATTAACTTGTTCTGATTGCCCATCATTCTATATTGGTCAAACTGGTAGATCGTTTAAACAAAGGTTTAAAGAGCATATAACAGGTATAGGAAAGATCAGAACCGATTCGAATTTCGCACAGCACATAAATGAAACACAACACAACTACATAAATTTGGATTCGAATATGGAAATATTGTTTAGATTAAAAAAAGGGGATGCAATGGATCGTTTGGAAGAAATCGAAATTTACAAAAACAAAAACAACAGATATTTATTGAATACCAAAATTAACACCACAACTAACAAGTTATACGATTTGATTCTACAAAATTCGTAAATCAATGTAAGCTGTTCAACTAAAGTGTATTATTTCAAAAAATTCTGATCAACGTAAACACGGAGTATGAATGTTTTTTCTGTATATAAAGAAGAAAAAATAGCCGTTATATTTGTAGTATAGAAAAAGTAATTACCAACTGACGATGATATTTTAATATCGAAATCGATCTTGATCGCAAGATAAAAAAATCAAATCAAATTTCACAATAAGGAATCTAAAAATAAAATTAATAAATACAATTAAAAACATAATTTATTTATTTAATATAATTATAAATAGTGAAATAATCCACAATCAATATAAATATTTTTAATATGAATGTCAAAACCTCTAGTTTTCAATTGGATTGTAAGTGATGAAAAAATAAAGGATATTAAAAGTATGTTGAAGTATATGGAAAAAATTGACGTAGAATACTACAATGCCGTAATAAGCAGAGGTCGGAAAACCCTATGATTTCGTTACGTTAATGGAAAAATTATTCCAAAATTATTTGGATTATTTACGTTATAACGTTATTTAACCTTAAATCATTTTAGACGTTACGTTTCATAATGTTAAATACCGTTAAATAGCGTTATTTAACGTTAAATAAAGTTTTTAACGTTATTTAGCAAAAAAAAACGTTACCTAAATCTAGATAACCTTTTGTTTAGTAAGGTTTTAACACCGGAACTGCCGACCCGTCAAAGTGACGGATTGTTCATCTATTGTATTGTTTTTTTTATTGTTATGTGGGTGCTATAATAAATATTTGGGTGTGTTTTTGCAGATTTATGATGACATTTTTTACGACAACAAAGTAAATACATAGAAACATCATAAATTCCCAAAACAATATTGGCATAGTAATGGGGAAAAATTCAATTCAATAAAATGTACGATCCATCGTTTTGACGGATTGGTAGTTCTAGTGTTAAATAATTTTACCAGGAATTAAAGTTTAGCAAAAAAGTAAGAGTGAATTAATAAATTAAATTTATTTCATTTCTATTATTAATTATTATAATAATTATAATAATTTGAATATACATATTGTCTGTTTTTTATTTTTAATAATTCCGTTTATTAATATTTTAATTTTTAATAACCAATACCAAACATAAACTCAAACTCAATCAATTATTTCATTTTATTCAAATTAAAAGCTATTTAGAAAATAAATAAAGTTTCCGCATTAAAACTTTTGGTTTAATCGAATTAGAAGTATATTCTCCAAGTTCTCAGCTAAAACGTTTTCTCTTCGGGAACTTAATATAAATTTTAAGGAACTAAAACACCTTTCCACAGAGACTTGGGTAGCTGGAACTCCAAATACAACTTTTGATAACGCATACAGTTCAGGATGGTCCATTTTTTGTAAATCCCAATAATCCAGAATTGAAGATTTACGAGAAATTATTGGAATATTATCGAAAGCTTCGAGTTTAGATAATATATTTAATTTCTGTTGATTAACAGCAGGAGGTAAATAGGCAGAAATGTCTCTCAAATGATTTTCGAGCTCTTCGTCAGAAGTTGTTGAATTATTTAAGGATGAAATGTTCTGATCATCAAGTACATCATCAATTACTCCTTCTGGCTGTCCTGGTACTGATTTGATCCTATTCCATATATCTTTAAGGTGTGACTTAGCTTCAATTCTATCTGAGCTGGTTAATACTGACTGAAATCGTGGATCCAAAAAAATGGCCGATTTCATTACTAATGTATTTAGTATATTAGGCTCTCTAAAATTTAAATTTTTGAGAAGAACTTTAGCAAATTCGCTGCTTAATTTGGCTGTTGCTAGCTTACATTTTATCCACTCTTTATAAACATCTGATATAACAAGCTGTTCAGCTTGGAATTTTACGGTTGAGCGTACTGCGGGGTTTAAAGCGTCTCTGATTTCTTTTGCTTTGATCCAATTGTTGGGTTGAATTTTAACTCCAATGCTGATTGCAATATTATCATATGCCACTTGATTATTAATAATAGTGTCAAGCATTCGAAAAGTTGATGACCAACGTGTAATACAATCTAAAGGTGGAATCAATAATTTTTGCTGTTTTAAGAATAATATTCCAGATGGTGTACGCAATTTTTTAACTAATGACCTAATATGTGAAAGGTGTTTTTCTTCGCCTTTTAAGCTATCTGTAATAGCTAGCTGAAGCGTATGCGACGCACAACGAACGCTAATAATTTTGAAGTTATTCGAAGATCCTGTCAATTGAGAATTTCTTAACCCGTTTATTGTTTCTTCTAAAATTTCATCTCGTGTGTGGTCATTAGTCTCTTGCTCGTCTTCTGAATCCTCGCTGTCCGTTAGTTTCTCATATTCGTCAGATTTGTTCTCCAAAGCAGAATCATCTTCAAGAACATTTTCATTGATCATTAATCGATCACCCAATATTTTAACTGCCTTCAGCATATTGGCGCCATTATCGCTTGTGGCGGTGTAAATATTTGCTAAATCCATCCCATATAATTTTAGTACAGCTTGTACTTCATTTGCAATATAGTCGCCTGTATGTTTTTCCTTAAGTTCTAACATGGCTAACGTCCTAATAATAACACTACCCTGCAAAATTTTGCCCCTGGACAATGAATAGTTGTTTCCGAAGTAACTTTTCACGCTGAATCCGAATATGGGCTCAGAATTGCTCTATCACGTCAGGTTTATGAGATATTCTAACCTAAAAGTGCAAAAAACACTGTTTTTTGACATATTTGAGGTTATCTAACACCGCCATTTTTCTGTTCTACAAAAATCCATGTATGGGATCTTAAAGTACAAGTCTTCTTCTTTCAAATGCTGTTGAGTTTGCTCAAATATCTTTTTTTTCGCCAAGATATCGCATTTTCAAATTTGCATATTCGTGAATTTTTCTGTATAAAAACACTACCCTGCAAAATTTTAAAAATTGGTGCCACTTGACAATGAATAGTTGGTTCCGAAGTAATTTTTTACGCTGAATCTGAATCACGCCTCAGAATTGCTCTATCACGTCAGGTTTATGAGATATTCTAACCTAAATGTGCATATATACCGTAGGTATAAAAGGTAGTGTTATTATACCGTATACCGAGAAATTCACGAACATGTAAATTTGAAAATGCGATATCTAGGCGAAAAAAAAAAAGATATTTGAGCAAACTCAACAGCATTTGAAAGAAGAAGACTTGTACTTTAAGATCCCATACAAGGATTTTTGAAGAAAATAAAAATGGCGGTACTAGATAACCTTAAATATGTCAAAAAAACAGTGTTTTTTGCACTTTTAGGTTAGAATATCTCATAAACCTGACGTGATAGAGAAATTCTGACTGAGCGTGAAAAATTACTTCTGAAACGACTATTCATTGTCCAGGGGCACCAAATTTTTAAAATTTTGCAGGGTAGTGTAATTTTGCCATTCTCTATAAATTGGGCATTAATTCCCAACACACTACGCTTGAGTCTAGTCGCAGAATCTATTTTAATGGAAACAAGCCGCTCACATAATTCAGCCTTAAGTTTAGATTTTACAGCTTCGGCAACTTCGTTCATGTGCATCTTAATATTTTTAATTGAGATTTTTAGATTTTTATTAGTGTTGGTGTTTGCACCATCGAGAATCGGATTTAGTATTTTTCGAAATCCCGAATCGGACAAAATGGAAAATGGTCTTCCATTTTTAGTGACCATCTCTAAGCACGCACTTTTAATTTCATCACTTGTCAATTTTACGTTTGTTATATAGCGCCTTTTGGGTATGATAAATTTATTTAACGTTGTATTTGCTATTGTTTTTGGAACAGTTTTGGTGTTGTGAGTGTGACTCGCAATATTTTCTTGATATATGTCTTTATGAAACGCTTGTAAATGTTTCAGTAAATTTCCAGCGTGATCACCTTTAATTTCTTTGCCGCATAACTGGCAATTATTTATATTGGCAGCTTTTAAATATTTAAAATATTTACGACACCAGCTTGTTTGCGGACGAGGCATACTTATTACGAACTATAGTAAAAAACAGAAAAACAAGACGTTATTAAGAGTTCAAAAAAGTTAGGCTTTATTTCTATTACCTATTCCAAATCGATGAAATCTGAATCTGTTTTTATTATTATTTGCAGATATTATTAATTATTATATACAATATAAATTTTAAATAACACAAATAAAAGTTTTTAGTAATATCACTTTTCGACGAACCAGTTTAAAATTTCAAATTAAAACACGTTTGTTCAATTCAATTTTCCAGCTTATAATAAAGCATGAAATATGTATGTATGAATTACGAAACAAAAATCCAAAATTAAATATTGAACGAAAAGAGATACTCATATAATGCTCAGATATTAGTGTATTCCTAATTAAAATAGCCTTGCGATGCGAGAACAAAAAAGAACATAAATGAATATTGTATAGTAAGTTAACCCACTAAAAATTCATTGTTGCTACTGTGTATGTGTGTCGCTGAAACGGTTTGCTAATAAACCAACGCAATTTTAATACAGCCAAATTAAAACCAAAAAATGTCTATACAGGACACAGGTCGTCTAGTTCGCTCTTTCTGTCCACAGATTATATCAAAAAAATGTGCTCTAAATTTGTTTATGTATTGTTTTATTTTATACAGTATTTAATTAACAACACAAACAGATTTGATATACAAAACAAATAGGCCATAGGGTACTGTGTTTGTACTATATGGCTTGCTTGTATATACATTTTTGTTGGTTTTGTGCCAAATTCGTAAATGACATTCATAGGTTAAAAAAACTAAACAAATAATAATTTCGTTTTCTTTCATATGAGTGAGCAGTAAAATAGATAATTGCTATGTTTTGTTCATAAATTATAATTTGGTGTCACCGAAATTAGTTTTTTCTTTTAACATTAGTTGTCATCTATATGTATCTCGTTTTTTTGTGGTGGTCAGGTACAGGTTGATATATGCGATAATGCGAACAACAATAACGAAAGAAGAAATGTTTAATTTTTGTTTAAAATAAAAAAAAATAGAAAACAAAAAAGTTTTTTATAACGTTATTTCATTTGGTTATTTCTATATTTTATAATGTTATCGGTTACGGTTATGTTCTACCATAACGTAATGGATTTGGTTACGTTTTTGTGGAAAACTTCGCAATTTTAGCGTTTTTTAACGTTATTCGGGTAACGTTATATAACGTTATCCGTCTCTGGTAATAAGCAAAACCAAAACCAACACAAATGTTTTATACAAGCCATATTATTTCCGGGACGCACGCATATTATTAAATCCAAAACCTACTATTTTCTATAAGTATTAGTGATATTTTATACTGTTTTTGATACAAACTACAATTTAAAATCAAAGTATGTAAAGATTATATGTACTGTATTATGACGCTAATACTTACAGAAATAGTAGGTTTTATTTTGAGTTTGTATGGCAATAATATGGTTTGTATAAGACATTTGTGTTGGTTTTGGCAAAACCCATAAAAGAAGCTGCGGCACAAAAACTATAAACGCTTCACAAAAAGTTACTACAACAAAAAGCACTCCACGAACTAAAAAAAGTCCTAAGTTAAATAAATAATAATTATTTACTTAAAACTTAAAAATGTTGGAATTTATTAATACATTTACATAATATTGTTGAATTTTATATTATTTTATAACGAATAAAATATACACTCATTTATACTACTTCAAATAAGGATTTTTATTAATATTTCTTTGACATTATTGATTCATTAAAGATCTAAAATTAAGTTCATACCATAAATAATAATTCTGTTTTCAAGTATACGTGAAAACTAAAATACTGATACATATAATACAAATAAAAAATAAAAAAAAAACATTTTGTGTTACATATGCAATTTTCGAAATTTTAAATTTCGTTTTAAAATAAAACTGTGGGTTTGATTAAAAATTCCTTTTAATTTTAGATAAAACAGTTTGCATATTTCAAGAAACTTAATTTTATTTTGTCAAATAGTGTAAAGGCTTACGTTTGTAGCTGATTAAACTTTAGATTCAATTATCTCGATTTCAAGTTTTTGTTGTTTGTAACATTTAAGTACTGAGGTGACGATATGGTAGTACCATAACGAAAATAATCTAGAAACTACTAGTGCAGTGTAATCGGGAAAGTTTGGGGGCATCCGTGGCCTTTATTTTGGGCAATATTTTTAAAACTTAACAGCACCTCCTAGAAATTTGATGATGGACAAAAAAATAAGAACACCAAAATTTGAAGTATCTAGCTTGATCACGGAACACGTGCCACCAAGCGATTAAAAAACGAAACGCAACGTTTTTCCTTATTTAATCATTTTACACAGCTTCGGAAAATATTTTTAAAATCCCAATAATCCAATGATATTCTTTGCCTAATACGCAACACAATTTATCTTTAAAACAAGACAATAATTATGAAAATTGGCCGACAAATTAAGGTTTTATCATCAAAAAACCATTTAGAAAGGAACAAGATAGATATAAGTTTATTTTATAAGTTTTCTGCTTTTATTTACATAAATATGGAATTAAATTTCAAAAAATTTCGCAATTCGCAAAAATTGCCAACGGTATGGACATACAGCAACGAATAGCAAACTTGATATCAGATGTGTAAAATGCGCCGAACATCATGAGCCGGGGTGCTGTCAAACGCAGGACCAAGCCACTAAAGAAGATATTTATTGTATAAATTGCAATAAACTAGAACATCCAGTATTATACAACGGCTGCCCAGTATACCAAGCTATGATGAATCGGCTAAAACAAAAAATTCAAGAAAGACGCCAACAGGCAGCGCCAGCACCAAGGTTATTCACATCAATACCGATGAACAAGGACAACGGATCATTTGCGGATAGATTGAGGGGAACGGGACCTATTCCAGCACAACAACACCAACAGCAGCAGCAAATAAATAATGGCGCCCAATATAATGACGCGACCATACAACAAATAACAACGAGAATGGATGGTATGGTCCGCATCATACAACAACAAAACGAGCAAATTCCGCAAATACTCCAGATCATCGCATCATGGTAAATAAATTCAAAATTATCGCATTAAATGCAAATTCGCACGTGAGCGTCCAGAGCAGACTAAATTTATTAAAATTTTTAGAACAGCATTCACCAGATTGCCTACTGGTGAACGAAACAAAATTAAATTCTCGGCACAAAATTGAATTCAAAAATTATGAAATGATACGACGGGACCGTCGCAATTAGAAATCGGCTGAAAAAACCAATTTATTTTTGATATCGATTTATTGCACGGGCAACGCAAGGGAAATTTCGGACAAACGTTTTGTTGAAGAATGGAGCAAAATTTTCGAAATTCTAAATCTACAAAATGTAAACAATTATTATATAATTGCGGGAGATTTAAATGCCAGGCATACAAATTGGGGCAATGCAACAAACAACCCGAGAGGTAATCGATTGAACCGGTGGATGGGGAGGGGGAAATGCCATGTAGTACAGGACGAAAATTTATAAAAGTGATACACCAACCATGATACGATCTGGTACATAATTACTTAAATTTGGCCATAACTGATGAACGCATCAAAATTAATACAAACAACAGGGGAGAGCTACAATGTCTGTGGTACAATTTTACGGGAATTAATTGGAAAGTATGGTCTGAGCGCATGGAGAAGGTACAACGACAAGCAGTTGAGAAGAATATGATGAGGATGACAGTGGAGGTGATCAAACACGAGCACTGTTGACACCGAACACAAGGAACCTAGACGACGAAGAAATTAAAACATATGTTGGAAAAATCACTAAATTACTTTTGGCAAACATTACAGAGAACGAACCGAAACAAAGACGTTGGAACAATATGAAGTGCTATACAAATGCAACAATTAAGCGGCTGTACAAATACAAAAGTTTTTTGATCACCAAAAATAAAACATTTCGGCGAAACATGGAGCGAAATCAACGATATCACAATAATATGGCAAGTGGAGCAGTGCAGAGACAAATTCAAATTTGAAAAACAGAAGATGCAAATCGAAAAATATTGGGTGAATCGCATGAAAGACATAAAGCGAGGAATCAAAATGTGGGCAGCCATCAAAAATATGACACAGACGGTGCATGATCTCAACGTACGGGCAATTGAAATAGATTAACAGGCGATCGCGGAATACGAACATTTAAATATACCGTGGAACGAGATGAGGTGCATCGATAATAAATTTCAAATTTTGGACGAGCAAACAAATTTAAACCTAATTGGCCATCATATAGAGAAGCACACAAGACGAAATTTAACACTTGGCAAATCAGAACACGAACGCCATGTAAATGAAACGGTGGAGCCAATAAAACATTTCCAAGTTGCTGGAAAGTGGCGCGCATCTTTCCATTACTTAAAAAAGATAAAAATTCTACCGATCCAGAAAATTATCGGCCAATTATAGTTTACTGTCAAATTTGGGAAAAATTTACGAAATTATTATAAATGAGAAAATATTGGAGCATGTCAACAAAAGGGGATTGATGCCCGACAATCAATTTGGATTTCGGCAAGAACACAGCACGGTACATGCAATCACAAAATTAATAATGCGCCGTAATGATTGACATTAAAAAAGCATTTGAATCAATTTGGCTAGATGGTTTGATGGCAAAACTAAAACAACTAAATTTCAACGGCGACCTAATCGAAATTATATTCGAGCTGTTATTTGAGCGCAAATTTATTACGCCAACGGGCATAGCACAATCGAGTCGAGAATTCAAAATTCTAAATGGGGTAAAACAAGGCTCAATAACAGCACCAATATTATTTAATTTATATACGACGGAAATGATTGGCAATGAAAAATTAAATTCAGAAAATATACTAACGTGTGCATACGCAGATGACATGGTAATATGTTATATGAGCCGTTTATTTTGAAAGTGGAGTAAGTCAAATTTTTAAAAAATTGAGTTAACGTTATATAACATGTGAAAATATAGTGAACTTTCATATTTTGTTACATTCTTGCGCTTAACTGTAAAATAATTTCTAGAAATAGTGGTTAAAGAATGAATACTAAACGCTATCAATATTTTGTTTATTATGAAAGTGGAATAAGTCACATTACGTGCTTGTTCATTCGTTTAATGTCATAACAACTAACAGTATGATGAGTATATTATAAATCTAGAAGGCATTGAAAGCAAAAAATACAACAACAACAATTTACATTTAAGATTTTAGATTTACTACTGTGTCCAAAAAGTAAAGCCAGTTTTCAATTTAAATCGCGCGGGTAAACTGCACATCATAAATATTTTTTTTCTAAGTTGGCAGCATTGTGATATACATCTGTGACAAATTTTATTTCAAGACATTGATCAGTTTTTGTTTTACGCTTGGTTTTGTACGACACTAAAAGTGCATTCGGTGATTTTTACAATTTCTAATTATATTGAGAAAAGAAAAGTTGCATTAAATTTTGTTTACGGAATGAAATTTCGGCTGCAGAAACGTTAAGGATGTTGCAGGAAGCCTTCGGGGACCATGCTTTGTCGGAAAGCAATGTTTACAAGTGGTGTAAACAGTTCAAAGAAGGTCGTGAAAGTATTGAAGGTCATGTTGACAGCTTCCATCGATTATCGTGGTGTTGTCCATTCAGAATTCCTTCCACCCGGCTAAACCGTTAACAAATAGTATTATTTGAGTGTTATGCGTCTTTTGCGTTAAGCTGTTCGCAAGAAGAGGCCAGAATTGTGGGCAGACAATTCTTGGTATTTGCACAACGATAATGCACCTTCTCACACTGCACTCGTTCTTGTGACTTTTTCGCCATAAATTCGATCCATATCGTTCCACAACCACCGTATTCATCTGATTTAGCACCATGTGACTTTTGGCTATTCCTGAAACTCAAAAGACCACTGCGGGGAAATCATTTTAGGACGGTAGAAGAGATAAAACGTGAATCGCCACGCGCCCTGAAGGCTATCCCGGATGGCGACTTCTTGTTTCGAAATTCGAAAATAAGTTGGCATAAGTGTACTGTGTCGGGAGGGGATTATTTTGAAGGCGACGATATAGATTGGAAGAATAAATAAATATTTTTTGAAATAATTAAAAACTGGCTTTACTTTTTGGACACAGTAGTATATGAGATTCTCCTTATTAAATGTACTACAAAACATCCTTGACTAGTGATGCAAAGTTTTATATTTTGAACTTAGCACTAAATAGGGATGACCAAACAATTTTGGTTCTATAGAGTTACTGCCGTTATATACTCAAGTGGGCGACCTTGAAGGCAGAGCAGTAACGAATTACATTTATTGGTAATGAAAACACAAATTATAATTTGTATTTTAATTACTCGTTTTCTAAGTAACAGTATCTTGTATTTTAATTACTTAAATTCTAAGTAATTGTAATTTGTATTTTAACTACATCAGTTTTTGTAATTTATTGTTTACATTTTTGCAAGGTTCATTAAGATTTGGTTCTAGAGCCATCAGTATAAAATCTTATGTTAATGATCGTTATTTTAATGTTATGTTTTTTCACTAAACGAATTTCGTCAAATCAAATTTTCCAATTTACAAACGTAAAGTAATTGTAATTTGTATTTTATTTACTGAGTTTGCTGTAATTTGTAAAATAATTTTAATTACTCAGTGTAATGTAACTTGCCCAGCCTTGGCGACCGGTTACAATCGCGAAATATAAAGACATGATGGATTTGCTCCCATATATTCCACCTGTTCATCATGAATATTTTCAAAACTTAAAAAAATTCGGATCAACTTGTTGAGGAGCAAAATGAAATCCAAACCTATCAAGTTCATTATAACTTTCTCTTTGTAATAACTGGATGTCATTTATAATGTAAAATTCTCTTTAATGAATTAAATCAATTTGGAATGATGGTATAAGTCATTTTTATTAAAAAACATTTATTTTGAAAGTGGAATAAGTCACTTCTAGTACAAAAAACTCGTATTTTACCAAGCCTTATTATGAAATTCATCACTTTAGCTAAAAGTAGTAAGTATAGTAATATGTATCATAAATGCAAACAATTTAAACAAAAGTTGTATTGATTTTTTTCATAACATGAAAACACAAATGTTTAATTATCTCAATATTAAGAAATCATGACTTATTCCACTTTCAAAATAAACGGCTCATATAGTAGCAAATATTTGGTGACATACAAGCACAATTACAAAAGGCATTAGATTACGTCCAAGATTATTTACATACATGGCGCATCGAGATGAACGTGTCGAAATGTGAAGCGATACTCTTTCGCAGCCCACTACGTAACGCAAATCATGACCTAAGACGGAATTGGAAAAAAATAAAAGTAACCATTTATCAGCAACCCATTAATTTATAAGAGTCTGTAAAATATTTAGGCATTAATATCGATAATATGTGCTATATGGCAAAATATACGAGCGTACAACTGGAGAAGGCGAGAAGGGCGTTTATGGGGGCGAAACGACTCTTCTACAGCAGACATATAACAGAACGAGTGAATACTATTGCATAATAAGGCATTAATTCGACCAATTAAAACATACGGATGTCAAGTGTGGTACAATCAAGTGCCACAATATATGGAGAAGATTTGAGCGAACGTGTATCAGACACTACCGTAACAGATACCGCAAAGCAGACGGGCTACAAACATTATATATCAAATCAAACACAATACAACAATTACGATGCGGACCATATAAACCATATAATTCGAGCATGTCAAAATACGGAAAATTCATTAATATACGGACCGTATCACGTGGATGCAGCATTGGCAAAACAACACCTGAGGGAGGGAGCAGTAGCAGGACCAAATCTATTTATTCATCTGGACCGACGAGGTTATATACAGGATCGTGAGGGTATTCCGTTAATTTACCACATACAAAGGCGCCCAAATGAAAAATGGGTTGAAGTGGAAAAATTTGAGAATCCATACGAGCAGATCAGATTCAATTCGAACATCAAACAACCAGTGCCGGGCGACTACTAAGCGAGACGCCACAAATATTGGTGGTTAAGGGACTGATGAGCGGCGGACAAACATGAGGATATCCACAAGCTGGAAAGAGAGGGAGAGATATGAAATCGATATATAAATATATTTGTACATAATTAGAGTTAAGCTATATTAATGTTACATTTTTTTTGTTTTTGTGTGTGTGTGTCGCGATTCTATTCTAATTTTTTTATTAGATCTAAAAACAATACATTATATAATTTTCTTGGTTAATAGTTTAAGTTTCTTTAAAAAACACACTGTACATATTTAATTTTGAGTTAGTTTACGTGCCAGAGTGCCCAAATCCGGGACAGAGGGCGTCTGATTTAGAAATAGTTTAAGGATGGAGTTGTGAATTAATCCAACATCCCACTTGTAAATAATAATTGTAAATAATAATTATTTACACTGGTGAGGCGCAAAGCTAATAAAAGAAATGAATTATCCATGTTCTGCTTACAGCAAAATCTCATACATGATCGTGTTAGTAACGCAATGATTTTTTTTTTACTCAACACGGAATAGTTTTGGTGCTGAATAAAAAATGTAGCCCTAAAACTCTCGATTGATTTGTTTTTAAACAAATGCGATAAAAATAACTAATCAATTGATAAAAATGTTTAACGTGTGAGCGTCAAACACAAAAAATAATTTTGGAGAATTACATGCAAAACATATTTTTCGACATTAGAAGTACATACGGAGAGGAAATTTCAACAGGAACCAACAAATTGTTATTCTCTATGAAAATGCAAAAAAGGAGATTTTCTATGAAATGTTATATTGCATAAAGGAGAACGTTTTGAATCGTTTGAAAAATAATATCTTCCATACCAGGGTAATATAATATGCACACAACAAAAAATATTGCCTCAAGAAGATGTTAGGTTTAAAAATTAAAATTTGTGTTTTCGCCCAACAAAGGATGAGGTAAATTTTCTATTTGAAATGTCGAGATAAATATTTAATAATATTAGAGTAGCAATTTAATGAATTAGTTTTTACCAAGCATTTCCAATTTAAACAAAAAACTTTACAAAAAACGTTAGATACAAAATTTAAAAATTTTGATCTTTGTAAAACAAAAACAAATTGAATTTAGCTATATATGAAAAATCTAACGTAATTAATAAAACGAATAATATTACTTTTGTAGAATATACCTGAGAATGTTATATGGTATGGATTCTTGGACCAAATTCGACCAAATTTCTTTAGAAAAAAGTGTCCAAATAACAAACACGTACGGTGGGCTTTAACCAACTTTTATTGAAAAGTTCGAGTACAACTACGTAAATAACAATATGTGTCTATTATTTACAAAAACATCTAACTGCAAAAAACAAAAAAATTAAAGTAATGTTACCAAAAGACAGATGACCACTTCTTCTACGTATTAACACCATAAAAATCCATAAAAAGGGGAGTTCCCATTTAAAATAACACTTTAATGTCGAGTTCGATTGGGCTTGCCAAAAATTATCAAGTTTATGATGCCCAATCGTACGCACAAGCAGCATGATTTATTTCATGGTTGTATGTATTGTTCCCAAGTATATAATTGAACTCATTCATAAGTTTCAAGTTTTTTTTCATTTATCAAAATTATCGTTGGGATTGCCAAGTAGGCTTTGAACTATACGGACGTGTTTTGTCTTTGAAGAAAAATTTATTTTCTGATTTAATTTATTTATTCAATTTCTGAGTAATATGTATATACATACATATATGCATATACTCCTATATATATATCGGGACATTAAGTGTAATGAACCTCTCAGTGGAGCGGCCCTTACACGCATACAAAATAACATATGTGTGCATAACTTTGGGGGGACCACTATTTTAGCGATTAGTAAGGCTAAATACCAAGAAAAGTCTAATCGGCTGACATAGCAGTACCGCGAATAGACATGGGAGATGAAAAGTGCCAAAGATAAATTTGTGGAAGTTGTGGAAACTAATCGTGGGGAGCGGAGTAAAACAGGAAAAGCCAAAAATTAATTTTCAATGGAGATGTTTACAACATGTTACAGAAAGAGGGAATGCACTGAGAAAATGAGTAGGTACTTCAAACGAAATGTCAGGTTAGCCGTGTTACGGGGGCAAAACACGGATTTTAATTTAATTTGAATTTAATTTAATCTAAGTTGAAGTTTAGGATGTTTATGGTTGTTTGAGCGATTTGGAAATTTTCACATTTCACATTACGTATAAATACTAGCCTTATTAAACCTGGCTGGATAGCTTTCAGAAAATGGTAGGGTGCGTGAAATTGACGAGGTCCGTGGCCAAATTATCAATTGCGGAAAATCAAAATCAATTAATAACAAATTTATGCAAATCGAGGTTAAATAAATTATTAGATAATGGACAAGTAATGTTAGAACTAGCTCAGAGGCAAGGAAGCACGATAAACAGTGAATTCTATATTGGATTAATTTTGCATTTTACACTTTCTGCCGTAGGCACTTGGCGAAACACACTTAATACACACATTTTTTAAATTTTTTTAAAAACACTTGTTAAATATTTCGCAAAATTACAAAAGGTTTAAAAAATCACTCGATCGATTTCGGCTTATTAGGCCATCATCAGGAGTATCTACTAAACTCTTTTTCTTTGTCGTCTTTATATTAATTTTTAAGAGTTTAGTAGATACTCCTGATGATGGCCTAATAAGCCGAAATCGATCGAGTGATTTTTTAAACCTTTTGTAATTTTGCGAAATATTTAACAAGTGTTTTTAAAAAAATTTTAAAAATGTGTGGATTAATTTTGGCTATTCTACCTTATTTGCTCCTATTTCAAGTTAATTCTGCATTGCGTGCAATTTGTTTGATGCGTGAGTTTTGTCCATCCAATGGTTTGCTCAATTTTTGTTTTGCTTGCGTGGACTCCTGCATCAGTTGTGGTTTGCCATGTTGGGGTGGAGTATATTTTGGTACAGTTGAACCGCTGCTGGTTTTACAGAAGTGTATTGTTCGGGTTATGTTTTTCGGGCGTCGATGCGATCATTCTTGGCCTATTTTCGGGGCCAGTGGAATTTGCCTTTACAGCACCTATATATTTTTGGAGTCTCAAGATTGTTTTTTGTGAAGTGGACGTCGGTTGCCGCGAATTGTTTCCACATATCGGGTTCGAGATGATTGTCGAAAATTTGTACTCTGTACCGCCATTTTCGTCTGAATTGTTCGTAAGTGTTGTATAGTTTCTGCGTCCACTTTTTTTAATCGAATGTCGGGACGATGATTTGTGATAAGGGGTTTTGCGTGTGGTCGAAGACTGGTTGTTTGAGGCTGGGGATGTGGGGTTTGTGTTTGCTAAATGAGTTTGTTTTATATAATTTAATTTTTCTTTTTAGTGCTTCTGTGTAGGTTACTTTGGGTTTTATCATTGCTGCAATGTTTTTGGTATAATCCTAGTGCTGTTTCTTTTAATTTAAATTTTTATTTTGTATTAAATTTGGTTTTTAACATTATTTGGTTAATCGAGACTGTCTTTTTGACGGGGATTATCCAGTCTTCTTAGCCACATTTTGTGTATGAGTTTTTTGAAAAAAGTGTATATTTCAATATTTTTTATTATGTGTGGTTGAGAGGGGTAGAAAAATAAATAAATTTTAGATTCTGACAATGTATTGTAAACTTAGTAAACATAATTTACTATGCAAAGCAAGTGGGATTTTCAGAAATATTGGAGAAACTTCGCTCAGCGTCTTGAATATTCAAGCATCCAGCTGCCATGTAACGTGGAAATTGTGTTATCTTGTGATGACTAATTGATCATATATATCACAAACAAATTTAATAATTTATACAAGGGGAGTTTCCTTAATTAAGTAGTAAACAGTTGGAAATAATGGACAAATATTAATTTTGGTTACAGAGCTACTCGTGAAATTTATTTGAGCCTTATTTGTAAATACTATAGCCTATGTATAGTACATACAGTATTCAACTATAGTATTTGTGTATGCTAGATTTTGTCCCAACGTAACATAAACAACTTTAAATTATATCATTTAATAAATTACAAAATTCAACAATATTAATTTTCTTTTTTCCAGATCTATAGTAAATTGCTGATTAGTTTAACTTTATTGTAAAATATTGGTTTTTAATTTAATTTTTTATTTTTCAGTTTTACGTTTAAATCTAGTGTAGTTTACAAACAATTAAGTAACTTGCTACAGGATACCTGTAACGATTGAAAGAAGCGCTGGGAAGTTAAACTATGTTTGAAACTCTTAAACATTCTTTTAAATTGTTAGCTAAGAATTGGAAAAGTCTTCATATTGATTTGATTTTATAACATATCAATTTTTTGTAATATTTATATATTGTGTTGTTTATTTATTTTATTTATTGTTTTCATTAATGCCTATGAATTAATTTCATTTAAAAATTATTATAGGGATCTCTTCGTTGTTTACTAATAAATAATCTAATTTCCAGAAGGTGCCAGAATTAATCATTACTATAGGGATTAAAATTAATCCTGAGTTCCAGAATTAAAATTTTAGCTGGAATCATCCCTTCTGGATCAACATGAAGTGAATAAGCTGTAGTTTAGAAATTGTGTTGTCCTTTGCTAACTACTTTACTATTTTAATACTAACAATTTTATTAATTTATCGATCGCTTGGGTGTCTGTAACCGGGTCGATTCTGTCCCAACTAACAATCCTATCCTAGCATTTGGTTTTGTTGTGTGTAAACGGGTATACGGTGTGGGGCGGGAAGTCCGGGAGTCTTGCTCTGATGCTTGGCCGTGCGTTCCAATCAATCAATCAATAATTTACCATGCAAAGCATATGTCTTGAGCGGTTTAGTTACAACGTAAGGTGGTAGTAGTTAAAGTGAGAGGTGTGTGAAGTCAATGATGTCCGTGGATAAATTTTCCACTGTGGGAAATTACCTAACAATAAATGTGTATAAATCGAGTGTAAATGAAGGTGTAAATAAATATTAACATTAAGTTTGTTTGCAGCACTCAAAGAGTAATCCATAACAGGTGTGTAAAAAGTAAATTAAACTTAAATATAAACGGGCGGGAAATATATAGGGGGCAATTAATAACTAATTAATGTTGATTTTAGGATGCCAAGGATGGAAAGCAGTTTGTAGAAAAAATGTAGTAAAGTATAATTATTAGAAAAATGTAAATACTAACAATTGACCGTCAAGGTGTTTGTAACCGGTTCGATATTAAAACAAGTAGTAATTATTTACTAATAATAGATTAACATTGATTTTGTTTCAGAGATCACGAGAAATTGGATTCAATTTATGGAAATTATATTAAACTTAAATTTAAAATTAATTAATTAAGAGGATGAGATTAGTTAATTAAATTAATGCGTTTTGAATTTTAGAAAGTAGTATGCAGTTTAATCTTAATTTAATTAAAGCACGGGAGCCGATTGGAGATGTGTTGTCATGGTTGGTTGAGAGTATCAATCAATGGAAAGCGGCCGGAGGCAGTGGAGGGTGGAAGGTATATAAGACGTAATTGATAACTAATTAATATTGACTTTAGGATGCCAAGGATGGAAAGTAGTTTGTAGAAAAAATGTAGTAAAGTATAATTATTAGAAAAATGTAAATACTAACAATTGACCGTCAAGGTGTTTGTAACCGGGTCGATCTCAATCCTATACTAACAATCCTAACCTATAAAGGGTGTACGGTGGGCCCGGTGTCAACCGGGAGATCTTGCTAAATGTGTAGCGTGCCAAAATTAATAATTTTATTTAATACGCAGAAGAAAAAAATTAATAAAAATAAATTTCGGGAAATTCAGTTTAACAAAAGTTTATTAATAATATTAAATATAGTTAATGTAAATAACAAAAAAAAATAAATTGATACCCAAAAAAAATCAAATAATTTTGTTTCTTAAAAATACAATGAAATAAATGTAAAGGAACAACTTTGTGGAATGCGGACTGAGCTTACACAGGAAAGCGTGCGAGATATCTGGCGCCCAACATAACCTATCATCACATATCGATATCTACCATAAATGGAATTTGGAACAATTGTTTCCGAGTTTTGCATTTAGCGGACATTCGGGGGTGACCAGAAAACCACTGTTAAACTAAATTTTCTGGGAGAACATTTAATTATTATTTCTTTTCAATTTTTTTAGTTTTGAGCTATTTATGTATAATGTACTAGCTATTTGTAGTAATTAAGTTCTCTTTTGTAATTATAGTTGTTCCTTTACATTTATTTCATTGTATTTTTAAGAAACAAAATTATTTGATTTTTTTTGGGTATCAATTTATTTTTTTTTGTTATTTACATTAACTATATTTAATATTATTAATAAACTTTTGTTAAACTGAATTTCCCGAAATTTATTTTTATTAATTTTTTTCTTCTGCGTATTAAATAAGCTAAATGCAAAACTCGGAAACAATTGTTCCAAATTCCATTTATGGTAGATATCGATATGTGATGATAGGTTATGTTGGGCGCCAGATATCTCGCACGCTTTCCTGTGTAAGCTCAGTCCGCATTCCACTCCTGCGTGAGTTCGCGAATTGAAATTGGAACTAATTTCATTACCGAGGTCCAAAAATATTCAACAAAATATCCAAAAAAAATTACTACATCCGTGGCCATCCCTCAATTCATGTGGTTTGCGTACATTATCATCGCTAATAATGGTGGACGAGACAGCCGAAATTTATAAAAATCCACTCAATTAGTCCTCTTGTTTTGATGGCACTCTATGTATCACTTCTTATATTAATTATTTTTAAAGATTTTACGTATTATTAACTATTATTATTAATTATTCAACATTAATTTTTTTTTTTTTTATTTAATCTTATGATTAATTTTTATTATTACAACAAAATGGCCAACCAAATCCCATACAACACAAAATTTGGCCATTCACAAAATTACACTTAAAGTTTAGAACTTGATTAATTCACTCCATTTTTTTTTTTATTATTTAATTCTATAACTAATTATTGTTTTTTTTTTTTTTTTGTGTAAATTTTATTTACTTATATAAAAAAAAAATCGATTAAAAAAACTATTCTTAATTATTACAAAAAAAAATTGAACTCTCCGTCAAGCACTGGTTTCGACGTTTCCTCCAAAAAAAAAATATCAACCACAAAAAAAAATCGTCAAAATACGACTTAATAAAATATCTGATACACGACTTGTCTTCTTCCGTGCCAAAAAAAAACTCCCCTCCTCTTCACATTGTTTCAGTTTATATAACCAACCAAAACCAACATGCCGGATGTTGTCCTCCAATTCCACATGCCGGATGTATCCATGTTCGTCTCAATTACTCGGCCATTGCATTGTCCCATCCATTGAAGCTTAATTTTTGTTTATTAACTACTGATACATTCAGTGCAATTACCGATTTAATTATTTAAAAAAAAAATATCCAAGTTTAATCTCTCCGGTAGTAAATTCGGACTGAGCTTTTACTATTTACTACGAACGACATCTATTCAAAAACAAAATCACCAAATTTAACAAATTACCGGGAAATCTTCATGAATGGAATTTAATTTTGATTCAAATGTTCCCCATTATTTGGATAGAAAATGATCAACTCGTTTTATTATTTTTCAAAACAACGATCATAAAAATTTAAATTGATGCGATACTTATTGCTCAACTCCATAAAACACTATGACCACCAATATCCTCTTATCGTTCTTATAAAAACCTTACAAATGCTTGGTCGTACATTCAAAATCAATCAATCAATCAATCAATTTATCAAAATTATCGTTGGAACTTAGGTAACCCAAATATATCAAGTTCCATCGGTTTAGTATTTTTGTTTCAATTTTTATAGGAAATCTTATAATACAATGGAACTCAAACTTGCACTCAGTTCAAAAAAAATGAATCATTTACATATTTGAAGTAGTGATACTTGTGTATGTGAATATTTTTTTTTGAGATTATGTTAACCGTCAGTAAATCTATCGTTTGATTATGCACAAAATTACACAGATTATGTCACAAAAATTATTTTAATAACACAACTTATTTGTTAATAAATATTGAACTCGTAAAAATTAAGAAGTGATTAAAAATTACGAAATTTTGACGTCTTGAAGTGTCACAATTTTGAATGACATTTCTTTTTTTTGGGATTGGTAAATCTTTCAAAAAATCTCGATTTCTCAAAATTGATTATAATAAAAAAAAAAATGATTTTTTCTGCCCGTACGCCTTTTTTTTGACAGTGAATTGATTAATTTTGCCCAATCGAACTCCACATAAAACTGAGGTTACAAAATCATCAATTCCCTTACATTAACGGTATGCGACATTTATTTATGAAGTTAAAGGTACAAACGATTTTGAGTAACTCTTAATTTTAAAAATGTTTTCCTGAAAAATGCGAATTTATGTGTTACACCGTTTTTCCTTGTGGCCACAGGAGAAAACTCACGAAAATTTCGGAAAATTCCAAAAATTCGTAGAAATATCAAATCAGCTATCAAGTAACTTATAATGTTACTATTACTACTAAGCAACATGCTACTAAACAAATTTTAGCTAAGCTCAACAAAACCATGTATATAATTTGAATGAGATTGGAACCCTCAAATAACTAGAACGAGATAATTTCGTAAATATCGAACATTCATATTCTTCGAATAGGCTCTAAGATTCTCGAGTAACATCGGACAATCAAATACACCCGACAATCTCAAACATACTCGAATAATCTCGAAAATCTCGAATAACCTAACTTTTTTGAAACACCGAATAAGACCGAGACTTAATTGGTGGATCTCGCTCGAACATCATGCATCTCATCTCCATGCTAAACTCCAATAATCTCGAGAAATTTAACCCTTATCGGCCACTAGGGATGAATATGTACCCCAGGCCAAATCAACCTTAATTTAAATTATCAAAAACTACGAAAATCATATTTGTCGCGCCATCTATAGGTTGTCGAGGAATGCAGGTTAAAGCATGGTACATAGAAGGAAGAAAAAGTATTAGTAGCGCTATAAACGATGAATTTCGATTTTCGGAAGGTGGGGTATTTAAATTCAACATTGACCGAGTAATGATTTTCTTTCTATAAAACGTCATTTTTACTGACTTTGCGCATATATAATTTTTTTTTGTTAAATTATCTTGATATTGGCTCTTGTAAACCATATTAGAAATTAAAAACATGTTTCAGAATATCCATGAATTTTTTGGAGTCTCAATATTTTAAATTTGTTTTCTAGGCCGATTATTTTGTCTGTGGTGAAAAATTACCCCAGTGTGGCCGCTATGTTACGGGAGCGAAGTATGACCGCTAAGGGTCAAAAAAGTGACCAATAGATGAAATTTTTACTAATTATTTTTAAATTTTTCAGCATATCACAAACGACGAATTTTTAAATATTTTAGATTGTACTTATTACAAATTTCATGAAATTTTTTATATTCAAAAATTTGGCGTAGCAATGGGAAATCCGTTATTTCCTATTTTGTCTGATATAGTTTTAGAAAATATGTTTATTGAAAAATCACTACTTTTAGAAAAACAACCAACTTTCATTATTTTATAAATACGTAAACGACGTTATTTTGACCTCTTCCGACTTAAATATTGATAACATTTTAGATATAAAATTTCACAGACAATACAAAATCATTAAAACTGAATGGTACAAAAAGGAAATTGGCTCTCCAATGCTTTACTCAATTTTATTTTGACATCTATATAAAATGAAGAAAAATGTAACTTTATCAAAATAGTTATTTATCATACTGACACTGAATTTTAGACGAAAGGACACATAAGTAAATAATAATTACAGAAACAACTTTATTAGTATTAAATAAACATGGAAGGAAGTGATGAGATAAAAGTTATAGCTATATAGCGACGCTCCAGTCATGAGTATAACATTTGGCAGTAGGGTGACATAAACGATTTCTGTAAAATCACAAAATCAAGAATTTAGTCACGAAAATAGTACATAAACTCGATTTAATGGTGGATCATTAAATAAAATCTCTATACGAAATATTAATTAATTTACGAACGTTAATTCTTTTCCTTCTGTCAAATTCTACCATGGTGTAGAGGTAGACTGTGGTAACTGCATATAAGTGCTTTTTATGTAGTATTTTATGTCAAAATATACAACGAGAAAATTATTACCATAGTATTCGAGCAGATCTTAAATTGGATTTTTAAGTAATTTTGAACTAAATATTTTACTCTTGATAAAGAGGGATATCTTATAAATTTGGTAACGTAAAACAATTTCGAATTTAGGTTTTTTCGTCATTATGATTGCAGCGAAAAAACAATCGCGAATATATAAGAAAGTATATAATGAATATACAAATAATCGAAAACCACTTTTTCAACGAGGCACATCAGAGCTAATTGTAATTGCCATACAATTGGGATTAAACAAAATAAAGCCTATGGGAAATTAATATTTAAATAAAGAATAAAATAGTTAATTAAAACTTAATTGGTTTATATTATACTCGATCGTTATAACTAAAGGAACATTACAGTTAAGATCGATCTGTACATACTCTTTGTGTAAAGACTCTTGCTTGTAAAGTGTCATCGACAACTGGCCTTAATTGCCATCCATCGCACCACCTTAAATAATTTAAAGCGAAAGCTTGCAGAGGATTATTCTTCAAATGCCTCGTTGAAACAATGAAACAAAACAATGGAACAAATTAACTTTTACTTCAAAAATCCCAAGCACGACCAAAACCTTGAATAAATTATATCGAAAATTGCTCGCTACGACGGAATTTCAATAAACGCTATAAGTAAAAGTTCATCTCGTATTAGACAAAGTCTCAAAATGCAAGGATTTAGAGCGATTGAAATAGTAACGATTAAAATCCAGTCGTTTGAGTTAAACTATGAATCGAGCATTGTTCCCACAACAAGTGATGGGGTCAATGTGTGCCATGTTAAAATATGCAAGATTGTCTCCAATGCGATTGTCTTCAATAAAGCATGTAATTCATTGACGATAGTCCATTTTTTACGAGAAAAGAACAAGCAACACACATGTCAGTAAAAGTGATTCCAACACTGACTCAGATGACAATACCGAATTTTTTGCAGACACTGTCGAAATAAATTCAAATATGAGTATAAATGTCACCATTTCAAAGATAAGGGAAGTTGTGAAATTGTAGTGCATTTAACATAAGTACATATTTGAAGTTTAAAAATTTCCCCTTCAGTTATTTCATCAATATTTTCTTATTTCTTGCTGACGTCATTGCACGCGACTACACTCGATAAATTCTCAGGTTTATCAAGTGTAACTAAAAAACCCAAGTAACAATCTGAAACCATAGTTTTAAAAACTCGATAAAATTGGGTTCATATTCCTTTGATTGTAACTAGTTATTTTAACACGGTATCTAAATGTTTTAAATTTGGATTATTCGAAATAAATTATAGAGGTTTTTTTGGATCCAAATTATAACTACAATGCGCCAATTAAAAAACGGAACAGAAATTTACTTCGAAAAAATACCCAGATTTGAACGCCTGTATCTTGGTGAAATACCACCTTTCAAAAAAAATGTTTCTAGTTGAAGGAAATTTTGTTTTCTTTTCGATACTGGAAACCGTTTTATTTTATTTTGTTTTTTTATGACTTTCATAAGTAAAACAAAAGGTGTCCAAAAAAAAAAAATCGCTGTTTGAAACTGTAAACGAACTTGCCGATATTCCATTCAAAAATCCATATCAGCCATTTTATAGAGAATTTCGAAACCTTGTAAAATAATACTAGGAAAATTTCTGTGCGGCCACTCCTTGTCGAGTTATTGAAGTTTTAGAGAAAACGTACCAAAAAGCGTAGAAGTAAATTTTTTTTCTTGTAAACTTAGCACTCTAAGATAAAATGTTCAGTCACTTTAACACTAAAACTTTAACACGTTAAAACTTCAATAACTCGACAAGGAGTAACCGCACAGAAATTTTCCTAGTATCATTTTGCAAGATTTCTAAATTCTCTATAAAATGACCGATTTGGATTTTTGAATGAAATATCGAGCAAGTTCGTGTACAGTTTCAAACAGCAGCAATTTTTTTTCTTTTTTTTCACCTTTTGTTTTACTCAAAAAAGTCATAAAAAAATAAAATAAAATAAAACGGTTTCCAGTATCGAAAAGAAAACCAAATTTCCTTCAACTAGAAACAAATTTTTTTTTTGAGACGTGTTATTTCACCAAGATACAAGCGTTCAAATCTGGGTATTTTTTCGAAGAAAATTTCTGTTCCGTTTTTTAATTGGCGCAGTGTAGTACACCTAGTACATATTAGTATTATCAATAAACAATTTTTAGCATAACATTTCAGCAGAATTTTATTTCAGTCTTATTTAATTATGAAGTTAAAGGTGGTACATTCAAGATTTTTAAATTAAATAAAAAAAAAAATAACACAACTGAAATTTTAATTAATATGTAATTAATAAATTATTTGAATTGGACTATTTTTGCCGCAACAAATAAACCGCTCGACGTAAAATTTGAATGGTTTTATTCATTTTACTTAAGGGAGAAACTTCCTCCAGTTATTAATTTTTTTGCATTTTTTTTTATTGCTTTAAAAATTCATTTAGGGCCGATTGTATGAACACCGCTAAATGAAAAAAAATCCGAGAGTAATGATTAATCACTACCCAAGGATTTTACTTTTCGTCGATTGTATGAACGTTGCTAAATAAAAATTTAGCCTCTCTTTTATTGCAGTTTTATAGCAGTTTTTTGTATGACTGGCAATACTTTTTCTATGACGTTTACTTTGTTGATGTTTATTAAAATTTGTTTTTATTTATTTAGAGGAAAATAAAATTTCAATTTCCGAATTTGACATTTTCTTCCTTGTTGAGTCCATTTTTAATAATTACGTTCTTTTATAAAAATGTCTCGTTTGTATGATACATACATTGATACACCACATTTGAAATGTCAAAAAAACAAATTTTTTTTGGTCTCTGATTCAATCGCCAAAAAGAGAGGATAAACGGTGGTAATAAAAAATCATCGATTAGTTTTCTGATTTAGCATCGTTCATACAATGCAAACTACGCTAAATCAGAGGATTAATCATTTATCCTCGTTCATACAATCGGGCCTTAGTATCTGAAGAGTATATTTCTAAAGTTTTAAGCCCAACGAAAGTCCTAACGGTCCCACTGAAAAAAATTTTGCTGCTTAATTCGACGATTTACCAACTTTAGTTCAAAGAATGCAAATTTTCATTAAATTAAGTTAAAAATGAAGAATTTACATAATTTATATAAAAAAATCTCTAAGCTTATGAAAATGCCAACATCAAATTTAGCTTGAAAAATACATAATTTAATTTTAACGGTTTTCCTCAAACTGTTATATGAAATGCCTTGATAATAGGAAAGAAACATTAAATCGAGGAAAATGAACTTAACCCTAAAGTAATCTTTCTGCGGCAAATTATAAAGAATATTTTACATATCATAAAGGCAAATGCCGAACTATTATTAACTTTTTTATAGCTTAGAAATCATAACAAAAATTGAATTTATACTATGATCGATGCAAGAGTTTCCAAATATTTATGCATTTATTTCTCAATGTATTGACTATAAACATCATTATTGCGATTTTTTTACTTAAAATTTGGATATTTTTAACGGTTTATTTTATAAGTTTTTGTTTTGTGTGTGTGTTTTTTTATGAGATTATTCTAGTTTCGTACTCTTAACTGGTGACTTGCAAAGTGCAATATTTTCAAAAAATCTAAAAATAAAATTGTTTAAAACAGATAACAGTGTTTGTGATCCAGTACTCAAATTTGGAGGATTTTCGATTTAGCATAGTTTTGGATAGAAATCAGTGTTGGCAAAACGAAAAAATTCTCAATCGTTATGGTATCAATTTTAGTTATACTCTAAAATTTCTTTTCTGTTACGGGTTTGGGTTTCAAACCAAAAAAATATTTTTTTCCGTTATGTTATAACGTTATCGCATTCATATTGTTATCGTTATAAACCCACCAGTAAAAAAAACGTAAAATTTTGTGCACGAATGGAAATTTTGAAAAAATTAAAAAATGGTTGTGTTATTTGTTCAACTTTTTTATTAAGTAGGTACATCTTGAAATTCATTAGCTCCATAATTTTAGTGCTATATTGGTCTAAATTTAAAAATATAAAAAAGTAAGAGTTATTATTATTAGTTAGTTCACAGCTTCATAGAAATTCACGAGCTTTATAGGCCGGGAGCCGTGGAGTAGAAAAGTGTAACGATCAAGTACACGATCAAATTTTAGACTCTTAAAATCAACATTTCAGTCTGGTTCAGAATACTGAAACTAAAAATTATTTTCTGGTGAGCACATCATGTATCTTTTAAGATTAGATAAAGAATTCGTTATAAAAAAAAACGAGGAAGCGCACGCTTGAATTCCGTCTGAAAAATAAATGTAGTAGATGATTTTTTGGTTGAGTATAGCTTTTATTTTTATTAAGCTTATTTTTGTTACGTAAAAAACGATTTTGTATTGTGGCATATATTTTATATTTTTTTTTTTTTAAATAACGAAACGAAACAAAAATAAAAATTGCGTTATTGATTTAGATAACACAACGATGATTTTGAATATGTATTTTGTTATCGGTATTAGTGTAAAAAGACTAAAAATATTGTGGTTTTCCGTTATAGCGTTACGTTACGGTACCGTTATGCCAACACTGATAAAAATACATAATTTTGACTGAAATTTAGTGATACAAAGGTGAATTAGTTATAATACATTTTGTTAATTAACATAGCAATTATTATTACGCTAATTTTCAATATTACTAGGTAATAGTTGCATGTTTGACATAATACATCTACTATAAAAGTATGTATTTGTAACCATTTCAAATTACTTAATGGTGTTACTACATTCGTCAAATATTCAAATTTTTATATTGAACCCTTTCATAGCAAAATGATACGATCAAGTTGAGGATTTTAAAATTTTATCGGAATCTGATATTGTTTATAATGTTTCCAGACATTTCGGAGAGAAGCCAAAAGGCTAGACTTTGCGCCAAAATTATCGAATGGGCCTGAAAAATGTAACATATTTCGTTAGCATGTTATACGATTTAAATTTTTAAATTTCACAATAATTGTAATGTTTTATAGGGTTTCAAAGTACAAGTTGAACTTTTATCAGCAACTACCGCATCTGTAACGAGTTCAAAATCGATGGTTTGAAACTCAAGCCAGCAGACCTTCATCCAGTTTATTAGAACAACAACCAACTTAACGTTTCGTAAGTAAACCATTTTATGATTTGTGTTGAGTATTGTCAGTTTAATGTTTCATGTGTGTACGTGTGTATGTACGTTTACTTAAACTTTTACCCTTATAAGAATAAAATCACTTTTATAAATATTTTAGGATTTGAAGAAATTTTTGGACACAGACCGTGGTCAAAAAATTTGGAACTGTTACAATAGTGTAAAACCACCTAGATTTGGAGAATATTGTAATAGTCTTAAAATACCATTATACGGCTAATATCAAAATGTCATATGATTATTTTGAAAGAATTTCAAATGATATAGCAGTAACGTTTCTTGGAGAAAACAAGGTCAGCGCCCATATATATATTATAATAGGTTCGATCCTGGAAATGATAAAGTAGATTTATAGTATTTTATTTCCCCGTTTATTGTGAGCATTTGTAGAAAAAGCAAACATAACCTAATTGGTCCGAATTCTGAAATTTAAAATTTTTTATTCGTTTTATTTTTGATTTTTTTAGTACAAACTCAAATTCGTGGAAATAATAAAACATAGATTTTCTCGATTCAGAATCGGCCCCAAGCTAGATTTTTGGCCCCAATATATATTTTTAGCCTCAATATATATTTTTGTTTATTATATTATTTTAATTATATGTATTATGTTCACCGAACAGAATTTTTATTATCATCGTGTTGATAAGCGCAGATCAACTGGGCGATTATATAATAAATACCGAAATGAAGCACCTCGTCTTAACAAAATTCGATACTTCAGTACTGCCAAAAGGTTGAGAAACTGCACTGAACAAAATTATATTGGAAAAATAGTCCTAAATTTTAAATATACTTATGTAGAGTGGTAGAATGTAGTTATATTAATGCTCGGCAAGTTTAGTAGTAAACGATGGTAGGAAGCATTTTCTTGTTTATAATTTCCTGGCACTCATTTTATTACATTTTCAATTTTTACTACTTTTTATTTCTTAAAGGATTACTTATACAATTCTTAAACAAATAGAAAGTAATAAAATCATTACATGTTCGAAAGATATTCAGAGATATCCATTAATTATGATTATTACCTTAGAATTATCCTCAAATAGTGATCAGAATGAAATTTACAAAAAAAAAAAAAAAAAAAAAAGAATGGCTTAATTGTATGGACACACCGTGGAACACTGAAAGTATCCATACAAAATTCAATTGATTCCTTTTTTATGGAAGTGGGACAAATAAGCAATTTAAGAAGTGTTATCAATAAAAAAACAACAACCTATTTGAAATATGGGATGTCTTTACAACTTGGACCAAAATGAATATGCCATATGCTATGATGAAATAGTTTATAAATTCAGTAATATCTTGGATTGTTTAACTACTGCATTTAAAATAGTAGCCCCACTTTATCCATCATTTCATAATCCAGTGTTGTTAAAATCCATCTTTTTAGAAGAAGAAAACCGCTTTTCAGCTTTCAAAATCCATCTTTCATAAAATCCGTACCCAATTTTTGTAAAATCCACTATTGACAAAATCAATTATTTACGAAATTCATCATTAAAAAATTCATAAGATTCCTGTGATACATAAGGTTCGTTTAAGTTCATAGAATTCAAAAATTCTTAAAATTCAAAATATTCTTGACATTCCAAAGATTAATAGATTTAGTCGAAACACAAGGTTTACAGGATTGGTAAGATCGATAAGACTCACGAGATTCATAAATTCACGAGATTCTTAAGATTCGTAAGACACACAAGATTCATAAGATTAGCGAGATCCATAAGATATTTTCGAGATTCATAAAATTAATCAAATTAATAAAATTAGTAAGTTCACTAGAATCAAACGACTCTTAAAATTCATAAGGTTCATAAGATTCATAAAATTAATAAGATTCATAGGATTAATACGATTCATAAGATTAATAAAAGTTTTATAAGATTCATAAGGTTGGTACGATTGATAAGATTGGAAAGATTCATAAAATTCACAAGATTCCTACTATGTTTCATAAGATTCGTTTAAATTCATAGAATTCAAAAATTCATAACATTGAAAATATTCTTGAGATTCCAAAGATTCATAAGATTTAATTGATACACAAGGTTCTTAGGATTCGTAAGATTAATATGGTATATGACATTCATAAGTTCATAAGATTCGTAGAATGCACAAGATTCATAATATTCAAGAGATTCGTACGATTCATAAGATTTATATGACTCAAAAGATTCATAAGGTTTATTTGATTCATAAAATTAATCAAGTTATAATTGTCAAGTTATAAGAATTGTAAGATTGATAAGATTGGCAAGATTCATGAGCTTAATAAGATTCATAAGATTTTTAAGATACATAGGATTTATAAGATTCGTTGGACTTACAAGATTCATAAATTTGATGATAGGGTTCATAAGATTCATAACTAAAAATAGTCATAAGATTTATAAAATTCGTTTAAATTCATGGAATTCAAAAAATCGTAAGATTAATAAGATTGATGGGATTCATAAGATTCTACAAACTTATGAGATTCATAAGACCCTATGGTTCGTGAGATTCAAAAGATTCATAAATAAGATCAACAAGATACATTATATTCACAACTGAATCGACAGTGATGGGTAATTTGGAAAATTTAGAATAATTTTCTGAGAAATTCGTTTTAAATTCAGAAAGTTTTGTGAACCAATTCAGTATGTGACGCTAATGCCAATTTCTGTGAAAATTAGATAAAACACTGGAGTATACGAAGTTATGGAATATGGCCAATTATGATGGAACTTGACTATTTCTTATCCGATTTTAGTCAAATTTGATATGCGCGATGGACATGGGATTCTAAATTGATTTTTGGATAAAGTACTGGAATTTGGCCAACTAGGATGGAACTTGGCTATTCCTTAACAGATTTTAGTGAAATTTGGCATACGAGATGGAAATGGGATTATAAAATAATTTTTAGATAATTATAAGAAGAGGAGAAAAAAAAATGGAATATGGCTAATTAGGATGTAACTTGGTTATTTCTTAACCGATTTTCGATCTGCCTCACAGTAGATAAACCTCAACCTGGGTTACAGAAACGTCAACAGAATATAGTTTTTATGATATTGCCTGTTGAAATTTTTGTGAATCTGGCACCGGTTAAGGTTTCTAATATTGACATATTTATTATACATCTTCTCGCAAATTTAATCACAATCAAAGAAATCTAAGAAAAAATGGGTGATAGCCCGCGCAGCTTGAGTGAAACTTCTAATGGTATATGTTAGGTCACAGGATTAGAAAAATCATTTTAAAATCTCATTTCTTTAGTGCATGTCGAGTTTCATCATAATCAGTTAAATAATAGCCTAAGTAGTGTTCTATCCTAACCGGCGATATTCCAGAACTAAATCAAACAATAATTGTAGGGTCCCATTTCGACCGCAAAAGTCAAATTTCACTAAAATCGGTTCAAAAATACATAAGTTTAATCCAAATAGTATTCCGCAAATTCACTCCAAAATCATTTCAGGATCCGTTTTCCAAGATGCATGTCAAATTGCATGTCCGTTTTTTCGGAAAGCGGTTAATCATGCCCTACTTCACATGTCCTAATTGAGGCCCTTCATTTCTTTGGCATAATTGTTATGTCCTCTCAGCGAGGCCTTTCGTTAGTTAAGGGTTAATAATGCCAATCCATTTAGTCGCTCCTCGCCGATTATGTTTTGTAGGTAATCCTTAAGGTGCCTGAGCACCTTGGAACTCTTCAATTGGAGGGATTATCCGGGTTAAGAATCCTTCTAAGAGTCTGACAAATATTTTGTACTAATTTTGTTATTACAGGTTGAACGTTCAAAACCTACCTGACCGTCTTTTTAAACATTTTAATTAACTTCGCGTAGGTAAAATAATTTCGACTTAACGTGGATAAAAGAATTATACAGGGGTGGCATGTTGTAACATCATTTTCGATTCGAATAGAATTTTTATCTCTCTTATTTCACGAATAAAATTGTATGTATTCTACTTCGCTTTTTGATTACCCTTTTTTCTTTCACATCGATAAAGTATCACAAACAAAAATTTGAGCGATAAAGAATCATGAATCGCTAAGTAGGTAGTAGAAATAGAATAAAGCTGAGATAACAGAAAAAAAAAGCCTATAAAAAACATGGCTAATATGGCTTTTCTTTTAAGTGAAAAATCAAATATACATTACATGTACATGTGCATTTTATGTTCCAAGTCGATGTTTTTTTTTTAATAACTTTTAAATGAAATAAAAATGTATAATTTATATTTTATTGATTCAATATATGGTCTTTAACATTATGTATGGAATATAATGTCGGTCAAGTGGCCGCCTCTGGTCGTGGCATAAAGACGAGCTCTTTTAAGCACATTTTTCATAACATTTTCGTAGACTTCTGGTGTTATTTCAGTAATTTCATTTCGAATGTTGTCCTTAAGCATCGAGGTTATGGTTGGTTTATTGGTATACACCTTTTCTCTTAAGTACTCCAAAGGATGAAATCGAAAGGGGTTAAATCAGGGGATTATGGGGCCAGTCGAAGTTACCACTTTTTGAGTAGAACGAGCTGTGTGTGATGTGGCACCGTCTTGTTGGAACCACATGTTCTGTAGGGCTAATTGATCTAATTCGGACACAAGAAAGTTTTCCCAGCATGTCCCGATAGCGTTACCAGTATCTGTTTCAGAATTGCCTCTAGCGTATTGTGGCGTTAGATGTTCCATAATAAATTGTTATCGACCAACCTCTTCGACTGTCAAATGCCAACTGACTAATGTTATCCAAACCTAAATGGCGGTCAACTATTACCGATTTAAGTCCATAACGATCAATTTTATTTGCTTCGAACTCATTCTTAATTAGTTCTCGAAATTCATAAAAAATCCAACGAATCCATCGTTTTTATTACGTTTGCAAGCCGGGCTTGCAAAAGTAATAAAAACGATGGATTCGTTGGATTTTTTATGGATTTTGACTATAGAAAGTATTTTGACATAAATGGATTTTGTGAATAATACATTTTATTATAATGGATACGGAAAAAGGTGGATTTTATCAAAAGTGATTATTAACCGAAGTGGATTTTGTCAAGGTGGATTTGAGAGAAATGGATTATGATGTAATGGATTTCGTGGGTAACCCATTTAAAATACACTTTGCTTTTAACTTAAATTTTTCGGTGGAATCATAAAAGTCTGGCTGTTCCTACAACAATATTTTTTCAATATACACACCGTATCAGATAAAACAGATAGTGATATATTAGAATTAATTGCAGAATTAAATTCTATAAAATAAATTATTTATTGAGATCTGTCAATAAATAATTTATTTTATAGAATTTAATTCAGCAATTAACATGATAATCTGAAGACTGAAGCCAAAGCATAATTTTCTTACACACTATCCTGCTATTATTAGAAACTCTGGTCCATTCATTCAATATTGGTGTATGAGATTTGAGTCGAAGCACCGAGAATTAAAATTTTATACAAACGCTGCCGCAACAAGAAATAATCTCCCAGTATCAACAGGCAAGAAGTGTTTATTAAAATTTGCGTACAAAGTATTATAAAATGTTGGAATTAAAGAACCACTGATAATTAATAAAGTAGAAAATAATCTACAAACAGTGAAACACCTTACTTTGCTTCAATCAAACAGAAGTTTTTTTTTCATTCCGAATCATATCAGTTTGCGTCCTCTATTACTTTTCGTAACACTTTATACAAAGTGAATTTTGATATATTCGATAAACACAGGAATAAATTGATGAAAATAAATGACATATTTATTAAAAATAATGAGGCTTATTTGATTACACAATGTCGCTTTATTGAAACTTTCGACAAACATTTGAGGGCATTTATGGTTGGGAACTTTGTTCTAGAATATGATAATACAGTAAAAATCCTCAAAGACAGAAATCCATTATTACGGAAAATCCTCAATGACGTAAAACAATTCATGTTTTTAGTCCATACAAACCATATTCAATGATTATGAAACCGTCTATGGCGAAAACTTCTGAGACGCGGACGGAAATTCGCTCGTAGAACGAAAATTACGGCCAAAACTCCACTAAGGCGGAAAAATATTTGGCGAAATAGAAACTAACTTCATTTTAGATAAAATAAAAAAATAAAAAAAACAAACGTCAAAATCACTACAATACATACATACTTCATTAAAGAAGAAAATACACGTGCGCTTGGTGAAGATTTAAGTGTTTTAGTTCAATAAGTTATCAAATTCAATTAAATAACAAACATAGATAACTGGTAAATTAAAATTGTGCTTTGGTATCATTTGTGTAAATTATAAATTTTGAACTTATTTCGGAAAATGGGCAAAATTATAAATTTAAACCTCAAACAAAAGTATGAGGTTATCCAAATGAAAATAAAGAATAAGTCAATTGCGGATATTTGTCAGCATTTTAAATGTGGCAAAACTCAAATTTACTCCATTTTATGCAAAAGGGATGAAATTTGTAAAACGTACACGGGTTGTAACGAATCCGATTTACTGACTAAAAAAAGAAGAACAACGGATTACGACAAAATAAATATTGCTGTATTTGAATGGTTTTGCGTAGCAAGAGCCAAAAATATACCAATATCGGGACCTATTCTTCAAGAAATGGCTTTAAAAATTGCCAAAAAATTATCATTTAATGAATTTAAAGCATCGAATGGCTGGTTGCGGTGCTTTCGTAAACGTTATGCAGTATCTTTCAACATATGTTCTGGTGAGGCTAGTGATGTAAATCCACAAACGGTCACAGAATGGAAGGATAAATTAAAAATTATCGCCGATGGTTACGATTTGAAGGACATCGCAAATTGCGACGAAACTGCATTGTTTTATAAGATGTTACCCAACAGATCGCTTCAAATGAAAGGTGAAAAATGTCATAGAGGGAAATTTTCAAAAGAGCGGTTAACAATAATGTTAACCATTTTTGGAGACGGGAAAACGTACACGCCTCTTGTAATAGGGAAAAGCCATAATCCACGCTGCTTTAAGAACCTCGACAAATCCAAGTTACCTGTCAAATACTTTTCTAATTCTAAAGCTTGGATGACGAGCAAAATATTTGAAGATTATTTAGTCGATTTAAATTTACAAATGGAAAAGAAAAACCGACATATTTTACTTTTCTTGGATAACGCAACGTGCCATCCACGAATGTTTTTATCTAATATCAAATTGACTTATTTTCCACCAAATACCACCTCAGTACTGCAGCCATTGGATAATGGTGTCATACAAGCACTTAAAGTTAATTATAGAAAATTGGTGTTAAAAACCGTTTTGCTTAAAATAGATTCCTGTGATAAAGCATCGGATATAACTAAATCAATCAATGTGTTAGATGCAATAATGTACGTCAATGAAGCCTTTAATTGCGTTAAAAAACAAACAATCGAAAAGTGCTTTAAAAACTGTGGTTTTCCCAATCTAAACAACACCGAGGAACAAACTGGAGCAGCCGTGGTTGAAGTCGAGGGTGTCCAGGAAGTTCAGAATCTTATGAATGAACTTTGCGGAAATAACGACATTAGCGCTGAAATGTATCTTAGTATAGACGAGCAAGTAGTTACTGAGATGCATGAAATAAATGTAGATGCCATAATTAACCAAGTTATTTCTCAGTTTGTCAGTAACAATGACTCAACCAATGAAGGCGAAAATTCTGAGTAAGAAGATTCTGCAATCAATCCGTCAGTTGCTGCAGCTATGGCTAGCATAAACACGCTTAAAGATTTTGCACTTTCAGCGGGCGAAAATGATCTTTTTCAGAAAATTAACGATGTCGAGATTAAATTAATTAATTATGCCACATTGAAGCAGAAATCTAATATGAAACAATTGACGTTGGATGTTTATTTAAGCAAATAAAACCTATCCTGCAATATTATTTACATAATGAAGTGATTATCAAGTTCCTAACCTAAGTTGAAATATTATACCATTAAAATGGATTATTTTTTTGTGATATTGAAATGTACCAATATATTTATTATTATTTTTATACATCCAAACAATAAAATTATTATAATTTGTTTTATTACTGAAACATGATTTATTATATGTACTTTGCATACATATTTCAAAATATATAAATTTATTTATCCCTGAGACCCGGAACGCGGAAAATTTAGTTGGTCCCTTGAAGTTCCGCCTTTGAGGATTTTTACTACGGCATCAACCAAATCAATGTTGTAGTATAAAACTAGGTCAGACTCATCTAAAACTTTTTCTACTATATAAACTACCTGATTATAAAATTTATTTAAAACCAGCTATTATAATTATTTGTTAATTAGTATTAAGTTAAATAAAATAAACTGAAATGAAAAAAATGGTAGTTTTTAAGGAAACAATAATCTTTCCTATGTTTAAATGTCATAATTTTGTATAGAAATTTATAGTGTATTAACATAAAAATATGGATATGTAATAATTTTCTTAAACCAAGGAATATATTCATTAAATATATGTCGCGCAGACCAATGTGTAATGTCCATTTTGCACAAAGCTAATGACAAATTTATAATTTAAGCTTTAAATGTATGATTAAAAGACATAAGTTAAAGATTCGTTTCGATACATTAAATTTAATTGCAATCCATTGCAATAATGTTGAAAATACACAAGTTGGATACCAACTCAAAAACACATTGATATTAATTAATTACAAAATCATCAAAAATAGGCATTAATTTTTTCAGAGTAGGAAGTAACTGAAGTGATGCGTACTTTTCAAGAACGAAAATTTCAATCGGGTTTTTCTCAAAACGTGTTTTTTTGCGCGCCGTGGAATGTAACTCAAAAAGTAATGGACCTGAAATTTTGAAAACAATTTTCAAATCAACTTGAAATTTTGTACAGATATTCTTAAACTTATCGGCCTTTGCACAAACCTAAAATTTCGTATAAATTTTTATAATAAATATTATTTTTAACGATTTGTTTGTAAAAGAAAGTGTTTTTTTTCTTTTCGTCCTCAAATTTTCAATTTTTTTTATTTTTTGCTAAATCTTGCATTTTGTTTTTTTTTTTCACTCATATTTTTTTTTTGTATTCTTAGAACGTCAATATTGTTATGTGATTTGATTCATTGCAATAAATGGTCTCAATTTTTTGTAAATAATTATTGAAAAACCTGTTGTCTGGAGGAGGTTCCCCCTTAACAATTTTGAATTGATTTCAAAGGATTTAACTTCTAATATTTCGTCGGTCCTCCTTTAGCGTTTTTAACTACTTGTAGCCTGCGTCAACTACCTCCGCTGTGACCTATATCTAAATGGTGTCCTATATCTCCTTAATCAAATTGAAAAATTTTCTTTTGTTTGTCCTTTTCGAGGTGGGAATATTATTAACGTTGATCGAACACAAATTTTCAAAAGGTTTGCGAACTGGGCTTTGTGGGACCTACTCAAGAATTTAATTTTAGTTTTTTCGAAAAACATCGATGCAACTTTCGAAGTGTGCTGGTGTTGTTATCCTGTTGAAAGGCGAAACGTTGCCAAGGAAGTATTCTAATTTATGTACAGAATTTCTTAGTTGTCCCGTCAACCAACACCACCTCACCGACTCCGTTAGCTGAAAGCAACCCTTTATCATAATGCTATAACCAGCGTGTTTAACAGTCTTCTTTATAATTCTATATTTCAGCCGTTCACCCCGACTACCCTCAAAGTCTCTTTGATCCAAACAGTTAAAATTTCGACTCATCAGACCATAAAATTGAATGCGAAAATTCTTTATCTTTCCCCAGGTGCTTAGCTACAAAACTAAGCCATTTCTTTTTGTTTATTTTGTTAATATAAGACTTGCATCGATGGTAGCAATTATAGCAAAGACTTGCATCGATGGATTCAATTAGTATTGCACCTTTAGTTCTCTAGCAGATTTTATTGCAGTTCATTTAACCTCTCTTACGAGCATCATTACATCATTTCTCTTAGAAGTTTTCCGGTTTCGGCCACTACCAGAATGATGTAGCAACGAGCCGGTTTGCTAAAATTTCACGCGTAAGTCTTTTACAGTATTTATCGCGGCTGCGTATTTGTTAGCGAGTTGTTGGTATGATAATCCGGTGTTTCTATCCGCAACAATTTCCGGTCGCTCATAGATAATACTGTCGTGTCTAAAAAAAATAGTTAACATTTTCTTTTTTTAATGTTTGTCAACCAAAATAAATCTAAACATACCAGTTGATCAAGTTTCTCAAAATCATAAAGATTTATGCTTAAAAAATATCACTACCAAAGCGTTCGGTTTGGGGTTGGTTTATTAAACAAATTATTTTTTCAAAAACAGGGATTCTCTAAATTCTTTTGATTTTAAAATATTGTAGTGTCTAATCTATAAAAATAAGGTAAAATATGTTGAGAAAAATGTGAAAATATTGACAAACCTAAAGCTTCTATTAAATCAATGCAGTTGGGCTGTTTATTTTGTAGAATACTGTAGGTAAAAGGTAACGTTACAGTATTTCATTTGCAAAAATCAACAACGCCATTCAGTAATTTAAATTTTCGCCGGTAGGATTTTTTTATTCAGGATAGTTTAGTATAGTTTGTACCTAGTCGATGAAGGTACTTAATTAAACTGTCTCAAAAAATTATCCGTACACCACTCGGTTCAAGAAACATTGATAAAAAAAACAATATACAAATGGAACAAAAAATTAAGTATATTTAAGAACCTGAAAATAATAATAATCATGATATAAATTAATTTACTTTTACGTTTGATATGATTTCCTATTTAAAGAGCCTAAAACGATGTTAGATAATTGTCGGTATATATGTACCTTATTACCAATAAATTATAAAGTCGATGTAAATTATATTTGGTTCTGTGGAGCTTATACAAAAAAAAAAAAAATAAAATAAATTGGCCATAATAAACAAACCATGTACAGTAAAGCTGGGCGAATCGGTTTGTATTAATACTGGGAAGCCGTTAAATGGGATGATGTTTTAAATACCAACGATGTAAACAAACGTGAACCAATTTTATAAGAATCAGTAACGAGGTTTTACAAACCATATATCATATTTCCATTGATCGACTCATAAATTAAATAAAAAAACGGCAAATCTAAAGCTTGTGTTAGAATGATAAAAATTAGACTGGAATCGGATAAACTCATTTTTCTCCGATAAAATGATGAATTCGGTACTCACTTGAAGTTAAAATAAAAATCGTTTCTAGTGTACAGAACCTCAATCTGTATATATGTAGGTCAGTAGACATTTAGACAATGATGTGAATACAGCACAAACATTGACTAACAACAACAATATATCGATCTTTCCTCCTAGTATTACTGATGAAATTATTATGACTGCACTGACAGACTTTGGTGACGGTTGTGGGCCGGATAACACACCATCATCTATTTTAAAGAAACATGCAAATATTTTGGGTCTCTTCGACCTGTCGTTAGTATCTGTCGTATTTTCAGATAAATGGTGAATATCAAAAATCACACCCTTCTTTAAATCGGGAAAAAGAGAAGACATTACAGGTTAAGAGGGATTTCAACAATATCATCCATCCCAAAATTATTTGAGCTGGTATTCCAAGCCGATCAATATTCACAAATTTACCGCCTTGAAGTTATTCCAGACTTTTATCGCAGGAAAATTTGCAATTACCTCCCACAACACAAGCGTCAAAGCCCATCCCAGATAAAATCAATTGCAGACTTCAAAAACTATCCCGGAATTTATATTTATTGTATTATACGAATTTTTCCTCGTAGTTAAAAATTAAAATAATTCTTATAGCCAAAATTATGGTTGCTCTGGAAATTTGTTTTGACATTATAGTAGAAGGTTCTAGTGCCTACCTCTGAGTCAAGTCTGAATCCGATTTGCTTGTTATAATTTTCACTTCATTAATAAATGTGTTGCCTTCTCTTAGCTAAAAATGAATAAAAAAAAATTCTTTTGCTCAGGATAATGGTGACCTTGGAAATTTGCTATATCGGTATAGCCCATTAGCTAATTCTGAAACCGATTTACATCAATAAATATACACCAATAAATATGTTGCCTTCCCATAGTTAAAAATAGAAAAAAATTCAAAAAATTCTATGGTCAAGATTGTGACCCTGATTTCAAGGGCAAATTTCCAGGGTCACAATAATGTTGGCCATTCAAATTTTTTAATTTTTTTTTTTCATTTTTAACTATGGGAAGGCCCGATAGTTAAAAAAAATGAAAAAAAAAAATATTATTGATGTAGCAAAAATTCTAACAAAAAAATCGGGTTCAGAATTGCCAGGGCAACCATAATCTTGACCATTAGAATTTTTTTTTAAACTATGGCAAAAAATCGTGTACTATAAATCAATAAATAAAAATCCTGTGGTTTTCTCGCTCGTGTAAAAAGTCTGGAATGGATTTTAATTCTCGTACACTTTAAGTGGTGTAGAAAAAAAGTCTGGGATGGGTTTTTACGCTCGAGAATTCGGACGTAATTTCAAGGAAAGTCTGAGTAACAAGCCATGGTTTATAGTGGTTTTATTGTAAGACACCAATAGTAGAGTATGAGGCAACTAACTAAAATTAAAAAAAAAAAAAATCCCCTTGTTTCTTTTAAAAGAAACCAATTGGGTGATATAATAAAAATATGGCACGCCTACCTCTATATAAGCCAAGGTGTCAAGACTAAAAAATCTGCACCCTTGGATATATAGACGAGCTATTTGTGTGCCGCCTTTAATCTACATTAATAAGAATCAGTTTGCAATTCAAATCGAGATTCATCACAAACTATCGGATGAAGGATTTATATACCGCATACCGCTTGCCGTTAAGCATGATAAAAAGAACGGGAATTGATTTGGAAATCGCGTGACGTGTGAAATGGCGATTGTTCGTCAGAAAATACAAAATTATTAAACTTAATGATTGTGTTAAAAATTAGTCTATTTAATAGAATAGGTTGATAGCGTCGGATGAATAACAGAACATAAAAGCATCCTAAAGTAGCCACCGGCAAGTTTTTTGATTGCATTTAAATATTTCGGGTCCTTCACTGAACCAAGGAAACAATTAACAGATAAAAGAAAGTAAAAATCTTCGAATGTTATTTTATGTGTATTTTGACTATTATTTATACTAATACATTCGTAATTATTTAGGAATAGGAAGGTTTTCATGTATTTGTAGTGAAGTGTGGAACTTTTTCAATTCCTAAATAATTTATCAAAAATATTCTTCCTTTATTATACAAACAGCGTTAATTGTCGTGTATGATGAATTTGATTAACATATGTAATAGAGCTTACCTGAGTATCAGGTGGTTCCGTTCGAGCAAACGTTGGTATAGATGATGCTGTATAATCTGCACATTTCTAAAAATAAAATAAACAGAAATATAAATTATATCAATTTGCACAATTCCCATAAATGTACGTACTTATGTGTACATCTAATAATAGCAAACCGCTAAATTTATCCAAAACGGTTAATTAATTTCAATGCCATTTCAATAAGTAGTTAATGTGATATTTTTAATTAATGTTAAATTAATAAAATTTTGGAATTAAAAACTACGTCGAAATCCTATTTTGGTATTGCGGTAAATCCTCTCCTTATACTATACAATGAAACTAAAAGATTCTTATTTATAAAATTATTGAAACAAAATGAAATCATCTTTTTGTTTCATTCCATAAATATGAAAACCCACAAATATTTTTAGCTATTTTAAAATTTGAACCCTGTTTACTGAGAACCCAAAAACATCTTAATCGATCAATTTTTTTTTTCTTCGCATAAATCATCATCCAACAATAAAATGTGTAATAAAAATCATTTTATCTGGAAAATTATTACTAAAAAAAAAAAAAGTATTTTTATTACTTAGAGATAAAAATAAGCTTGCATTCAATAGATAGCTATACGATTACGGATATGATAATTGTAAAGAAAAACAAAGCAATAAAATTTGCTGCTAAGGTCAATAAATGCCAATTGGGTGTGAATACACTTTGTATCAATCCTTGGCTACCGGTAATTTTATATGAATTGTGAAATATCTCGCACAACTACTTGGCAAATTTTTGTAGTGCATTCAATCAATTCTTAAATGATTTATTACAAAAAAGATAAACAACACCTAGTTATTTCCAATAATAATGCAATAAATCTATCGTGCTAATTTGTGTCTAAATGTAATCTACCCTTCCCGATACTCCACAAAATGTGGAAATTGAACACAAAAATATGATTGATAGAGATAAGTGGATGATAACACGAAATCTAATTTATTATTACAACAACCAATATAATATCGATAAAAAGTTAAAAAACAAAATAAAAAGCTATCTCTGTAACTTTGAATTCAATCCAGCCATTATTGGAAAATTAAAAATGTCATCATGATAAAAAATCAAAAAAATAAAAATCCCAACGTCTTCTGTATATTGAGACGATAAGTAAAATACAAAAAGTTGTGCTTTTTCGATTTGTGATAACCGAGAAAATAATAATTTAAAATCTAATAACTTGGTTGAACGATGATTCATTGATTTGAATTAATTTTGTTTTATCGATATCTTATATCTTAATTTTGTAATTTATGTGATTTATCGTGCTGGTTATATGTCGTAAAGCGCAACAGTTTTATGTTATGTACATATATAAAAAAAAATTTATTCGCTTAATATGTAAATCAAATACTATGTTCGTAGCAATTCGGTGGTTTACAAAAAATGTCGAACATCACAGTTTTTATTTCATTAGTTATGAACAGATTCAGAATCAAATGTCCCGTGTTCCAGCGTTACTACATTTCTTGGCCAAAAAACTTGCACACCTATTGAAACCACATAAATATTATTTTTAAAAGTCGATTACACTGTTTAAATTTAGAAAAAATATGCCCAGTTTTCTTGCTATGGCACTATAAGATTGTTGCCCAGTTTCATTGACAGCGGTTGCACCACATTTGTACTGATACCACGTTACGGATATCAACGCATTTGTGCTGGTACAATTGGAAACAATAATATACTTCTAACATCCGGGAAAACCTTATCAACACCAGTCTAGTGACAGAATCGCTTACAGCATGTGTGTTACTAAGGAACACATGTCCGTACTTTACACGGTTTGGATACATTTTGTACATACAAAATTTGGTCGGTTAACCATCGATATTTAAACCAATCATCGTAAAAGATTCAAGTGAACAAAAACTAAAATTTGTTACTTGTTTTGATGTATTCGGATTTTCTAAGCCAATACAACTCTATTAATTATCTCTATTATTTTCCTCAGTCTAAATAAAGTATAAAATAATTAGAAATTACAAGTGGAATAGGAAGTGTCCGTACATTTCATTGGTTTAAAAAATGGGATTGTGGAGGAACTGGAACAAATACAAGGATTCATAAATTATGTCCGACGGCAATTCAGCAGTGATATTTGCTGCATCATTAATAACACAGGCACACAAAAAAAAAGTAGTGATACAGAAAGGTGAGTACCTTCTGGTACGTTTTTCGGTGTGCTAAAAACGAATCTCAGGTTAGAACTGACCCATCACCCTTAGATTTCGCTCCAGCACACCCTAGCACCTCCCCCCCAAATGGTCAAATTTTCACATCATATAAAAATTCAAAATAAATATCTCATTCTACGTTTTTCGGTGTGTGCTAAGAACGATTCTGAGATCATGATTTACCCATCACCTTTAGATTTCACCCCAGCACCCCCCAAAGGGTCAAAATTTTACTTTATATAAAAATTCAAAATAAATAACTCATTCCACTTTTTTGGAGTACTGAAACCGAATATGGCAAATAAAAAGTAGTTTTAATTTTCCTATCTCCCCCGGCACCTCGGCCAACCCCTTCATCCCCCGCGGTTTTAAAATTTCACTGTATTAATTATCTCACTGAATTTTGGCACCTGAATACACCGTGCATTTTTTTTTTAATTAACCCTTCATCCTTGAATTTTCGGCAAAACACTCAAATGTTACAATTGGCCTAAATTAGGCTTATGTGAAGCATGCAATTATATCATTTGCCTTGCTATGTCTACTGATAAACTTCGTCCGTCTAGAAGAGATTCCCCAGCAGTGTGAATTGATCTTACGGATATGCTGGCTGAGTGAACGCCGCTTGTATGATATATGAAAAATTCTGGGTTCTTGATAATCCTCTTGACATCCACGTATTTCGCCTGTACCGACTTGGGAAAATGTATGGTTTTGCTATGAACTCGAAATTCTTCTATTAACTGAAAATTTCACCCATATTAATGTCTTGAAGGACCGATCCTTGGAAAGATTTTTCGCATAGTTTGCGGTTAAGAGGTTAGTAAAGCAAAATTAACACTGCTGGAAACTCTTCTAGATGGACGACATTTATCATTAGCCATAGCAAGGCAAATGATATATGTAATTTCATTATGATGCTTCACATTGGAAGCGATTAACCCATTTGTTCCCAAGGTCATTTGTGAATAAACAAAAATTCAAAAAAATGTTAATTTCTAGTGTATTTTTACTACAAAAAGAAAATGTTGTTAATTCAAAAACTATCTATTTCATAGTATCGCAGAAAATAACATGTACTCAAATGAGTACAATGGGAACTTCACTACATTTTTATGACTTCAGTATCTTTAGGATTTTTTTAAATGTTCGCACAATATCAACATTATTTTGTGTGGAAATTGATAAAACAATCCCGTTCTAAACACAATGTTATGTTGCATTTGATGGAGTACCATCTAGATCTCATATGGCATTGCCGACATCTCAATTGCTTCTCTAGTTTTTTCGGATAATGACCTCCTTCATTATGAGTTACGCTTCTCGGTTGGCTTAGTAGAATAAATTGATTTTAGGTAAACTTTTAAATAATGTTTTGCAATACTTCGAGTAAAGTTTAGTAGATCTTTTTGACCATTTGACAAAACATGCAGCTTCCAGGCATTTACTACCGCTAAATTGATCATATGCGTCCAGAGATGCCACCACCATTTCTTGCCCTGTATGCTTATACGATATTTATTGACCCCTTGATCCAAAAGATCTACACCCCCCATTGCGGAGTTATAGTTGGCAAAGACGCGAGGTTGTGGGACATCAATTTTTTGCTTTCGCTCCTTAGACCATCATTTCACTTTTGCTAACGGCTCAAAATCATCGTGACTGGTCATGATCGTCACAATACTGGTATCCTTCCATCTCACAAGTAAAATACAATTTTCTTTATCGTACTGATAAGTGAAATACATTTCGCACTGTTCCGGTTGCTCTAAAACCTAAATCTCTTAAAGATTTCATTAGAGCGTGGCTCGCGAAATAGTTGTCAAAATAGATTTTATGACTTAGTGGATCTTTGACAATCGTAACGAGTTGCAACACAACTTTTAATCCTAAAGGTAACTTGTCGGTCGGATGAAATTTAGTTTTTTGGTTAGCTCCGCAGTAGGTATCAAAATGATAGCAGTAACCAGTAGAACTGCAGATCATCCAATTTTTGTACCCAAACTACACCGGTTTTCCACGAATAAATTGTTTGGATGAGTGATGTCCTTAGTATTTGACCATAGCTTCGTAGATCGAAAGATTTTCATGGAATATCCCCCATTGAAGAATTTTTTTGTTCAATTGATTCATAAGAGGGCGAAGCTTATACATTTTATCACAAGGTTCAATAGTATCATTATTCGCCAGTTGAAGGTGTTTTTTTTATCTCATTATACAGGTTTTACACTTCAAATTGATCCTTTTACACTGCAAATTGAACCTCTAGCAAATTATATGTATGGCCAAATAGGATGGAACTTGGCTATTTCTTAACGGATTTTAGTGAAATTTTGCATTTGCGTTGGAAATGGGATTTTAAAATGATATTTCTTATTCCGAGAATATGCACTACTGTTAGTAGTTTCAATTCTGCGACACTATTTTTTTTAAACGTAGCCAAACTTACCGCTCTGACAGTTATTACTCAGAAAACATAACCCAAAGTTTAAATTGAAGGATGGGCGCGAAAAGTTTCTAAAAGTGTTCGTTAAGAAGTAGCTAAGTTCTATCCTACTATACTATTTAGTGCAGATGGCACAATTATACTTGTTTTGTAGGGTGTATCCGAATAAGTACAATGGGTACAAATGGGTTAATGAACCTGATACTCGGAGTAAGTGTGTATTAAATTTGCTTCTCGCAAGTGAAATGAATTTTTACATATACTTATATAACTGAGTTTAAGGAGTTCAGAGATGTGTCTAAAGAATTCTTGGTGAACTTTACTGATAAGGTTACTTTAATTTAATACTTTTTACCATTTTTTTTTTATCTATACTTTTGTAACTGGCACACCTCCCCGTGGTGAAGGCGGATAACGGGTCCTTCCAGCTAAATTCCAAGGTGAGGGACAATGCTTTCATGGCAAAGGTAGGTAAAACGAAGTTTACGATACAGGGGAGGGAAATCCCAGTATCAGGCTGATCAGGGTGGAAAAGCGGGTCCGCAGGCGTCGTCACCATGCAACCGTAGCTCTTCATTGGTTGGTGATTTGGCATCTGGAGAGTTTAGGGCTACAAGAAAAATTCACGTTTGCGTTCAGGATACCGATGTTTTCTGTTACGTATGTGGTAATTTTGAAATTTTAAAATATCGCAGAAAAATATCTGAAGAAAGTAAAGCGCTTTATTTTGATTGTTTTAATATGTCAATACTTCACGAAGATAAACCATGGGTTCCTAAAATGATTTGCTGCTCTTGTCTCACTATGATGAGCCGGTATAAAAAAAGTAAAAATAAACAGGATCTTAAATTCATAGTTCGTACAATATGGCAAAGGCCCAAATCAAATCCAAACTGTTATTTTTGCAAAATAGAAGTGAACGGTTTCAACTCTAAAAATAAGTCTAAAATAAAATATCCAGACGTATCTTCAGTTACAAGACCAATTGTTTCCACAAAATCGAGTAACAACATGAACAGCAAAAAATTCTTCGACAGTAGATGATGATGACAAAATGGAAATTGATAGCCAGACAGAAAGTTCCATGGAAGTTGATAACGGTGAAGAGGAGGAAATAAAAGAAGTAGATTCTGATTCTGAAACCTGTGATTCAGAAGATAGTGATGGGGAATACAAGAGTAACCGACGAAGTAAAGGTCAACAACTTGTTGATCAAATATCATTAAATAATTTTACAAGAAGGATAGGGCCTCAAGAGATATGACAGAGTTTATTGCTGCAGAATTTAAGAAGCGTGGTTTTCTCAAAAAGGTACCAATTAATTTTTTTTGCAGAAATAGAGAGAAGGATTTCAGGAAATATTATACTGTAAGTGAGGGCCAATCACTGGTTTATTGCACAGATGTTCAGGGTCTGATGAATGAATTAAAACCAAATGGTTATGTCCCTGAATAATGGAGACTCTTTATAGACTCTTCCATTCGAAGTTTAAAAGCAGTACTTCTACAAAACGGCAAGCTGCTTGGCTTAGTTTACATAATGTTGCTGAAAAGTTCCGTGGAAACAATAAGAGCCCTCATTACGTAAATCTGGTGAAAAAAATGTTAGAAAATTTCGAAAAAATGGGATGCCTAATGAACTTGAAGCTTCATTTCCTAGATTCACATCTGGATTAATTTCCTGAAAACTTAGGTGATGATTACAGTGAAGTTGGATGAACTTTTTTACCAAGATACCAGGGTAAATGGGACGTAAATATGTTAGCAGACTATTATTGGATGCTAAAACGAGAAACTACAACAGAAGATGAAAATTACTGTCGAAACCAACTTCACAAGTCATTTGAGGAAAAAAAGACTCGTTATCATCGTATAAAATAGAAAAGGATCCTGTACCAAAGACATAAGTGTTTTATGATTTTTGAATCGTTCTAAAAGCAATTATGTAAATTATGTTCTTTACATATATGTACCGGGTGTTTCTTTTAAACTGAGACGATCAAATATCTCGAAAAATAGCCACTCTATGGAAAAAATGTCCAAAATCAAAATTTAATCATACCGCGGGGGAAATACATTAGTGCAAAAAAATAGTCCCCCACCCCCGCTTTGTAGGTGGGGCGGGGGTAACTTTTAAACTAAGATAGGAAGCCATATTTTTTTTTGCAGATACGGATTCTACGACTAAAAGTACGTTTGATTTGAATGAAATATTTTGTTCGGTTCATGATAGATGGCGTTGTAATCGACGAAATTCAATTTTTTCAATTTCTTCTTCTTAGAACACACGCATTCCATTCTGCAATACGTTTGAAATAAAAAACATCACGTTTTCATTGGAAATACTCGAAATTCGTCATCAAAACAATTTATTCAGTTTTGTAAATCACATTTAACGTTTGTGTTATTTCTTATCTTCATGTTTTTCGTAATTGCAAAATAAACGATAAAATACTTTAGAATGGACCGTTTAACTGTGCCAGAGAAAATTGAAATGGTTCTGGTTTATGGAGAAGCTGGCAGAAATCTTGAAAATGCTGTTGCTATTTACGCTCAACGTTTTCCGGATAGGATTCGTTCACGTGCTTCATTTGGCCGTACTATCAAACAATTTATTGCTGATGGAAATGTTTAACCGAAAAAAGGACCCATAGAGCAATAGTCACTGGAGAAAATAATGAAATTGCTGTATTGGCTTCAGCGACTCATAATCCTCATGTTAGTACACGAGAAATAGTTCGCGATTTCGGATTGTCCCTCACCAGTGTTTGGAGAATTTTAAAACGGCACAAGTATTATCCATATCATGTGTCTTTACACCAAGATCTTCATGGCGCTAATTTCCAAAATCGGGTAACTTTTTGTCAATGGGCACGTGAACAAATACAACAAAACCCCAATTTTTTTCGTTGCGTAATGTTCTCTGACGAATCGTCTTTTACAAACCATGGAACGGTTAATCGACACAACATGCATTATTGGAGTGTTGAAAATCCACACTGGGTTCGCCAAGTTGAACATCAGCGCCCTTGGACTGTTAACGTGTGGTGTGGAATAATTGGCAACCAACTCATCGGCCCCCACATTATTGAAGGCAACTTTGAATGGTCAAATGTACCGAAACTTTTTGGAAATGAACTGCCAATATTACTTGAAAATTTGAACTTAGAATTGAGACGGAACATGTGGTTTCAACATGATGGTTGTCCTGCACACTATTCGTTGGTAGCACGTGAGGTACTTGATCGCGATTTCAATGGTCGCTGGATCGGTAGAGCTGGTCCGATAAATTGGCCCGCCAGATCATCAGATCTTACTTCGCCAGATTTCTTTTTGTGGGGCTATCTCAAAGACAAAGTTTACAAACAAGAACCAACAACACGTGAGAACATGATTGAGCGAATCAGAAATGCGTGTGCTGAAATTCAACCAAACACACTTCTCAGTTGTGTACAATCATTGGAAATGCGTATTAATAAGTGCATTGAAGTCGCAGGCTATCATTTTGAACACTTATTTTAAGCTAAAATTATTTTATTCACCTGCCATTTACAATAATAAATTGTTTTGATGACGAATTTCGAGTATTTCCAATGACATGGAATGTTTCTGACATGGTACAGAAGGTATGGGGTTTACCCCAACCATAGTAGGAATGATAATAATAAAATTCAGAATTTGACGGATAATTTGAAGCGAAAAATTGAGGTGACATTTCGGGGAATTAAAGAATTACGATTTCAATATTGAGGATTAATTTCTTCATGAATTTTATAGAACTCAACACAGCATTGTAGGAATATTAGTAAGATTAATGTTATGTTAAGGTTAAAGTGATGGATATTATCAGTTTGAGAACAAAGTTTGGTTTACCGTTCTTTAACAAGGAAGAAATTCCAACGTTTAACATTTCGGCCCAATCTGAATTAGTAATCCAAAAAATAGATGACGAACATTAACGGGAGTTATTTAACTTTGAGATAAAAACTATGACGTTTAACTATGAGGGAAAAACAGTTACAAGCATTAGTAATCAAGACAAACCATTTTTAAAAAATAACCGAAATATTATTGCTTTAAATGCTGACAAAGATAACATGTCGATAATTATCTTGAGACCGGACTATATGAGGACAAGATTAGAGGTTGCGTGCAACAATTTTACTAAAGATCCAACACTTTTATTGCAAAAAGAAACAACAACGAAACTAACGACGTTCACCTCGGTGGTACAAAACTTCAATATTTTTGAATGATTTATTAAAATTTGGAATTAACGATATTAAATATACATAATTGTAAAATTTCTGATGATCTACCTAATTTTATTTAATGGTAGAATATCCCACAAGAATATGATACTGATAAGTTTGGACGTAGTTTCACTTTTTAAAAATATTAAAATAAATGTAGTGGTGGAGGTCAGTGATCCTATACAAACTATTAAACTATTTTCTTTAGAAATGAAAATGTTTTAGATTTTCTGGAATTTTGTTTAAATTCAGGCTATTTCAGCATGTTTCCACCCATTAAATCAACTGACAAATACGGCTTTTGGTTTTATTTTTCAGAGAGTAAAAACGGATGTGAATTATGGAGTAGAAATGATTATGGTTCAAATGTGTCAAACATCGTTCTTCCTAACAATCAAAATCTAATGCATAAATCAAGTTATTATGTAAAAAATCTTAGTAAGCACATCGCAAACATATCATATAAATTTAACGGAAACTGTAAAATTATATTTTCAGCGGTAAATTCGACAAGAAATATTTTTAGTCAGACGACAGATAGCACACCGAAATTAAGCCAATCTTACTTTATCTAATTCCGTATGTAACAACTGCCATCTTAAATATACATTGGGACCACAAAGCAGCTATTAAAAAACTGAATTTCTGAACATCAGACTTATGATCTGAAACTACCGATCAGGAATGCTACGCTTAATTCAATCCAAGCTATACTCGAATAATCTCGAAAAATTCGCATATTATCTACACAAATTTGCAACACTCTTCGGAGTAAATACACGGAAAAAAATAAACTGGTCCTCAGCTAAGAAAAGGGACTTTTAATTCAAGAAAATGTATTTTTTCTTGATTTAAAAGCTAATTTTCTTATTTCTTTCGAGTTTTTCTTCATGTAAGAATTGTGTTTCTTGAAATGAAGAAAAACTCGAAAGAAATAAGAAAATTAGCTTTTAAATCAAGAAAAAATACATTTTCTTGAATTAAAAGTCCATTTTCTTAGCTGAGGACCAGTTTATTTTTTTCCGTGTACTTGATAATATAGCAATTTGGAAGTCGAACAATATGAATACTCGATCAATTTTACCAAGACAATTTTATGTCACGTTATAAAATATTGAACCTGAATCAAAAAATGCTGAACTCTTCGTAGTAGAAATTGAGTTTAGTTCAGTTTTTTTCTCTAGATCAGTTTTTGCGACAATAGAACCTTACGATATTAATTTGAATTTTGATTTTTTCCCACATTGTGCTTCTTTTCCAAAAAATACAAGAACATTAATAAAATAAAATGAGGAACTTAAAATGAATGGTTCGCAAATATTTTATGTTTATTTCTTATGAAAATCGTTTGATAGCTGAACTATTTGCCCTTACCACAAACAAATCTCGAATACGTTTAAAAATTTTGAAAAATCAAAAATCTCGATTTACCTGTAATTCGGTAACATATTCTACAATATATGATAAAGAAAATGAGGATTTAAAACAAGGGTCGCTGTATCTATAAAGATACATGATTTCACTAGATAATGAGGCGAAAAGTTGCTTCAGGTATCCTCGGCAATCGTTCGATTTCAGTTAGTGCGTTTTTTGAGTTTTTCATACCTAAAACTAGTAAGGGAGTAAAGAAGAGCAAAATAATAAAACAGTATGATATCACATCCAACCTCCCCAACAAATGTTGAATAAAGATGAGTGGTGTCTCGGTTAACTTGATTTTCCAAGTTTCCAAAGGTGACATGACTAGTTTTAGCTCCAAAATGTATACTTCCAAAAAAAAAAGAAGCCAACAATTGAGTTACACAAGCTGACTTAACAACATGGCTAAATTTACCTGAATAAAAAAAAAACGTGGTGGAGGTGAGGGATTTAATTGGTGCAAGCCTTACAGGTGAACACTTATTAAGCCGCTATATAAAAAAACTCAAACAGTTGTAAACGCAGTAATGTCATAGCACAATCAGGAATAATCGAAGATAATTCGTGAAATTAATAGAAAATTCGAATCTTTATCGCATTATAGGAAACCATCCAATCAACGTTATCAGTTTTAAATCGAAAGAATTCAATGAAATATTTATTGAATCGCACGATTGATGCTAATTTGCAGGGTTTCCTACCATTATAGAAGCCATGAAGCGAGAACTTATGAACGTTGTAGGCAAAAAAACGTAAAAAAAATCCTTGTGTTACTTTTCTCAGCCTTGAAAGGCTGAAAATGCCTGGCCTTGAAAAATTAGGCCTGAAACCACTCTACTAAAGTAAAATGCAGATTTCTTTTGAATATAATATGTTTTTATGGTACGCACTACGCACTGCTAATTTTAGCATTATATTTATTTATACAACAAATTTGAACAGTTACCGCGGTAGTCGCTAGTGAACGGCAATTGGTTGGTTCACCAAATTAAGTGTTTAGCCAAAAATTACCACCTTTCCCTATATATTTTCTACTAGATTTAACATTTGTCAGAACGGTGATAAAAACATCATCGTTGGTTCCTTGTACAAGATCTTCAGCTACTGCTGCTTTATGTATTATACAGTTATCTAACCAACCAAGCAATGGTAACATTTGGATCCCATTTGAAACGCAGTATTTTAAAACGCGATTTACTAGTTCTGATCGTACATGTTCATTTTCATCATTTTGGTGAAGGAAAATTTTATTAAATGAAGGAAAAATTTTTGTTTTAAAATATCGCGTTTTGTACCATATCGCGTTTTGAAATATCGCATTTTGTACCATATCGCGTTTGAAATATCGCGTTTTAAAATATCGCGTTTCGAGCGGATCCCGTAATATTCCTATGTAGTTAATTGTTTTAATAATTCCAATACACAAATTATAAAGGGCCGAAACCTCACGAGGTGATTAGAATTTTACTCTTGAAAATTAGCTCAAAATCAATATTAATCTCTAACTGAACCTCTTAACTCAATTATCAGCTCAACCTCCACCTCAATTTACAACGAAACCTCCAACTCAATCTTAACGTAATCCTAAACGCAATCACTAGCGGCCAACTGAATCCCGAAATCAAATCGATTCGAAAGCTAGAGGCGTGTATGAACTCAACTCATATCAACTCAATATAACCTCCCATTAAACCCTAAACTCAACCCCAAATTAATCCCCAACCGAACCGTGAACCAAATCAACTTCAACTCAAACCCTAGTCAACCCTAAATCGACCTGACCTCAATCCTGAATCCAGCACTAAACTCAACCCAAATTCAAAATTACAAAACTTAACCCCAAACTGAACATTCAAGTTAAACCCTAAATCAACACGGTTTGGAAACTACATGAGTACATGAACTCAACTAAAAAGAAGAAAGGCTAAATTTCAACTCATATTTCAACCCAACCTCAAACAAATCCCCAACTCTAAGGCGGAATAAACTTCAACTTAACCCCAAACTCAACGGCTCAATACTCAATATTCAAATCAACACGACTCGAAAACTACATTCGTACATGAACTCAATTCAAAACCATCTCAAGCTAACTTTCTACTCAACTATGTATATTGGATTGCAACTCAACTCCAACTTAACCGCAAATCGGTCGTAATTCAATCCAAGTGGCAGGCCGAGTTCAAGTTTCCTGTAGTTTATGCAGTATTTACCACATAACTTAACTTTTGAGAAATATGTTTAATCCTAATCTGAAGATGTCGTTTGGATAAGAATACTACGAATTCAAACAGGATTGTGTACTAGCTTAAGCATCAAATATAATTCAAGAGTGGTTTAACACGGTTTCGGTTGACATTTTGAAAAATAATGGATGGCCCCAAAGCTTATTGTTTGTGGTTTATTCGTATAGACCTGCGATTTAAGATCCCAAAGGAACAAGTCTAAAGGCGTCAAATCGTACGAGCTCGGTTCGTCTGATTTAAAACGATGTTCTCGCCTTGTATTCGGAAACTTATTTTTATGGAACTATTTCAATTTACCATTCTAGGCTACAGCTAAATATCACAGGCATCTTGTAAAATAATCCGATTTAAGAAACCTACAAAATATTTCAAATTTTGATAATTTATGGAATTAGGGTGAAAGAACTTTTGAAGAAGTCATCAATATCACTATTTGAGTAAATTTATTGATAATACAATATAGAAAAAATGAAGGAAACATCAAAAGGTCTCGATTTGCTCCATATAACTATAAAATCAGCTTTCATTTCTAATGAATCAATGAATTTTTAGGTTCCTCCTTATTCCCTTCGTATTTTCAGTAATCGAACCGCTATTATACTTATGTACGCGTGATTCCAACTGCAATAAAATCAAATCCATGCCACCGTTTCTTAGTCTTTGTTCGGGTACGATTCTGTTGACTTTTAAAGTTCTATTGCATCGGTATTTTATTTTATGTGACATATACATTTTTGCAGCTTAACTAGAAGGGGCAGAACCCCACAATGCTTAGCCCCCTTTTAGGTAACCTTTTAGTTAATACAATTTTTGCTTAATAATGTCCAGATAGAATGATGTCGTAAAATTGGCCCTTTCATTTTGAAAAGTTTGTTTACGAACTTCACGTAATTACTTTAACATTTGATTATAGACAATTTTTTCAACGGCATGTTTTGTGTGCTCTTGTTAGTAGAATAGGTTCTGATCATGTTTATTATACTACATTATCTTTTAGATGTAACTACCTACGGTAACTGGAATAATAACAAGGACTAAATCAACCGTTAACTTTAAAACTGTCTAACAAGGGGGATCACTACCTTTGCCTGAAAAAAAAATTCAGAAATTTTAAAATCTAGAATAGTGAAAAATTTCAAACCCAGAAAAAAATAATCCCGAAAAAAGAAATCCAGAAAAAAAAAATCCAAAAGAAAAAAATCCAGAAAAATATTTCATGATATTTATTATGTATATATTATGCACATGCACATATGAGTACGTTGTATTGCCTTTAAAGCATTATATTTCTTGCTAAACCTTTTAAAAAGGTCATTTTGGACCACTTATGTATTTTTGAAAGAATTGTTTTAATTCTTTTTTCTTTCAAAATATAGTTCCGGCGAATTTTAAGTTCCTCTCCCATATAGATGACTTCCACTCTAGCTTTGACAACGGCTTGCTCGCGTGCTAAAACTTTAATAAGTTGATAAAGACCCGTGTGAGCCTTACCAACCACAACTTTTAATCGCCGGTACCACGCCTCAACAAAATTTTGTATTCTAGGCAGACTGTCTTTAAGTCATGCACCGACCAAAATTCTGGCGCATAATTCGGAGTCCCATTTTGTAGGGTGCCCTTCACTGCCCTCTTAAATAAGATTAGGTTTAAAATTGTGTTTACGACGGAAAAATATACGTACCTGTAAAATAGTTTTTGTTTAACCAGTTGGATATTTTTCCCCATCATTATCTAAATTTTATCGCAGTTACTGAAGTTTACAAAAATGATTTGCACAGATTAACGAATACAAATATTCATATCAACGGGATAGATTTCGGAAATAAGATTTTCGCAAAAATTAACAAATAAAATTCTATTAATAATCATAAAATAATTAAACCAAATTTGTTTATGTAAATCTAATTTCAAGATTCACTTTTTGTATACATATATTGTTTCACAATAAACACGCCACACAAACAGACACACACATATGCTCATACGTATGTTTTACATATTATGTGTGAATTGAATTCATTGAACTGCCAAAAAAAATCCGGAAATCTTTGAAAAGTTGCGCGCGCAACTTTTCAAAGATTTCCGGATTTTTTCTGGCAGTTTCGAGATTTTAATTTTCGGGATTTCAAATTTCTTGATTTTTTTTTCTGAATTTTATTTTTCTGAATTTTTTTGTTTCTTGATTTTTTTTTTCTGGATTTTTTTTCGGGATTTTCAGTTTCTGTATTATTTTTTTCTAGATAAGGTAGCCAACCCCTAACAAGGACCATGTTGAAAAGTTAAAAATCCATTCGCTAAACACTGAAATAGAAACTAAAAAATTCTTTTTACCCGACCAAATTAATCTGTGAAGAACTCATTCATCTAATGGGCTAAAAATGTTCTCGCGCTCTTTAGATCAACGGACAACGGTTGGTTCAACCAGATCTATGAAATCCAGATAAGTTAAGTGTTTTACTTTGATATTTAAAAAATAATAAAATGGATCTTCAATTTTTTGAAACTAAACTAAACATGATCAGAACCTATTCTGTTATAAAAACAAGAGGACACAAAACTGATTGAAAATCATTATAAATCATTGAAAATTCAGGAAAGCCCCCAAAATCGTTTTGCAAAGGGTCTCGTAATCATAGTTACACCACTTCATGTTTGTGCAATTTGAAATTTCAACCGAGCTTGGATTGTATTGGCAAAAAATAATAAAAGGAATTGAAAAATTAATTACTTAGGTCGAAAGAACGGTTCAAAACACGAAGTGTATTGGAACATTCTATAGAAATTTAAAAATGACTACAACGATACTTCGAAGAAGTCTTCTGGGCCCGAGACCCTTATTTTTAATTAATTAATTTTTTGAATCCCTCCATTAATTGCGTCAAAAAATATTTCTTTCGTTTTTAGTATACATTTTAGTAGGGATACCATCATATTCCCGAACGAAAAAATCCCCCAAACAAAATACCGAAAAATACAAAGTTAGATACCCCATCGAAACCCCCGCTCGAAAGTAAGCTACCCCATCGAAGCCGCTAAACATTGGGCCCTTTGCGCAAGGATGACAGGAAAACGTCAGAAAATTTTCAAAAATATTTACGTTTGTCTTTCACATACTAAAATAAAAAACTCCCCAAAGCCGCTTAGCATTGGTCCTTTCCTCGTAAGGATGGCATGAGACTATGCAGGTTCCTTTTGTTTTCTTATTGTAGTTAATAAAAAATTAATGGGGTCTTCCATTTCGATGGGGCAGTTTACTTTGTATTTTTCGGTACTTTTTTGGGATTTTTCGTGCGGCAATATGATGGTATCCCTAGATTTATACTATGATAATATTAATGAGGTTCTTAACTGATTTCTATGATGAAGTTCTGGAATATGGCCAATTAAGGTGGAACTTGGGTTGACTACCTTATCTAGAAAAACATAACCCAGAAATTGAAAATTCCGAAAAAAATCCAGAAACAAAAAAAAAATTCAGAAAAACAAAAATCCAAAATAACAAAATCCCCAAAAAACCAAACATCCCAAAAAACCAAGTTTTTTAAATATAACAAATTTTTGAAATTTTATTTCAATTTGTTTTATACCTTAAAGGAAGGGGGCTGACGCCCCCAATTAGGCTTGGCACCATTTAAAAAGTTCAGTAGAGGACGTCCAACAAAAATTATTTTCTTTAATTTTAAATTCATTGTATGTTACAAATTATTAGAAATTGAAATACAGAGAAATGTTTGTAATGGGCACCAGTTTAACGAAATTTTTACTACTATAACGAAATTTTCATTCGCTGAAATGCTAATTTTGATATGGAACAGTACTATGGCTAACCAAATGATTTATAACGAAGCAAACAAAGAAAATTTTACATTTTAATAAATTTATTGCAACGAAATTACAATATAGCGAATTAATGTTTCCGGCAGGGCTGCAGAGTCGGTAAAATATTTCTTCGACTCCGACTCCAATGTATTAAAAATTGACTTCAACTTCTACATGTAATCAAAATATGTATTATACAATTCATAATACTGCTCGTATTTAACCCTTGTGTCAACACGAGAATAAAACGAATTCCCACCAAGACAATAAACCCTTAGTGCGTATGAATTTAATCAAGAGTTTTGCATCAAAAACGGATAAACATTAAATATAGAAACGATATCATAATGCAAAATGCCATTTAACTTTATTATAAAAAAAATTCATTCGGTTCCAAAAAATCAAAAACACACCCGGGTATGTCGTGTTGACACAAGGGTTAAATTCTTTCATCATTAGAACATAATTTAAACGTAACAAAAGTTTAGGTCGATTTTCACCACTTTCTCTAAGCTATAAAAAAATTTAATTCTAAATTTTTGTAATTCGAAATCGTACCTATACACACTCGGTCACCGTGTCTGGCGTTCTCTTGTGGCGGATCGGATTATTTGGAGGAGCATCGTTGAGGCGGCCAAATCCCTTCACGGGATGTAGCGCCAGCGGAAGAAGAAGAAGAAATCGTTTCAATTTCTTATGGTCTTCTAGAAATTTTTCGAATTTATGTTTTTCTTCTAGTTATTCAACAGGATTTTCTTGGTGTTAATAGATCAAGATTAATGCTGGTGTGGTCACTATCACTGTGAGCTTTTCAATAATATCTAAAACTCATTTTAAACCATTGTCAAATTACATAGCGCCGGGGTGCCTCTACTTTGTTGATCATCACTTAAATACTCTAACCCTGGAGTCGACATAATTTCTAGGCAATAACATCTCGTTATCAAGCAGAAACATTTTTCTATCTGTTAACGATGATTTTATTTCTGTTGCGAAGATCGCCATTCTTTATAAAAATGGCCGGGGGTCAAATATATTGATAGGAGTCTTTTTGTAACTAAGGTAAGGTATGCTTTAGGAGAGAAAGAAAAATATTAAATACGGAGTCAGAGTCTGTCAGTATTTTTCTAACTCTAACTCCGTCTCCTCTAAAACAGTCCGACTACTCGACTCCTCAGCTCTGATTTCCGGTCCCTTTAGCTTCGTTAAAACGAGATTTCACGTTCTTAATTAATGATGAAAGAACTATTCATACTAGCAAAATTCTACTGTGTAAATTCTAAATTTTAAAATTTTAATTCTGGTTCACTAAATTCTATTATCTACAGCTTTTCTAGAATTACAGAATGTTCTAACAAATTTTAGAATTTCGTAGCGAAACTTAGTTTTAAAATTATAATATATGTACCGTGTAACTGTAGATATTATTACTACTTTAGGATAAATTCTAACGTAAACGCATATTGTATCATTGTTAACTGTAGCTTGAAACAGACATGATTTATTTCAGGATAAATTTTGAAAATATGAGTACGCAAACTCTACGTATTGTATAATCAGCAAATTTACTTGAAATTTCAAAAATATCATATTTCATAGTTCTTTTATAAAATTCTAGACGCAGTTTTAGTTCCTGTAATGTGCGCAAATAATCAGTATAACTTCCGAGGACGAGTGGTAAGCCTACCCCCATTACCCCGCTTAGACGAAAATTATTTGAAATTCTACCATTCACAGAGACTGGAACGTTTTTAAAAAAATTGTGTTTTTAATAATTATTCACATACTAAAATAAAAAACTCCCTAAAGCCGCTTAGCATTGGTCCTTTCCGCGGAAGGATGACATGAAATTATGTAGATTCGTTTTGTTTTCATATTGTAGTTAAACAAAATTTAATGGAGTCTTCCTTTTCGATGGGGCACTTCAATTTGTATTTTTTGGGGGGATTTTTTCGTTCGGGAATATAATGGTATCCCATCAAATTTCGGCCCAAGTTAAAATTACAATTTATAAAATGTCTTTAAAATTTACAATAAGTTTTTCCGTAAAGTTCTTAATATTTATGATAATGAAAATTCCTTCGTTAACCTTTCAGACACAAATCAAAGGAATCAATGCCTATTTCTTTCGGGATACCATCATATTCCCAACTATAAAAATCCCCAAAAATGCCAAATAATATGCCCTATTAAAAAGAAAGATCCTGTAGCGGTTGGAATAATATCACTTATAACAATTTTCTATCATTCAGCAATTGCTACATAAACTTCAGCCCTTTAAGTGTCAATATTCTTCTTATAGACCCTCTTTTCTTGTATCCATCTGGCGCTGAATAGACTACTCAACCTTCAACTGATACCACACACAAACCCAACGCTACTAACTGATATGACCAAACTGATATAGAAATTACGAATATTCGCCATGAAATCGTGTAGCCTTTGCTTACATTCCCTGTTCTACAATTTACAATACATTTTTAATTTAAAAATAAAAATCCAATCCATCCGATACAGTGTCTGATAATGAGACAAACCCGAATAACGACGCGACAATGAAAGACGAAACGAACAAATTAAATCAAGACACGTCAGCGCAGGTCGTAGCTTCCCCACAATCAATCCGTCTGTCACCGTCTTGGGCCGAAAACCCTAGAGTTTGGTTCATTACAACGGTCCAGTTCGCCATTCATAAGGTGACCAGGGACGAAGCTAAATAGACCAGATAATCTAAGCCTTGGCACAGGATTAGTGTGGAACGGTGCTTGATTTGTTAGAAGAGCCGCCTCAGACTAATAAATATGAGACAAATATGCGGTTCTTATCGAACGTAACTCGCTATCAGAGGAACGTAAATTAGAGAGTTTACTCGACAGATCAGACATAGGTGACAAACGGCCGTCTGAGATACTGAGGCAAATCCGATCTCTAGCCGGGCCTCAATTTAACACTAAAATGATCAAATCATTATGGATAAGCAAACTACCAGAGTACATCCGTCTGGCATTAATCCCACAAAGCGACGATAAGATTGCCGATGAATTAGTAAAAGCGGCAGATAAGGTGAACGAGGAACCATAAGCCGCACGAAAAGATAGCTCCGTAGGCCACCAATCAAGACCAACCGTCAAGCAAGATCATCATCTTCCTTCCACAAACGCGTCCCTCTTAGAAGAACACATCAAACGAATGGAGGGTATGCTCACAAAACTAGCAAGCGAGGTTTGAGATCGTTCACGTAGCCGTGGATTTTCGTCTATAAATTGGTGAAATGTGAGAAACCGAAGTACGCTTAACTGGCAGCTCAACGATGCAATTCGATCAGAGCTCCCAAAACAAGTAACTCTTACGGTAGTATGATTTGAGCTAACACAATAACTCTGGTCCATTTTACTATCGACAATGGATATGGCACCCTCTTGAAGAAATTCTCTGCATTGACGGAGCCATCAAATTACAATCTACCCATAAAACATTCCGTGGTGTATCACATTGTCACTACCGGCCATTTGTCAGTATCAAAACCACGCAGACTAGATCACACTAGATCTCTGTGTGGCACAAAGCCGCATTCGCAGAGTTTTAATATATGGTCGAATTAGGGATTTGCCAACCATGCGCATCGCCGGTATCGTGACTATTGGACCAAATTTCTCCATTTACTTGCATGGATACAAAATTTTCTCCAAAATTGATCTTGTCAGAGCCTATCATCAAATCACCGCCGCACGGGAAATTCGAAATTTTCGAATTCCCCCAGGATTTCATTTGGTCTCAGAAATGCCACTCAGCTACTTATCAATGAGATTGTCAGAGATTATGACTTTGTTTTGTTTACATCGACGATATACTTGTGGCATCACAAAATAAGGAACAGCAAAAACTCCATTGGAACAATTATTCCAAAAATTAACAGAGTATGATGTTAACATCAAGAGCTCGAAATATATTTTTGACGCAAGCACTCTTGATTTCCTCAGTTACAAAATTAGTAGTGGTATTCTGCCGTATGAGGAACGAATTATTGCCATTAGAGAATTATCAACTCCTTTCTCTCATCAATTTACTCGCACTTTGCCGCTTTATTTAATATGCCCAAGACACCCAAGCATTTCTATTGGACTGATGAATGTTAAAACGCATTCACACAGTTGAAAAATGAATTATCTAATATTGCTTTATTAGCACATCCTTTGAATTTTTTTTGATTGATTGATACGGATGTACGACCAAGCCTCAGCAAGATTCCCGGATACGCCGGATCCACCGTACACCCTTTACATAAAACAAAACCGAGGGATAGGAAAGGAATGTTAGTATTAGAGACTCGACCCGGTTTCAGCCACCTATGCAGTCGATAGTTAGTAAACTTGTTAGTAATAAATATATTAAATTAGTTAGCACAGGACATCACAATTTCTAAACTACTAGTTTTAGCTTCTTGTTGATCCTGTAGAGATGTGTCAAAATATGACCACATTCTGAAAGTCAGGGTTAAATTAAATATTTAATAAACATGATTAATTCTGGAACTGTGTAATATTCTGAAATAAATTACGTTATTTTCAGCAACAAGGGTGAAACACCATTAACTATTTAAAATTTGCTTTAAATTAATTATTTATCGCTAACTACTATTGTAAAATAAACTAAAAATTATTTGAACTCTGAAACCTTAATTTTTTAAGTTGCTGAATCAGATTATTTTAATAGATATAATTAGTATCCGCTGCCTGACATTTGAATGCCTAAAGTTTCTGGTAATCTGCTTTGGATTTCTCCACAAATTCCTGAAAGTCAAGATCGAAATTAGTTAATTATCACTAACTACTACTTATTAAAAATAAACTAGAAATTATTACATCTCTGAAATACTCGTGGTCTAGTTGTTAAAATTGTTATAGCATAAGTTAATAATTAAATTCATCATCATGATCATGGTCAATTATATCCCTGAAAATTTAAATCTAAATAAAATTAATCAGTTATTTGCTATTTCTATGTAGGTGATTATAATTAAGTCAAACTACATTCAAAACCTATAGAAAGCAGCTCCAATATAAACTAGTATAGTAAATCCGAACAGTATCATTCACCCACTCAAAAGCTCCCCACTACATCAGACTCCATTTCAACTCAAAAATACAGTTGACACCCTTCCACCAAAACTACAGAACTACAGAAGTTCACCCCGTGATGAAAGTGTAACAAAAATGTGATAAAACGAAATAAAACAAAACAACTTAGATAAGGATAAAGATGACACAAGCCATACTTTTGCTGCAGTCATTTTATGACTTAACCACAACTACTTCCATATACTTCATCATCAAAACTCTAAACCATCATGCTGCAAAAACCAAAACATTATGTCTGTATATATAAGCCGACTTACTTTGGTAACTGGAGCATCACTTGTTATAAAAATACAAATGCAACTTACGGTCAAAATTCAAAACGAAATTAATTTATTTTATTTCATCAGTTGACATTAAATTAATTAAAACAAATTAAAACAAATAAAATACAAATACAATTTCAAAATTATTGCCCGCACAACTATCTACCAACAAAACTTGGTTTGAAACCCTTCCAAAGGGCATGAAATACACGGCATTATTGTTATTGTTGTAAAAAGCCCCAAAGTAAGTTTTCCCCTATCTGATAATTTCCTTCATCACAACAAATCCTTCCAATCCACTCCCATTTGTATTTATATACATGTTAAAATTCGCACAGTTAATATTCGCTATAGTATAAATAATTGATTAAATTCATCATCTTGTTTATTAATATCGCTAAAAATTTAAATCAATTAATCAGTTATTTTATTACTAAGATAGTAATCATCATTATTATTTATCTTTCAAATTAAAATTTCATTCAAGAAACTTATATAGTATAACCCTGGTTCAGAGACGCCCTAATATAATAAATTCAATTAGTATCAGCAACCTATTTTAATGATCTCCGCCATCCATATCACCTGACCTATGCCATTAAAAATTTACAATTTATGTACATTTTGACAACACAAAATATTCATATATCGTATATTACTATCGCGACACTGTCATGACAGAAAAAACGATCGTCACTACGTACATACTTTCCATTTTGGTTTTCTCCCTCTTTACTCTATACCAAATTCCAATAGGTATTGCGTAAATGAGATAGCCCATAGTACACTCAATACCAAACGAAATTTCCCCTATAGCTATACATGTCCATCCATATCGCATATAAAAATCATAAGAACCAAATGACATGTGTGATGTTCACGTTCTTACGATAAGGGCGATAAGGACCAACTATACTATATCTCCTGCATTCTTTGCCTCGCGCTCGCACTTATATAATTTCCCATTCACACATAACAACACAAACACGATCGAGAAGGAGAAGGATATACCTCATGTCGGTAAACAAAAACACCACAGTTGTCTCGTTCATGACTACATAGAACACAGAGAATGTGAAATTATACACATTAAATTACTATGTATATTGTATGTATATAGATAGATATGCATACATATTCAAAGAAAACTTTACAAAACTCACACAAATATTCCCATTCCATATATATTATCAAGTAATACGTGCAAGTATTGGTAACAATAAAAAATAAGACGTGTCCGTGCATGAAATGAACAGAAATTCAACTGTTTTTATACAATTTTCCCGATTTTAATTTTAATTAGATCTACATAATTATTAAACATTTGAAATTTAAATTTTATGCACGGACCACAGAAACATTAAATCATGCATTATTAAGCGATAGATCAAAAAAAGTTGACTTCTTTCGCTATAAATCCAAAAACATAACCTGACAAATGCATCCCGGTGGATTGCATTTTCCATATTCACAAACTTTCACTAATTTTACAAACAGCACCACACTAATTAATCAATTAATTAATTGACACAAAAAATAAAACAATACACTTTATTTATGATTAAAACACTTAAAACTAAATTAAATTAAATTAAATTTGATAAGAGGACGACAAAAACACGTCATTCCTCTTCGAACGTCAACGACCGACCCGCTTTATTAGCACATCCTTTGAATGACACAAAATTCAGCATAGTGACTGACGCTTGGAACACTGCCTTAGGGGCAGTTCTGCAACAATTCAATAAAGGATGGTAGGAGTCAACAGAGGTAATACAGTTCAATGGAGTTAGCAAATCACAATCATTTTACTTGAAAACCGAGCAACAGTGAACGAAGATCTTAAGTGCTCACCAGCTGAACTTGTTTTTGGACAGACAATAAAGCTACCAGGTGAGTTCTTTATCGCAAATCCTGTTTCACCTCAACTAACCCTTGACACAGTTATCGACCAACTGCGAACAAAAATTCAAAACCTTATTCCCACAAGATAACATATTTGTCCCAAAATCTATGGACAACTGTAATTGTGTTTTCGTGAGGGTAGATTAGGTACGCACAGGCTCCACCTTGCGAAGGTCCTTACAAAGTCATAAGACGACTACGCAAACACATTGTGATATCAATCAGAGACAACAACCAAAACATTTCAATTGACAGACTGAAACATGCATACGGCCTAAAAACACACATGCTAAAACCACATAACCGAAAGTTGTCCGTACTATCGACCATCGAAATCGGAGCATAATTGCAGATTTTCGATTTTTCTGGCTCTGAATTTGTGGCCTATAGTTCAGTTGATTTTCAATAAAATTGAATTTTCTGCGAAATGTGTAGAAATATGCGGGCGATCCAAATGACCGTTGGCATGACGATTACAGGTCTCAACGTCTATTGATAGAGGTATCAATCATCGAAATCGGAACACAATTGCAGATTTTCGATTTTTCTGGCTCTGAATTTGTGGGCTATAGTTCAGTTGATTTTCAATAAAATTGAATTTTCTGGGAAATGTGTAGAAATGTGCGGGCGATCCAAATGACCGTTGGAATGACGATTACAGGTCTCAACGCCTATTGATAGAGGTATCGACCATCGAAATCGGAGCACAATTGTAGATTTTCGATTTTTCTGGCTCTGAATTTGTGGGCTATAGTTCAGTTGATTTTCAATAAAATTGAATTTTCTGCGAAATGTGTAGAAATGTGCGGGCGATCCAAATGACCGTTGGAATGACGATTACAGGTCTCAACGCCTATTGATAGAGGTATCGACCATCGAAATCGGAGCACAATTGTAGATTTTCGATTTTTCTGGCTCTGAATTTGTGGGCTATAGTTCAGTTGATATTCAATAAAATTGAATTTTCTGCGAAATGTGTAAAAATGTGCGGGCGATCCAAATGACCTTTGGCATGACGATTACAGGTCTCAACGCCTATTGATAGAGGTATCAACCAATAATAATTATTAAAACACACAAATTTTTTAAAAATGTTCCAATATCTATAAATATTATAATTTCTAAAAATCATCAACCTGGGAGTTTGGGGCGCCAGCCTTTAAGGTATAAAACGAATTAAAATAATATTTCAAAAATTTTTAATTTTTTGATAACGATACCAACCCATTTTAAACAAAATATTTTTCTGAATTTCTTTTCTGGTAATTTCTAGATTTTTTTTTTTCCTGGATTTTCCCTTTTTAATTATTCTGGATTTTAAAATTTCTGGATTTTTTTTTTCAGGCAAATGTAGTAGTGCTCCCTACAGTTGACCTAATTCTTAGAAGTCAAACTCCTACTTCAATTTTCCTAATAAAAAATTCACCCTCCAAATTCTAATTCCTTGTTTTTACAGCCCTCTTTAAAAATTTGGAGAAATTATTACAAAATCGATTTAAATATTTGTTATTCCAACCCCATTAAAGAATGTAAAAATTAAAAATGCAATTCAATTAAAATTAAAAAAAATTATATAAAGTATTCACATAATTTGCAAAATAAAAAAAAATTCTTTTAGCCGATAAAAATCTCTTTCGGATGAGAACAAACAAACCGTATACCAAACACCAGTCAAAAGCATTAAACTTTGCCTACACACATTTCACTAATCAAAATTAATTTAAATTAATTTTTTGTTTGATTTTAATTTTTTTTTTTTCGTTTATCAAATTGTTTGTAATACAAATTTATTAAAGCAAATAATAATAAAAAAATATTCTAATTATTTAATTTAACAGAAAATGAGACAAAACAAAGAAAATGTTGGCATTTTTTAATTAACTAATAATTAATTTGTATATATGGTTTATATAAATAAATTATTGTTAACTTACATAAGAGATCATTGGTATATTACGACTTTGCGATACAATCGCTTCGACGTGGCATAATCCCTCCGGTCCAAAAAATGCCGCAACATTATCACATATCATTTCCGTAATTGCTCTGGTGGCTATAACCGTATCACCTTTTGTATCATTCCATCGCAATGCTAATGTCACATTTGGCAGTAAGCTCTCATTATGGTTAATCTATATATACATAGAATTGTGACACGGATAAATAAAAAACTTTGTAATCGCATTATATATGGGATAATGTCTTCGCATCAATACAATATTTACCTCATCTAAAGCCATTGTTAATGCACCCGAAATTCCTATTCCTTGTTTATCTTTCATTTCACCTTTGATGGCTGTTAAATAACCAATTGTTAGTGTTGTTGCATTTTTGTAACTAAGTTTTGATTCTGTTGTTGCATTTATTGTTGAATTTTCATTCGTGGTAGTTCCATTGCTATTTGGTAGATTTATAATAAAAATAACTGCCGCCACCGAGAGCAGTTTATAAATAAATAAGGGCCAACGCGTCATGGCCCCTTTGAACGGGGCCGATCGGCGCGACACCACTCAATTGTATCCACCGGCTGAAAAGAGACAGAAAAAAAAATTATTAGTTAGGTAATTAGTTTCAAATTGCTTTGTATAATATATTTATGTTTAATTGAGGAATCCATGTCAAAATGTGTTTTTTTAAAAATTGTTGTATTTGAAAAATATCTTCAGTTTTCTTCTTTCTTCATTTCGCCACATTTTTCATATAATCATAAATATTCAAATTGACACTCTATTTTGCAAAAAATCATAAATAACTTTATGGTTGAGTAAATTCTCTATCGTAAAGTTCGCGTTTTACCAAGTCTAAAAATACCACGACATTGCTCACTATTTTGTATTTTCTATTTAGCGCGATATTGGAATGTTGTCTATAGCACAATAAAAAACTAAAACAATTATCAAATAGATCATGCAAATAATGTGTACGTACATAATTCTTGTATCTGTGTACGTATATTAATTAAAATACATAAATCAAATTAAAATTTATTTGATCAGTTAATTTAATTTTATTATTTATTATTCAGACCATAGTAAAAAATGTATGTATCTTTACTAATTCACCATGTTTATATAAAAATAATAATAAATTGTGTCTGGTAAATGTTTCAAATCAAGCCAAGTCATAAATTAAGTGAATATTCTACAATATATACACAAAAAGTTAACGCAACTAATTTAATTGTCTGTTTGATCTTGGACTCGGTAATATAAATTGAAATGATTTTATTAAAATTAGAAGTGTGTTCAATTCAAATCAATTAAATTTAAATTTATTATTTGTAATAAATCGATTGCCTTTATAAATAACCGCAGAATATTTGTTTAATATTTACAGGGGAGGATATTACAATTAAATCTTTCAAACACAGTGGCGGTTAATTAATTTCCACATAAATTATAATTTAAATTACGAACTACAAAATAGCGATTTGTAAGGTTTGAACTCACCTCATATGATTGAAGGAATTCTAGTGCAAATTTTTGCGTTAAAACAGTGGTAGTTAATTATTTTAAATTAAAATAATTAATCTCCACAATAACAAATTAAAAAATTCAAATTACGAACAAAATTCTTGCATATCGCCGCTGTACTCCAAATTTTATGAAGCTAATAATAAATTAACTGATTTTATCAAACCTACAAATTACCTACAAATATTGTTTGTTTGTGTCTATGCAACCTATTCCGTAGCTTTCTCAGTAGGCTTTTAACGATACGCAAAAGCTAAATCGAGTATGCACGGCTATAGGCCTGTTTTTTCGTAGGCCACCTGCACAATGCGTAGCTCCAAGTCAGCCTATAGTATTGCCATGTAAGATGAGTCGGCCCAAGAATTAGCTATGGTATTTCTCTGAAAGTTTGACAAATTTCACCAAACACAACACACAGACACAAAAAAGCCAACATATACTTTGGAAAGAATTTGTATTTTGAATAAAACTTCAGAATTAAGCAAAACAGGAAATTTTCAGAAAGAAAAGTAAAACACTTTTTGATATTTAGGATTGATCAGAATGTACGACCAAGCCTAAGCAAGACATGTCACAGGGCCCTCCGTACGCATTTTACACACAACAATACCGAAGGAAAGGAAAGGTATGTTAGTATTAAAGACTCGAGGAATGCGTTTAATTCTGAAAGATGGGGGATATGCATGGCGCGTTGGAGCAGTCTTTCCATATACCGGAGTATCCCATAAGGATACTGCTCGAGCATTTAAAGGATCGAACATTGACGTATGCGACTGAAGAGGGGAGGCGAAAGATAGCAGTTACATCCGGAGCGCCCCAGAGATCACCACTAGGACCTGACCTCTAGAATGCCTCGTATGACAGTTTGCTTCGATCCGAGATGCCAGATGAAATATTTTAAGTTGGGTACGCGGATGATGTCGCGGCAATTTAAGCCGAATCAGGTCATGAGATACGTGATGAACTAAATGTCGACGCATGGGATATCTTAAGCGCTTGAGAAGACTGAGATAGTGATCCTCACAGAAAATGGATACAAACCGCGTTACCAATGTGGATTGACAATGAAGTCGTCGAGACGAAGCCAACAGCGAAATATTTAGGAATTATGATCGACTCGAAAATGACTTTCTTTGAGCAGATCAAGCAAACAGCAGACAAGGCTGCGAAAGGAGTCATGGCTTTAAGCCGTCTCATGGAAAATATTGGCAGTTCAAAAGCGAGTAAACGTCGTCTTTTAATATCTGCGGTGCAATCCGTTCTTCTTTACGGTACTGAGATATGGGCCGATTCTCTTAACAAGGAGATGTACAGGAAACGCCTATCACAAGTACGAAGGCGTAGTGCTTTAAGAGTTGCCTCGGCATATCGCACAGTATCTGGGCCTACGGTATTGGTAATAGCTGGGACGATCCCAACTGAACTGTTAGCCAGGGAAAGGAAAGCGGTCTACAGTTGGGCTGATGGGTAAATAGACGGCTGCAAGCCTACAGGAGAGGTTCCGCACTTGGGAACTAGAGGATAGAGGAAGATGGACAGCGAGGCTTATAGAGCAGGTGAGCCTGACGCATTTCTTGAGGGGTCACGATTACTTCCGAGCATATCTTTTTAGAATGCGGAAGGTGACGACGGCAGAATTCCTGTGCTGCGCAGGTAGTATCGACGATGTGGACACACATTATTTTAGTGCCTAGCATAGAAGGAGCTTAGAATAGCATTGGAAATGAAGGTGGGGCATGGTCTCCAGAGGCAGCAAGAGATTATGGTGCGAAGCTCGGTCTGGTGGAAACTCGTGTCATGGTTCGTAGAGGAGCTCTTGAGAGCGAAAAAGTGAGAGCTCGATAGATTCCCGTCGTGCAGGACTGTTTTTTAATCGGTAGTGCAGAAATGCGAGTCCGACTCTTTGTGCGTAAATGGCATTTTCACCTTCCCCAATAAAAAATAAAATAAAATAGCAATTTTTATTATTTTTTATTTTTTATTTTCATTTTTATTATTTTTATTTTTATTATTTTTATTTTTAATTATTATTTATATTTTTCATTTTAAATTTTATTATTTTTATTTTTTATTGTTGTTTTTTATTTTTATTATTCATTATTTTTATTTTTTATTTTTATTATTTATTATTATTAATTTTTATTTTTATTATTTTTATTTATATTTTTGACTTTTATTATTATTTTTATTATTTATTTTATTATTTTATTTTTGATTATTATTATTTTTTATTTTCATTTATATTTTTTATTTTTATTATTTTTAATTTTTTTTTTTATTATTTAAATTTTTTATTTTTATTATTTATTATTTTTGTTATTTATTATTATTAATTTTTATTTTTATTATTTTTATTTATATTTTTTACTTTTATTATTATTTTTATTATTATTTATATTTATTATTTATATTATTTTAATTTTTTTTTTTTATTATTTTATTTTTGATTATTATTTTTTATTTTTATTATTTAAATTGTTTATTTTTAAATTTTATTATTTTTATTTTTAATTATTATTATTTTTAGTATTATTTCTATTATTTTTATAAGGGTAAGTAAAGTCAATCAGAGGAATTGATAAGAACGGGCTGTTTATAACGTTGTGTCTAAATCATTGCTGGTGATGAACTACGGCTAATGTCGGATTCAGAGGTTCCTGAGGAACTGGATGGAACTCCAGAATTTCAAGCATACGAGTGCAGAGTGAGGAACTTGATGGCTGGCGCCAACCTACCTTACTAATATGTTTTTATCCTATAATAATATGTTTCAGAGTTTAAATTTAAATTTAAAAAAAAATCAGTTTAGGGTAAACATTACTTAGAAAAACTGAATTAACTTTAATGTAATATATTTTACAGATATCTGAGTAACAGACAAGGCTTTCAGAGAAACAAAAATCCAATCAACATGTAGATTAAAATTGTCAACTAACAAGTCAAGTATATCCATGCTAACATTCCTTTTCTATCCTTTATTTTGTGTTATATGTAATGGGTGTACGATGGGCCCGGCGTCATGCGGAAGACAGGTTTACCTTACTCCAATCTTCAAAAACTTTGTTCGCCCCAAATGTCGAATCGATTTACTAGATAGGTACTAATTTTCTAAATCAAGTACATACACAATAGAAAACAGAAAAAACTTCATTTTTTAAATTTGTTGACAAACTGGTTGAAGCGATCTACGATTTTGCTGTATAATTTTTATTGTTGGTTTAAAGACGTAACTAGATATATTTCGTACACAACTAAGAAGTGTGTCTGCTTGAATCGGCACAAGCAGTTCTGAATCGCTTAATTATATTCTCACGTGTTATTGGTTCTTATTTGTAAACTTTGTCTATAAGATAGCCCCACAAAAAGAAATCTAGCGAAGTAAGATATGTTTCTCCCTAAATCAGAACCATTTGAATTTTCTCTTGTATCTTGTACATTTAAATAAGCCTTTCTGAAGTAGTATAAACAGCATATCGGAAACAGGTTTATTTATTTTAGAAATATTCTTTTTTGTTCTTTTATACGTTTATTTTGTGTTTTTACAATTTCAAAAAACACGACGAGAACAAATAACACAAACGTTAAATGTAAACATATAACAAAATATTCGCCTTTCCATACCAGTTTATTGACAAGTAATTGAAAATTTGAGAAATACAATATGTTTTAAGATTAATTCGAGTATTTACAATGAAATCGTGGTATTTTTTATTGCAAACGTTTTACATAATCGCATGCATAGGAGAAATCTAAAAACATTGAATTTCATCGATTACAGCGCCATCTATCATGAATCGGAAAAAACGTTTCACAGAAATCCTATGTACTTTTAGTAGAATCAGAACCTGCAATAAAAAATAGGGATTCCTATTTAAGATTTCAAATTCACCCCCGCCCCACCTACAAGGAGGAGGGAGGGGGCTAATTTAAGCACTAATAAGAAGTTTCAGGTTAAAAAAAATCATCCGGTATATTAGGTTGGGAAAAAGGATTGAGAGATTTTTTGTTATTTTTTGATTAAATTTTTCCTTTATTCAAAATTAGTTTTATTTAAGTACATATTGGCCATTATTATTTATGACCTTTTTGCCATTTTTCGAGAAGTTTCAAAATTTCATCGGTATAGAACTTTTGTGGTTTATCGGCGAAAAACTTGGGCAAGTGATATTCACAGTCTTTTATTGAAGCCAACTGACACCAAACACCATCTAGTGACAAAAATCTCTCAATACTTTTTCCCCAGCCTAATATTAGTACGTGACTAATTATTAAAATAACACAACAAATAGAATTTATAATTTCAATAATTCGTCGATGCGACGATTTGGGAGCGGTAGCCCCAATTCCCTATGGTATACAACGAATTAAAATAACATTTGATGATTTTGTAATTTTGATATTTTGGGGGATATCGCCACCAACCCCAAAACTACCACAAAAAATTATTGAAAATTTATCGGTAATAATTTTTATTTGGTTTTATAATTTTATATGAAAGCCACAAAATGTGGAAATTCTGTCAAACTATTTTATTGACAAAATGTTCACCAAAAATTGCAGCGGTTTTATAAATTTTTGCGTTAAACTCATATACATATTTAATGGCACACAAATTTATTTCACCAGTACAATGCAAGTTGTGAAGAAGTAAGAAGATGAATATGCGAAATTATTGCTAAATATTTTATTTATTAGACAACATTATTTTATAAAAACCATAATAAATTGGGTACTTTTCAGCTTATAGGGGAAAACAAAATGTTCTTAAAAGGCAAAAAGTAGTTAACTTTCTGAATTGTTCAACCTATATTCAGAATATCATCATATATTGACAATTTTTCAGCAAAACTTACCACATTTGGTCGACAAATCACATTAATTTATGAACTTTTGTCAATTTTTTGCTAGTTATGGTTACTAGACAAATAAAATAAAGTTTTGATTTTATCTAAGTGCGAACAAAAAGTGTTAGTACGAACACAACAATTATATCATCAATATTATGTGTTTAGAAAATCTAGACTTCTGACTACTTCATTTATGAACCGTTATCGTTAAAGGGTTGGTCTCGAACTCGAGTAACCCAAAATGGTTTCTGATAGCCGCTTTAGGCAAGGTCTTCGGTGCATCGTATATCAAATTAAAAACTCTTACAAGATCAACCTTCGAAAACAGAGTGCAATCAATTAAGAGATACATGTAGAAATATTCAATTAAGGGGTGGAGTACCGGCAAGGTTTGGTCAGGCCCTAGGCCCCGAGAAAACATATTAGGAAAAGTTATTTTTTTTTTAATTTGAATCTTGGGATTTTTACGGTTTAGGCGAAAGGTCTCGGCAATATGAGTCACTGGCAAATATGATCTTTATTTGGTTTATCCTAGAATCACTGTTGTGCAATTATTGATTCTACTTGTTAGTTTTGATTTGTATTGCAGTGTTATATAATTGAGGTTCTACTGTATTATCAGTATCATATATTGTAATAATCTTGATCACCAGCAATATTAATTTGTTATTAATATAAGTAGAAAAATAGCTGTAAATGAAGCGATGGCTTTATTAAATTAAAAAAATTAAGGAATTTTCTTCTTGATCCGAGACGTGAACGAGTCAACATAAAAAATGTAATCTTAAAAGCTGTTCAATAACTAATAAATAATATACTTTTTATACTTTTTACACTTTCTGCCGTAGGCACTTGGCGAAACATACTTAATACACACATTTTAAATTTTTTTTAAAAACACTTGTTAAATATTTCGCAAGATTACAAAAGGTTTAAAAAATCACTCGATCGATTTCGGCTTATTAGGCCATCATCAGGAGTATCTACTAAACTGTAAAATAAAAATGTAGTTATATATATATATATATATATATATATATATATATATATATATATATATATATATATATATATATATATATATATATATATATATATATATAGTTGGAAAAAAAGCAAAAAGTGAAACCAAAATATAGAAATAAAAAAATGTGGGAGTGGTAAACAATAAAATTGGTGAGAGCAATAAACATTAAAAATTAAAAATTAAAAGGGGGTGAGTTAAACCAGAACCATCTTGAAGTGAATAGAGCCGGCATGTGAAAAATGAACTTAAAATAAGAGATATAGAAACACTAAAAATTCATTTATTTTCATAGTGTTTATATGAAAAAACGCGATTTCGATTGACGATAAAATATGAATTAAAAGTTAAACCCAGTCAAATAATTTTTTAAGAAATCGCTAACAAACAACTCAATGTCTTACTCATTTAAAACACAGATTCTCAAATTTCCATATTTTCCAGCAATAATCAAAAGAAAATAAGGGAAATTAAATTAAAAAACATTCTACAACAACAACAATGTGTATTAAAAAGAGAACTAATGGTTAAAACTAATGGTAAGAAAAAAGACAACACGCCTCCGCTCAACAATTAAACTAAAATAAATCAGAAAGAGCAAACAGAAAAAAATAAATCAATAAAATGAGTGCGAAGAAAACAAAAAATCAAAACAATCTAGCATGCTTTGCAAATTCAAAATAACTATAGAAACATATTCGAGTTATAGAGTTTACAATCATGTAGGTACGTTTGCGATTCCGAATGTAATATTATAGTTTTTAGATGAATGGAGGCAAAATCAAAATGATAAACTAATTTATTAAACAAAAAAAAATCGTAATAATTATTAAATAAATATTCATTGTATTCGTATTGAATAACAAATGATGAATTTAAATGTACTTGTGTATAAGCTAAATTTGATTTGCATGCACTAAAACGTTTAACTATGTATATTACTTCGGTTTAAAAAGACCAAAGTATTGAAATCCTGTCAAAAATGACGAAAAATTTGGTTGGTCAAAAACCACTTTTCTCGACGTTTTGAAAGTCCCTGAGTCTGAAAAATGCAAAAAAAAAAAATGTCCGTCCGTCTGTCTGTGTATCTGGATGTCTGGACCCATGGTATCTCGAGAACGGCTTGTCCGATTTGGATTTTTTTCGCCAATCTGTTTCTATGGTCAAGGCAGAGATTTGAAAAGCTTCTGGGGACTGTATGTCAAGGGGGTGGGGAACCTGCCATACGAATTGACCCAAAATACCTGCTTTTATAAATATTTTCGATTTTTTTATATAGTATGCTTTTTTAATTATTGAATTGGGCATTGAATTGGGAAATGATTTGAAGGTTAAATTAGGGGTCAATTTGCGCGTTGAGTTGAAGTTGAGTTGGAGTTGAGTTGGGGTTGGATTTGGATGTAGTGAATAGTTAACAAATTTTTTATATGATGAAACTTGTCTATTTCTCAACCGATTATTATGAAATTTAATATGTGTCTTAGAAATTGGGTTCTAAAATGAGTTTTTGGATACATTTCTGGAATATGGTCAGTTAAACGGTTAGAACTATCAGTATAATTTGTTATACTACTTTCGGTATAAAGTTCTAGAATACGATTTTTCGTTTTAAATTGGATACCTGTACGCATGTTACTGAAGCTTTTGACCTGTTTGGCTGTTGTTTTATAAGTAAATATATGTTGGTTAAAATAGAAATCAATAATGTCAAAACTGTCACACCAAATTTATGACATTATTGAAGATACCAAAGACCGAAGTTCTGAACACCTCGTGAGGTTTCAGCCCTTTATATTTCTTCCTTTTAAAGTTCTGTAGAAAAATTGGGAATAGTAATAGCGGCCAAGTATTCTAGACTAAGGGCCGATTGTATGAACACCGCTAAATAAAAAAAATCCGAGAGTAATGATTAATCACTACTCAAGGATTTTATTTTTCGTCGATTGTATGAACGATGCTAAATAAAAATCTATCCTCTCTTTTATTACAGTTTTATACCAGTTTTTTGTATATTGTATGACTGGCAATACTTTTTTTATGACGTGTTGATGTTTATTAAATTTTTTTTTTGTTTATTTAGAGGAAATAAAATTTCAATTTTCCAATTTGACATTTTCTTTCTTGTGGAGTCCATTTTTAATAATTACGTTCATTTATAGAAATGGCTCGTTTGTATGATACACCACATTTGAAATGTCAGAGAAACAAAAACAAATTTTTTTAGTCTCTGATTCAGTCACCAAAAAGAGAGGATAAAACGGATGGTAAAAAAATCATCATCGATTAATTTTCTGATTTAGCATCGTTCATACAATGCAAACTACGCTAAATCAGAGGATTAATCATTTATCCTCGTTCATACAATCGGGCCTAAATAAAACCATCACATTTTCTGTAAATGATTACTCAAGTTCTTGTACTATCATGAAAATGAGTGCGAGCATTTTTCTTTTATTTGTGAAGGTCGTTAATGTGACCTAATTACTTCTTCATGATATTAGCAACATTAATTGTTTTCAATATTTTCTGGAATTTTCTCAATCATCGTAGTAAATGATTCAGATGACAATGTTACACTGTGAGATAAACCAATTCCTCGACATTAAGACTAACCAATTCCGGCTAGATAAGAATAATGAGCGAAGTTTGAACTTACGAGTATGTCAGTGTATTTATGAAAAAAAATATTAGTTACGTGATATATTTATTTGTATATATATATATGTATGTAATATTATTATGTATTATTAATATGTATTATATTCATGTATGTAATTCTGTTCGACCAAAAAATGTACATAATATGAAAAAGATTTACATCAGTTTTGCGTATTCTTTGATTCAAAATTTTTTAAAAAATTGTTTTTTTTATGTAAATTAATTTTGATAAATTGAGATGTTTTGCTAAATTTTCCCCCACCTTTCAAATTATTTAAATTCAGATTTTTGAATTTCTGTGGAAAAACTTGTCTAATACTTAACACTAGCATTGGTAAATGTCAATTATAATTACAATATAACAAGCGAAATACCAGTTATTCAATCCCAATTTGGAAACCGTATAGAATTCACTGATAAGTGAGCCGATCACCCGACTGCTGGTCGGGTGTCCCAGTAGTCATGTGGCCCTCTTACTTATCAGTGAATTCGATGATTTCCAAATTGGGATTGAATAACTAGTAGAATATATAGTGCAACTGTTGTAAGTTGTCAAATAACAGCGAAATGCTTTAGCTGCTGTAAAATGCAAAAGAATTCAAGAAGGGAAAAATTGTCAATTTCAGATCATGTACAAGTGGAAAATGACATAAGTTAAAAATTTAAATGAAATGCAACAATATTGGTTAATGGTTTTAAATGAACATCAAGATCATATATGAGTGTCAAATTTATTATTTTTTATTTCAGAAATTGTTATATTTTTCAATTACTTAAAGTTTTTAACCTTTTTGAAGCTATGCTAATTTATTTTTAGTCTTTGGATTTGCTTGTTGTCGGTTTGTTATAGACCGTGTGGATTTTTTTCTTATTAATACCAGAATAAAAAATTAATTAATATTTTTATATGGTCATAATGAGGCCCATCTTTTTTAAAGGCTTTATGCCTCTCACGGAAAAATCTCTTTCAATTACCGCTATGCATGTTTCAGTTGTTTTAAAACAAATATTTGGTAAATGGCAATCATTTTTCAATATTTGCTCAAAAACTAAAAGACATGTGTATGCTACTTCGGCATAGACTTTGTTGTCGGTGCTTTTAATGATCCGAATTGTTGATTTTTTCAAATTTTTTCAAATATGAAAGAAACAGCTATTGCAGGAATTTCTTTGTTTTCTTTTAATAGCCTATACTGGCTTAGGCTTTACACCGTAGATCATATCATAGCAAAATAGTATAATACTATTTTGCTATCTACCGTAGTCGGTTTTACACCGCATAAAATATTCATAAAAAACGGAAAATTATAACAAAATAATGAAAAAGAATAATTTCAAAATACACTAATACGTTTCTAGACTAATTTATCAATAATCCACTGTCAAAATTTTCCTTCTACAATAAAATATAATAGGTATTAAAATTTGATAGCTATCAAATCAAAATATTATATTTTATTTTTTCTATTATACTATCAAAACATCCATTTTACACCGGATATCAAAGTAGTATTGTACTATTTTGCTATTATACTATCTGCGGTGTAAAGCCAGTATTAATCCGACATTCAACACAATTTATTTTTTTGAACCACAATAGCCTGCATAATAAGCTACTACAGGAGCAAGAAATGATGGCTCTTGTTACAGAGAAATTACATCAATATCTTCAATACCCAAATTATTTTAACTGGTAGTATGCAACTCATTCAGATCTTTGGTTCATCGATTCATCTCACAGTGTCAGCATGGTTTTATACCCAAGAGATCAACATCAACAAATCTTATTGAATTTACCAGCAACACCATTAAAGAAATTGAAATGCGCATAAGCAAGTTGATGTGGTGTATACTGACTTTGCCAAAGCCTTTGACTCCATCAGTCACTGTAAAACGTTGGAACAGTTATACAGATTCGGTTTTTCTAAACAGTTTGTTGCGTGGTTTAAATCATATTTGAGTAATCGCATTCAGTATATTGAGCTTAGTAATAGAAGATCAGAATCAATTCAAGCTACTTCAGGAGCACGACAAGGCTCTCATGTTGGTCCTTGGATCTTCATAATTTTCATCAATGACGTTACTGAAGTAATACAACATTCTAAGGTTATAATGTTTGCAGATGATCTCAAAATCTTTAAAACAGTAGAAAACATCGGCGATACCCATAAGCTACAAGAGATATCGAAAATCTAGCGAAATGGTGTGAGTCTAACCTCCTCAGTCTCAACATCAACAAGTGTAAGAGTTTATCGTTCCATCGAAAAGTTAACCCTGTTACACAACAATATCAAATAAATGGCATACTTTTACAAAAAGTATTCGAGATTAAAGACCTAGGGGTTACTTTCGTTGAAAACATGTGCTTTACTAAGCATATTGAGCAATGCGTTGCTAGAGCCAATTCCATGCTTGGTTTTATTAAGCATTGGACTGGGGGTATTCATGTCCTCGAGACAATCAAGATCCTGTATTATGCCTACGCCAGATCTCAACTTGAATACGCTGTCAACATCTGGTGTCCTTTTTACGACGAACCTATCAGAAAAATCGAGAGTGTCCAAAAAAAGTTTATACGGTATATAACGTGTAAAGACGGATGGGATTACGACCATGACTTACCGCAACACGTTAACCTGAAGCGATTACCATTATTTGCTACTGGATGGAAAACCTATCAAATGACGACACTGAAAAATAGACGAGAGCTTTTAAAGTGTTCGTTTATTGGAAATATTTTACTTGATCAAATCGATGCACCATCCATACTGGAATCAATTAAATTAAAGGCACCGAGTAGGAATTTAAGAGATCATAACTCAAACTATGGTGACAATGAACCGGTAAACATGATGTCGAAGAGTTTTAATAAAATCGACCATTTGTTCGACTTTTACTTAAGTAAAGACAGCTTTAAACGTAGGTTGAAGCAACATTATGCACCAACCTAAAAATATTTTTGTTTTTCGATCATAGATCGATTCATAATAATCTAATCATGTACATTTTCTTCCAGCGATGTGCTATTTTGTATTCCGCTTATTTATTTGAATATGTATATTCGAACATTTGATTTTTGCTAAAATAAGAATGTTCTCATTAAGGGACCCGTTTAAGTAACAAACGACATTTGACAAAATTACGTTTCATCAAAATATCTTTGGCAAATTTGCATATTTGGCAAATATCGTATGGCAATACAAATTGAAAGGCAAATGCACGTTTAATCCAAAAAGCTATTATATCAATTTGACAGGTACGATGTACATAAATGGAATTGTTAAATGATTTTTGAATACATTTTTGGAATATGGCGAATTACCTAGTAACTTGGCCATTTATTTTGGGATTATGATACATTTTGATAGGTACGGTGGTAATAGGATTGTTAAATTATTGTTATGTGAAGTTTTAGAATATGCCTAAAAAGCTTGTAACTTGGCTATTTCTTTACCAATTATGATAAAATTCGACAGGTATATATGATGCAAATGGAATTCTTAAATGATTTTTGGATATACTTTTGGAATAGGGCCAATTAGCCTATAATTTGGCTATTTCTTAATTTATTATGATTTTTGAGACCTAAGACGGAAATGGGATTATTGAATGATTTTCAGATGAAATTGATGGAACTTGGTTATTTTAAAAACAGCTTTGATGAAAATCGACAGGTACGATGAAAATACGACTGTAAAATGATTTTTAGAAGAAGTTTTTGAATATGGAAGATTAGCCTGTAACTTGGCTATTTTTTAACCGATTATGATGAAATTCGACAAATATGGTGGAAATGTGATTCTTAAAAAAATGAATATGGCCAATTAAAAGCCGCGCGCTGGAATTAATACAAATATTTTCGCTTGAAAATGAACATTTAAAATTATCTGGAAAATGGAGATTTAATATTAAAGTTAGAATGAAAGTCTCCATTTCGCAGAATATTTCAACACATAATTCTGGAAAAGGAAGATTATTAAATCTTCATTTTTCAGAATTTAAGTTTTCGTTTAAATTTTAGAGTAATTACTTTTTGCCAAATCATTCTTAAGGAATTATAAAGCAAAATGCCAACAATTAAAAACACTTCATTCTATTTCAAAAAAAAAAAAAAAATCAAATTCACGATATTCGTTTCGTCACACACTCTGAATCGATTCATATTTTGTGTTTTATTTTGGTTTTGCTTATACAAAGGCAAAATCTAATGCCTGTATTCCATGGGAAAAATTGACTGACAGTCAAAAAAATCGAAAAGAGAAAAATAATCTGATACTCCATATAAGAGACAAAGCCAACGTGTTTTCTATTTTATAGTAAAATTGTTTTGCTATAAAATAAAAAATAAAAAAAAGCGTTGTCTTTGTCTCTTATATGGAGTATCAGATTATTTTTCTCTTTTAGATTTTTTTGACTGTCAGTCAATTTTTCCCATGGAATTGAGGCATAAATGATAGAAAATTAACAAAAATTGTAAGGGGTGTGGCTTCTAGTATTTGTATTCGTAGAATTGTAGATATTTCAATTATTTTCAAAACTTTTCGTTTTGTATGTTTAATACATGAATGATAAAAAGAGGCAAATAGAAATTATTATCTCCGTCTCATAAAATTTCAAAAACTGAATTTAAAATATTTGAAATTATTTTCTTAGGTATCTCTGACTCATACAAAATATGCTTCTTTAGTAATTCTTCTATGCTAAAACTGTAAATGAAAATAACCGTTTCCCCATATAGTTTCATAGTAAAGGAAAAAATGTTTGTACCTTATTTTAAGCTTGGTAAAAAATACAGTCGATACTGGAGGCTCTTATTTATACAGTAGGCTCTGGTTAAACACAGGTATATGATTATTGATTAGTCAACGGTCGAATAACAAAATTCCAGATGTTGATTTTTTTTTCTCCCCTCTTTATTTTATTATAACCCGACGTATTAGTAATTTTATTGAATGGGGTGCGTATGCGAATAAAACAATGCGGGGTCGTTAATTGGTGAGAAACGGATTTCTCTCTGTTCGTTAAGGATATTTCGGTTAAGAAAAATAGCTTTACGGATTTCGTAATATTCTAAGTTATCTAAACGTCTGCGTTTTGGTTGTACATGTAATATTTCTAAATTGTTTAAACTGGATGTGTGATTTTCTAACTTTAAATGATTATAAAGGGATGATTCATGGCTACCAGATAAATGTTCTTTAACTCTAACTTCAAAATTGCGCCCAGTCTGTCCGATATAAGAGGAACTACAATCGTTGTAATTGATCTTATAAACGCCAGACTTGGAAAGGCGATCAATTCTTGGTTTGTTGTTAAAAATCATTTTTTTAATTGTATTATTGTTATAAAAAGCAAAGCTAATATCTGTATATTGCGTCACGATGTTACTAATCCGTTGACTAGTTTTTCCTATATACTCTAAGCGGCGCCAATTTATCGGCATTGGGCTATCAGGTGGATAAATGTTAGCTAAAGCTTTATGTTTCAGTTTTCTGTTTAATAGCTTTAATATAGTCTTAGCTGTATAATCATTATTCGCTGCTATTTCTAAAATTATATTAAGCTCTTTGTTATAATTGGATATGGTCAAAGGATTGTTTCTTAATCTATCTAAGAATGAGTGGAAAGCTGACATTTAATATTATGGGGATGGTTTGACGAGTTAGGTATAATGGCGTCTGTATACGTGGGTTTTCTATAAACTTTGAACTCTAATGAAGAATTAATTCTGGTTATTGTTATATCTAGAAAGTTAATAGATTTGTTTTCTTCTTTTTCTACCGTAAAATTAATGGTGGGATATTGAGAATTTAACCAAGTGAGAAAAGAGGTTAATAGCCTATCAGTTCCATTCCATAGACATAGTATGTCATCAACATATCTGTACCAAAAGATCATATGACGGAAATAAGGATTATTGCTTGATACAATCGTTTGTTCGAAGAAATTCATGAAAATTTCTGCTAACAATGGTGACAGAGGGGAGCCCATCGATACACCATCAGTGAATCTGAAATACTTATTATCAAAGCAAAAATTATTTTGTTTAATACAAGTTTCAAATATCAGCTTCAGTTCATTCCGAAGGCTTCCATCTACAACATCCCTATCTAAGTAAGTATAAACTATCTGAGACAAAATGTTAATTGGAATAGAAATGAAAAGACTAGCAAAGTCAAACGAAGCTAGTTTTGAGTGTAGTGGAATATCAACATCCTGAATATTGCTAATCAATTCTACCGAGTTCTTAACCGAGAAAGCCGAACCGAAATTAGTATGTGACTGTTGAAAAAGTTTATGAAACGTGGATTGTTCTAAACTGAATGGAATCCAACTCAATATTGTAAAAACGCAAGCTATGCCATTATACTGTAAAGTAACTAATGATGTGTCTTCTCAGGTGAACTGAATGATACTATAATTCCTTATGTCGATAAAATAAAGAATATTTGGCTAATTTTTGATAAACAACTCTCCTGGAATAGTGATGTTAATAGAATAGTTTCAAAATCACATGCAACTCTTCGTCCTCTGTGGAAATTTTCAGATTGATTCCTGAAACTAGTAGGCTAGAAAGTGAAACAGAAACCTCAAAATACAAGATAAAAATAAACTTAATTCAAAAAATGGGGTAAAAAATAATATTAGAAAAATTACGGAGGCGGGAATTTTTTTAATTCTTGTTTTGTTTGTTGATTTTCCTTTTAACCACCTTCACCTAACAGAATTTTCCTCCAACTAATAGAATTATCTTTAATTTACTTAAATTTTCCTTCACCTATTGGAAATTTTCTTCAGTTATCAGAATTTTCTTTCTCAAAATCTTAATTTTATGAAAATCTTACTTTTTGACGAATCTAAGATTTTGATACTCTCCCATTTCCCGTATCTTAGTTTAGAATTTTATTTTCCTTTAAATTAAAATTGTCCTTCACCAAAAGGGGCGGCCCTTCATTTTCCCCATGAAAATCCCCATTTTTGAAGAAAGTAAGATTCGTCAAAAAGTAACATTTTGAAGAGTAAGATTTAGTATCCAACCCTTTTCTTTCGCTTAACAGAATTTCCTGTCACTTAAAAAAATTAAATTTATTCTTCTAATGGGAATCAATTTCTATGTAAATCTAATTCTAATTAAATCTATCTTGTATTAAATAAAATTATTTGCTAATAGATGGAACAAATTTTCTAAGGACAGCAACAATTAATTAGCAACGTAATTAACTAATTCGCTTAATAATTTGCCTAATTCGCTTAATAATTTATTGGGAAAACGGATTTTTTATCTAATACAGTTTACCTAAAAATAATTTACCTAAAGCAATTTATCTAAAAACATTTCGTCTAAAATCAATTTACCTAAAAACAATTTGTCTAAAAATAATTTGTCTTAAAACAATTCGTGTAAAGCAATTTAAGTAAAAGCAATTCATGTAAATCCAATTCATCTAAACACAATTCATCTAAAAGCAATTTGTCTAAAAACAGTTCGTCTAAAACAATTTAACTAAAATCAATTTACCTAAAAGCAATTAGCATAAAAACAATTCTTTAGATGAATTCGTCTAAAACAATTCATCTCATTTTATCTAAAATTATTTAATTACAAATAATTACCGACGTAAACTTGGCCATTCCAAAAAAAAATTTTTAAAAATGTGCCACAATCGCATTATTTTTTTGTATTATCGGAATTAAAAATTTAGAGGTTATGTTTTGTTCATGTCATAATTTGTTGGGTGCTTCAATCGAACATCTAGCCGAGACACATTTTTCGCATTTATAAGTACTTGTGGTGGTCGATAGTTATGCCACTATTATTTCGAATTCTCGAAACTCGTAACTCGTACTACGAGAGATACTCAATGGCACCCAAAGTATTTTTAGACGAATTGTGTTTAGTTGAATTGTTTTAGTTAAATTGTTTTAGTTAAATTGTTTTAGTTAAATTGTTTTAGACGAATTGTTTTTAAGTAACATTTCATTTGTCAATTTACAACAACAATGCTACATTCAAATTAGGAATTCGTATTCCTTCTGAGTTGATGGTATTGCAATTTCAATTCCATTTTGTAGATACTGTATTTGTCACCAGAGTTTTCGTATTTATAAACAAAGTAAGAATACTTTTCAACTACATACCAAGGCCTCTTTTTCCTATTTACCGGTGTCAATTCACGATTTTCGGTCATAGTTTGCTAAACAATGCTTAATATTTACTAAAAAAACACTTAAAGATTGCCAACTTTTAAAAAATCACGAGCATTGGTTGGTTATATCCTTTGACCAAAATTGAATTCCAATTCCAATTCCTTGGTGAAATGAAATGTCACTTTAGATGAATTCAGATAAATTGTGTTTAGAGACGAATTGCTTCTAGGTAAATTGCTTTAGACGAATTCTGCCGTGATATAACAAAACATAGTATTGGCTCTTGCTATGTTTTGTATAATTATCGATATTCTGAGAATACTGTTTGCTCATTTTATAGTAAGTGCACCATATTTAAAAATTTGCTTTACAAAACATAGCATGTTGTGTACATACTATGTTTTTTAAAATTGTTAATGTTTTATATTTTAAATTATAAAACTGAATGTTCGTATATTCCATCGAAGAGACTAGATGGAGACTAGATGGTAGAATTTTGACGGAAATCACCCGGTTTTACAAAAACTGCTATCATGAACACCGCTTTGCTATTGCGGAAAATTTCCGTCAAAAATCGTCTGGTAGATATTAGTTGACGGATAGCAATTTTTCCTTTAAAGAAACCAAAAATTAATTCGAAAATGTTTATTCATTAAAAAATCATACAATAATTTGAAAGAATTTTTATTAGAATAATTTAATACTTCTAAAATATTAAACGAACGTCATTTAGAAGAACCTAAAACACAAGTTTGTTATTTTCACAATTCCATAGCAAAATATTTATAGCACCTTAAAAAAATATACACTGAACGAAAATGTGCTCAATATTTTTACCGACCGAATTTCATGATACGGTTTTTTCCGGTCAGTTTTGCTAGCGGTGACATTTTATAAACTACCGGTATCTCCGACCGGATTTCATGATTCCACCCCAGCTTTGTTGTTTATATTAGTTTATAGTTGTTCATTAGCAACAAACCAGGGGTGGGATCATGAAATCCGGTCGGAAATGCCGGTCGTTTATAAAACGTCACCGCTAGCAAAACCGACCGGAAAAGAAACCGTATCATGAAATCCGGTCGGTAAAAAAATTGAGCAAATTTTCATTCAGTGTATAATTTTCTAAGTTGCTATACATTTTACTATGGAGTTTGTCAAAATAATAAATCAAAATAACAAATTTGTGTTTCTTTTACGACTGACTTGGGTTACATTTTTTTTATATTTACATATCGTCGGTTTGCGAGAACAGTGACACATCTCAAAATATCATATTTTTGAGGAAATCGATTTGAATTTTTTTTTGGTGTAAAATAGTTGAATTCATCAAATTCAACGTCACATCTATTGAAAACTATGGGTAGTTTAGAAGTGACACTATGCCAGATAAAAGGTTGTTACATTTAAAGGATTTTTTTCCTATTGTATCTCAAAATTGGCCATTTTTGAGATGTGTCACTGTTCTCGCAAACCGACGATATGTATTTTAAAATGGTCCTTAACATAGACTAATCATTATTGTAATTGACTAGAAAAAATTAATTTACGTGGTATCTAATTTTTATTATGTTTGCATTCAACTCATTCATAAAATCGGCCATTAGGTTTTTCTAAATGACGTTAGTTAATATTTTAGAAGTATTAAATTTTTCTAATAAAAATTACTACAAATTAATGAATGGTGTTTTAATGAATAAACATTTTTGAATTAATTTTTATCATTAATTAATTTTTGGTTTGAAAATTTTGTGTTTTTTTAAAGGAAAAATCACTATCCGTCAACTAATATCTACCGGACGATTTTTGACGGAAATTTTCCGTGAAAGCGGTGTTCGTGATACCGGTTTTTGTAAAACCGGTTGATTTCCGTCAAAATTCTACCGGTACCGGATTTCATGATACCGCCACAGAAAAGAAAATTAAATATGACAGAAATCGATGGAAGAATTATAGCGCACATCGAATCGTTCAATCCAGTGGGGTCACATTATAAACTGAAGCATGCGCCCAATAGACGTTTGCCACAGGATATAAATGTGAGATTTTTGCACAAAGATTTCTGTTCGGTTACTTCCGAGAAAATTGAGTCGACAACAAAATATCAGTACAACCGTACCATTTGAAGACAAATACCCTCTTTGTTCACTTATGAAGAACATTATATTGAAAATAATATTGTGCCGGGTTCTTCAACAACTATCATCAAAAACGCAATATGTATGTCATCAACATCAAGTTTAATTATTGACGAAGATATGCGAGCAATCGAGTCAGTGGTCCGGGACGAATTTCAACCCTCCATCACCGTTCTTTAGAGCTACAGAACCGCAATACAAAGCCCTGATAATCAAAATACCGAAACTGATTACTTCCTAGTCCATATTGGAAACGATTGCCTTACATGTCAACGATATAAGTTACTTAAAATAAGTTATATAGGTGCCAGAAAGGCTTACAAAAGCGACACTGGCAAAGAACCAAACTGCAACATATTTACTGCTGACATGCAAAAGATTTCTATTATGCCAAAAATGAAAATTAAAAATATTTATTTTGTAAGTCGTTTAATTGTGATGAACGAAACATTTGCTCCTTTACACAAAGGGAAAAATATATGTGTACTTTAGCATGAAGCAATTCGGGGTCGTAATGCCGTTGAAGTCGCTTCATCTTATTATCAAAGTTTAAGACGGGCTAAACCTGACGTAGATAATTTTATTTTTTGGGCAGATAATTGCCTGCACTAAATAAAAACTGAACATTTTATTCATCATTAGTGACTATTGTAAATCAAGAATGGAGACCAAAGTCAATTACAATTAAATATTTTGAACCTGGTCATTCGTTCATAAAAGCAGACGCTGTGCATGTTCGAATTGGATCTCAATGGACGAAACGAGCGGAAATATTAGATATGATCGACGTTATTAACGTTGTACAGAAAGCTGACCACAACAATGATGTGATTTATTTACAAGTAGAAGATTTCCCGACAATTTAGTAATGATTCAAAAATACGACGAAAAAATATGAAAAATGAATAAGTATATAATACCGGTACGAAGTGCAGAGTTTTGTAAAGGAACGCGAAATCTATCAATACAGCCAAATAAAATAAAATAAAACAAGAACTTTTGCCACATATGCCGGCTCGAAAAAGACTTTTCTAGGAGGAGATGCCAACCAACGATTGTGCTAAAGACTTTTTTCAGCAGAATAAACATTAAGATTACTATTAACCCTTAAATGACACATGGGGTCCAGTGGACCCCAGACCTTTTTCAATCGTACATATTTAAATATTTCCGCCGGAAATGCATCTCGTGTCCCCCCTTTGCTATAGTTGAGATATTGCACTACCTGTTTACGTACTCAGTGCAAGCCGGTTGACCGCTAGCAGCTTTGTAGAAAGGTTCAAAATCACAGTGGGGTCCAATGGACCCCAGTGTGTCATATACGTATATTTGTGTGAAAATCGGAATAATTTGTAGGCATCTCAACTCTAGCAGACCTAGAGCGAGAGAGATGCATTATACCCCCGCTGCTGATATCTGCCTGTAAACAAAGTAATTCGAGAGGTACTTATCCGATTTTTAAGAAACAAAGACAGACTAATAGACCTTGACAAGATAAGAAAAATGTGATATGACTAAGATCTCTAGGTGATCGGATTTGACAAAAATTGAATGAAAATATTTGTATTATATACGAAATAATTTTTCAAAGCTGTTTTTGCCTTTTTTTGTGTTGTTTTATTGTTTTTGGTCGTGAGTAAGACTGCGCTCGATGTTAAAATTTGTTTAGTTTATCATATTTTTTTTGATTTTGACGTATTATTAGATGGCGTATAATTTGCGGAGTCGAACCGTCCGAGAAGTGCTAGTAAGCGATGATGAGCATCGTGAATCCATCGACGAAGCTTCTTCAGGAGAGGAAGATAGCGTGTTTGAGGACAGTAAAGCCAATGATTCAGACTTTTCGATGTGCAGTGCTCCAGAGAGTGCCACGGAAGTACACCAGAAAGATATGGAAGAGGGTACTTTGGATCAACGGCGTTTGTATGTAGGAGAGCGTCAAGCGGCTGGCCAGAGCCGTAGTCGGCCATCTTCGACTATAGAAAAAATTCCACGTTCATATTGCAAAATAAATACCTTTTTTTAAAGATTCAGTATCGGACTTAATTTTTTCTAAAAAAATACTATCTCAAGGGTACACCACTAAATTTTTAGCTAAAAATATTGAAAATTAAAAAAATACGGCTAATTTATGTCAAAAAAGCCATTTTATTATTTTTTTCACAAACGTATTTTTTTTTTGGTATCATAAAATTAAAATTTCATTAATGTAATAATTTGGTCTCCTTTAGTAAACTTTAAACTATGTATATTGAAAAAAATTGTCAAAGCTAAATATCCAAAAATTCAAGAAATAATGGGCAATTTTCAAGCTGGGGTCTAAAAGACCCCAGTGTGGTATTTATGTGATTTTTCTTAAGTGTGTCATTTAAGGGTTAAAATGAATTTTAATGGAATTTTTGTATTAAGATCTTTTACTTTCTTTTACGTAAGTAAAATAAAGTATAGTAATCATGAAAATTTTCGACCTTGAGATTATTGAAGATTTATCTGTTTTGAGGTCCCCTGAGTCCAAAAAAGTGAGTTTCGAAATGATGTCTGTCAGTCAGTCTGTCTGTCCGTCTGTCCGTCTGTCAGTCTGTGTCCTCTCTACAGCCCAGATGGCTAACAGCCCTATTATGGTTCTCACCTCACCGAAAAACTTTATACAAGTCTAGTCCCATTTGCATAGAATTTCTCGGTGAGGTGAGTACCGTAATAGGGGTATTAACCAATCCAGCTGAAACTTCAGATTTAAGCTTTTTTGATAAATTGGGAGGTCCCAGTGAATTTTGCTCCAAATCGGTCAACCGGAAGTAGCCACTCCCGTGGGGCAGAAAATTTGTTTTGCAAATATCTGAAAAAGTATAAGGTTTACAAAAAACTACTAAAACAAAATGTTTCCGAAAACTAAAAGTAAAAAAAAAAAAAAAAAAAAAATAAAAAAATTAAAAAAAATAAATTAAAAAATTAAAAAAAAAAAAATTTAAAAAAAAAAAAACTTTAAAAAAAAAATTAAAAAATTTTTTAAAAAAAATAAAATTGATGTGTGGCTAACACATTTCTTCTACGAACAGGGAATTGTGAGACACCAAATACGCAAACTTCTTACAAATTTATTATTTTTTATTACTTTCTTTTACATAAGTAAAGCTTAAATCTAAAGTTTTTGTTAGATTGGTTAAGCCATATGGGCTATAGAGAAGACACAGACAAACAGACGAGCAGACAAACGGACAGACTGAAAGACAGACATCATTTCGAAACCCACTTTTTCGGACTCAAGGGACCTCAAAACAGATATATCTTCATTAATCTCTTACATAATATTTCGGGTTCCAGGTCCCAGATTCCGTAAAACAGAAAATGTATTTTACAAATATTTCAAAAATATACAATTTACAGAAAACATGAAAAAATAAAAACAATCTTAATAAAGTTTGCAAGAAATTTGCATTATAAAAGTTTCTTAAAATTCGCTGTTCGTAAAAGAAAGTCGTGTGTTGGCCACACCTCCATTTTTTTTTGTTACTTTCATTTTAATAAATCGTTTTTTTCTTTAATTTAAAGTTTTTGCCCTTTTTATTTGTTTTTTTTTTTATTTTGAATCTAAATGGATTTTCATATTCTTTAATTTATATGTTTAATTGAATTATGTGTACCTAATAAATAAATTTGTGATGAATTAAATTCGAAACGACCTTGATATTAGAAATTTTACAAAACATAGCATGGACTTACCTGATATGTTTTGTCCAAGAGAAAAATAAATTATTAATATAAAATTCGCTTATAAAACATAGCATGCGTGCTCAAACTAATTTTTGTAAAAGTATTCTTATTTCATATTATTTCCATATGCAAATCACAGAACTAAGCATGCAGCATAACATTTAAACCCTTCGTCTTAATGAATAAGCAAATATTTGAATAAACGCAGCTCCTGTTTTGTCCTAAGAAAACACTTAATGGTTTTAAATTTTTCATACCAATAACAAATGGGTTGAGCAAAAAACATAAAAATGTAATTATCTCAAAACCATGAAAATGTACTTACTATATTTTGTTAAATGACGGGAGAATTGTTTTCAGACAAATTGTTTTAGGTAAATTGTTTTAGACCGAAAGTACGCGAATCGTTTTATTAAACTTATATTTTCGGTTAGTAACCGCTTTCCAGTATTGTGGTTACTTAAAAAAACACCAACTGTCGAAGTACAACAGAAGCACCCACTGTCTTCGTTATAATAAATAATGTAGGCAAATATAAACGAAAATTGTCGAAAATGTTATACATTTCTAAAAAAGAATGAAGTTTGATTCTGAACTATATTCAATTTTGAATGAAAGGTGTAAAATTACTCAATTATTAAATAGAGGAACTTGGAGCCATAATAATTTAGTAAACGTAAAAAAACAATAGATATGAAATAAATTTTTTAATAAAATTTCAAAAAATCACTTTTATTTTTTGTACACAGTTGAAAAAAAAACTTTAATTTTTAATACAAGCCTTGCATTACGACTCATGTAAAGCAAGTTGTATTAAATTGTAAAGTAATGATTGCATTGTAATGAATGTTAACGCAATTACGAAGATTTCTCATGCAGCATTTGCATTAAAAGTTACTTATTAAACATTTTAAGGTAACCTGCTCAAATTAAAAAATTATACCAACATAAAATTCGCTAAAACAAGCGGACTTCAATGTATATATGAATTTTAAATTCAAGCACGTATTTTGCGTTATTAAATAAAATTCACTAACTCAAACCGACTTTAATTAGGTTACAGGTAAACTTTTCGTTTCTTAAAATATAATTTATTACCTTGGACGATCATAAAGTGATCTAGCCCGCCAAACTGCAAAACAGTTGGAGTCTCTGATGTCTCGACCCATTAGGCGCCAAAAACTAAGCCCAACACCAGAAAAACCACGCTACCAAGATTTTATTAACAGAAATAAAAAGCAAAAAATGGTGGCTAAAGTTACACAACTTTTAATGCAACTTGCTTTAAAATTTATTACTTCTAAAATATTTTATTAATGCAGTCTTTGATAAATTCTAATGCAGTTGCTTGACGGTTCTTTTACAATTTGCTTTATATTCTGATGGAATGTTGCATTAAAATTTAATGTAATTTATGTTATACAAATTAATGCACTGTGCATTAAAACCTATTTTAATGCAAGGTTAGCATTATTTTGTGATGGAAGCTAGCACTGAACCTACATGTGTTGCAATTTGCATTACATAATCCATTTTTTTTTTTAACTGTGTAGGTTTACAATTTTAAGTTAAGAAACTTATTTTAGGTTCCCTTTTCCAAAATACTTCGGATTTCATCTTAATCGGTTAACAAATGGCCAAAATATGCCATTTTAAAATATGCATAGTGTACCATATGCTGTTTAAATCATAATCGATTAAGAAATAGCCAAATTAGATTCTACTATATGTATCTGGCTATATTCCAGGACATAGACAAAAAATCATTTTAAAGTGCTATTTCCACCGCACATGACGAATTTCTTCATAAACGGTTAAGAAATAACCAAGTTTCATCCCAATCGGCCAAATTCCAGAAATTTGTCAAAAACAATTTAAAAGATTATCGCATTTTGTACCATATCGCGTTTTGAAATATCGCGTTTTGTACCATATCGCGTTTTGTACCACATCGCGTTTCGTACCGTATCGCGTTTTGAAATATCGCATTTTGTACCATATCGCGTTTTGTACCGTACTACGTTTTAAAATATCGCGTTTTGTCAAATCGCATTTTAAAATATCAAGTTTCAAATGGGACCCTTATTTTACAGATATAACAGTTGGTGGTCCGACAATTTATAAATCATGAGTGATTGTTGCTTCAAATATTCCATCACTTGGTTTTCAGTCATCAACATCATGCCCATCCAATAATTGTTTGGGTCAAATTTGTTCGGATTTTGTGTACCGTACCATTGAAACTGGCTTCATCTATTCGTACTTTTCTTTTGGCGAAGGATTTTAAATGTTAGTGGAGAAACCAATTTGATTTAATCAGACAATCAAATTTATTTTTTAAATATAACTTTGGAAAATACAAATTTTAGTGATACAACTTTAAACGGTAAAAGTAAGTTTGTAATGTAGCCATAAAAAAAAAAAATTAATTTATCTAATTTCAAAATTTGTCAATCAATAAATTTTGAAAGGTTCCAGATTAAACCAGCACTTCAATACAATTAGATCCATCTCTGATAAAAATGCGATGCACGAATATTTTTCCCAGAAAACTGAAAAATTTTGTTGGTGACACTTTTTGTTTGCTAAATTAAAGTGCAGTAAATTTTAATTTAAACTTTTAACCTTTTTATGTGTATTTGATATCTACTAAACAATCAAATTTATATTTAACATTATATGACTACAAATGAATCTGATCATTTAATTATAGATTTGTATATATTATGGATGTATGTATACATAGTTTGTTTACTTTTACTAACTTGTACGTGTATGTGTGTATATAACTATCAGTATTATGTATCGTTGTGCATACTTTATAGTAATAAAATGTTCGTGTATGACATTGAAAATTATATTAAATTAAATTGGTTTGATTGTAAAGTGATACCAGTATATAAATTTAAGTCTATTTTTAGAAGTTTTTTGGATTACAATTTTTAAAGTTAGCTACATTTCTGTTATGAAGGTTGAATTACTCAGAAATTTATATTGTTTATAAATGTTTAGATAAGAAAACATAAAAAATGTAATTTAAGTTCCGGAGTGTTTGGATTTTTTATTGAAGGCAGGCATTTTTATGTTCAATGGTTAGCTAATTATATACTTATCCTAAACATCCTAAATATAATATTGAATAAAAATTAAAACAAAACTATAATTCGCACATATTTGACCAGCAATCAACGGAAGGGAGAAAGGGGTGGTGGCCTCTAATTTTTGTTTCAATTCGATTTTATAACATAACGAAGGCAATTGTGATTTGTGTGTTAAACATGATTGAAATTGAATTAAAAGTTTTCCTTTTGGAAAAGGAATATATCTCAATCAATCGCCTAACGCAAATTTTTGACTAAAATTTGAATGAGTTTAGAAAACCCTTTGGAAAAGAAATGTTCACTAAATAAAATTAAAATAAATTGTATATTACATACGTAAAACCAAATATGTCTTAGGGTTATGTATTTAATTGCTTTTGTGTTCCGAGGCTACAAATTAAAAAATCTTGTGCTATTAAATTTAACGACAAGCGAGATAAACAGCTGGAGGCAGCGAATTATATTTATTTCTTAGTTAAGACCTATATTGTGCAATTCATGGGCGGGTGTTCTACTTGACTTTAATTGTGATACAATAATGTCATCTTTAACGTTTATATGCAAATTGATACAAATTATTTTGTTGCAGTACATCTCTCATAAAAAACAAAAAAAAAATTATTTGATTTATTCATCTATCGAAAAGGTCACCAAAGACTGAAAACTAAACATTACTTTGCATCATAATTTTTTATTTTCACTTCGAATGACATACCAATTTCGACCCCCCTCTGAACAAATAGCATTTTGATATTTTTAGTTTAAACAAAATTAAACAAAATAATAATAAAAAAAACCCAAACATTTTTTAAAACCTGAAAATAGAATTTTGATCCCATGCGCTTATAATTTTATTGCAAATATATGTACCATAAATAATCTGACCCAAATTCTACGGCAGTTGTTGGTTAATGTTAAAGAAAAAAAAAATTAGAATATGCTTATGTAAGAGGAAACGATTGAAACTTAATTGAAACTTGGGAATTGTTTTCAAGCTACATTGGTTTGCCCCAAATTATTGAGAACACTTCGAATCTTGTCGGTATATTTTGTTGAATCTAGGTGACTAATGTAATTAATGAAATATTTTTAGAGCACAGCCACAAGAAACTATTATGTTTAAAAGTGTTGTTCTAACACTGTGTCCGCAATCTTTGATAAATATTATTTAGTAGCTACTAACTTTTGACATTTATTTGAAAAAACCGAACACGCTCAAATTATCACAGTAAATTCCTATGAAAATTTTTGACAGATGCAAAATAATTTCATTGTAGTTGACGAAGCCGCTTTTGTGTTTTCTTCCAAACTAATAAATTTTCCTCATTCGACGTGAATATTAAGAAGATTTTTGTGTAACCTGCAGTAATGTGATAATTAGTAAACAAACGACGGGACATTATCGCCTCAGCTAACAGAATCGATGATTACAAAGATTACAAATTTTGAAAATAGGGCTGTGCTTTGTTTATGAGTATCGTGAAGAGAATCAGATTATCTGTAAATACGTTCATAAATCGGGAATTACCGTCATATCGCTATCGGATATCCCGATATTTTGCTCGCGATACCCCCATGTTTTGTTCGCGATACACTTATGTATTCTGCACAACAGCCTAATTTTCAAAAAAATATTGCAACGTATGCCTCCCTCGGGGAATGTAGTTACTTATTGAAATGGTTCAGCATCATGACTAACAAGTTTCATCAAAATCATTAATCAATGGCATGTATTGCGTAAAACGCGGACACGTGTTTGGCACATTAACCATAATAAAAAATTATTTGGTAAAATACGACGCTGAATACCAGATTAAGCACAGCATTAGCTACGTACAAAACATTCTTCGACATTCAAACACAAATTGAAGCGTTGCTAGACGGCGAGGAAGATGAAGAAGGAAAAGTTGAAAAATTCCACGACGCATATTTCGAAGTTGTTGCCAAGGCAAAGTCAATGATTAAAAAAAGCAATGCCGACAGTGATCTTACCACAAGTTGAGCACACTGGCAACCACAAATCATCCGATTATATGCAGTTACCCATCATCAAATTACCAGTTTTTGACGGGAATTATGAAAATTGGCTTGCTTTCCGGGACACATATAATGCGTTGGTGCACCAAAATGACAGTTTAAGTGACATACAAAAATTGCATCATTTGCGATCAGCATTATCTAAAGATGCATTCGATTTGCTAAGTTTAATTCAAATTGCAGCAGCTAATTATGATGTGGCATACACAATGCTAATTGAGAGATACGAAAATCACAAAATGATCATCACAAAACATGTGATGACATTATTAAACATTCAATCATTAACAAGAGAATAACCAGAATTACTTCGTGATCTCATTGATACAACCATCAGACACATTCGCATATTAAAGCAGTTAAAGCAACCGGTCGATGAATGGAACATAATTATTGTGTGTCACATAACCTCATAGTTAGATCCAATAACTCGTCGTGAATGGGAGAACAAGCACTCCTGCAATACAGAAACATTTCCGTTGCTAGAGGAACTAAAACAATTTATCGAACAGAGATGCCAAGTGCTTGACATTCTTCCACAAGCAAAACCAAAAAATGTGTCCAAATTCACAAACAGCGAGAAGTCGTCACATACTTATCGCAACAAATCGAGCACGTCCAGAATGCTACATATGCAAACGCAACCAGATTCAGAGACAACTACACCACTATCAAAATCCTGTCAACATACTTGTAATGGTAATCATCCAATTTATTGATATCAACAATTTCTCAAGCTCTCAACTAACGATCGTATACATCGTGTGAGAGACCTGAATCTGTGCTTAAATTGCTTCAATCCATATCACAGACATTTACAGTGCACGTCTGGTACTTGTAAACATTGCAAAAAAAAAAACACAACACATTATTACATCTCGAAAGACGAGATGCACAATCTTTCAATACGGCTACTAATAAATCAAAAATAAGTGAAAATGAAACAACTACAACATGCTAGAAAATTCTACCAAATGTTACGATGAACGCTTTATCAGTAAATAAAATTAATTCACCAGTTATTCAAGAAGTAAATGGATCAACATCACAAGTACAAGTCGTGTCATCACTCAGAGAAAGCTCAACAAACAACACAAGTGTTATTGTCAACTGCAGTTGTATTCGCATTTGATTCAATTGGCGTAGCTCATCGGTCGAGTTTTATTAGATTGTGGCGCACAGTCAAATTTTATATCAGAACACATGTGTCAGTTGCTACGTCTTAAACGGCACAAAAATTCAACGTCAGTTATTGGTGTTAATCAATCCTCTTCACAAGTTCAACACAGTGTCAACGTCACTATTCAATCGAGATTCAATAATTATACCTGCAATCTTGAGTTTTTAGTTTTAAATCACATCACCAACAATCTGCCAAATCTCCAAATTTGCGACATCAACGCATGGAACATTCCAGAATCAATTAATTTAGCTGATTCAGCATTTCATATTCCTGGTAAAATAGATATGTTGCTAGCCTCCGAAATATTCTTCCAACTGTTAGGTGTTGGGCAAATCATACTATCCAACGACCTACCCATTCTCCAGAAAACGCGGTGTTGGGTTGGATATAGTCGCTGGCAAAGTTACAAAGTCCAAGTTAGCTACAAATTATGTTACAACCTAGCCATCAAAGAAGACACCAGTCAGTTAAATCAACAAATAGAGAAATTCTGGCAATTAGAAAGAGTTCCTGAAATCAAACATCTCACAATAGATGAAGAGAGGTGTGAAGAACACTTCGTTATAAATATCAAACGTGATTCCGATGGGAAGTTCATTGTTGAACTACCGTTCAGAGATAATAGCGTCCAACTAGGTGAATCGTTTACTGGGGCTCTAAAACGATTTCATTACATGGAAAATAAACTTGAAAGAAACCCAGAATTAAACGCAATGTATCACGACTTCATTAAAGAGTATATCAATTTGGGTCATATGGTGAAAATAGATTCAAATTTGGTAAAACAGTCAAATTACTTTTTGCCACAACACGCTGTTTTAAAACCCACTAGCGCCACAAAGAAATTGCGAGTGGTGTTTGATGGGTCATTTAAAAGACAAACTGAGAGACAAACAGACAAAGTGATCAGTTTACAGTCATATTAAGATTCCGCAAGTATCCAATAGTTATGACCTGCGACATAGCTAAAATGTACCGACAGGTGCAAATTGATCAAGAAGATCAAAAGTTCCAACAAATCATCTGGAGAGATAGTCGTGACTGTTCAATTTCAATTTTCAAGTTGACAACGGTGACATATGGGACAGCTTCGGTACCTTACCTGGCAACAAAGTGTCTACAACAACTGGCATGCAATGAAGTAGTTAACTACGCAATGGCATATACCGCAGTCATTAACGATTGTTACGTTGATGACACTCTCACTGGAACAGAGTCACTCCAATCAGCCATTCAGTTACAATCTGAACTAAATCAAATGCTACAAAGTGGTGGATTCGAACTCCGCAAGTGGTGTACCAATTCTTCACAATTATTACAACAAATTCCTGAAGAAAGTAGAGAACAAAACACGATACTACAATTCGACGACGATCATACCATAACAACACTTGGGATATTTAGGGCTCCGAAGCAAGACACTTTGACTTATAAAGTTGTTGAACCTAATAACCATCGTCAGGTAACAAAACGAACTATTTTATCAGATATTGCTACTATATACTACCCACTTGGCCTCATTGCCCCAGTGATAATATAGTAGCAAAAATCATTATGCAAGAATTATGGCAAATCCGAGTAGAATGGGACGAATCATTACCAATACATCTACATACAAAATGGCTGCAGTTTCAACAACAATTAATTCACTTAAACACGCTGAATAGCGACAGACATATTCAGTCATCGCCAACAACAAAGTTGAAATTACACGGTTTTTGTGATTCATCGGAATCCGCCTACGGCGCTTGTATTTACATACGTAGCATATCAAACAGTGAAATTAACGTCAGTCTACTCTGTGCAAAATCCCGTGTAACTCCGCTCAACAAAATTACAATTCCAAGGGTTGAACTATGTGCCGCAAATTTATTAGCAGAACTCCAAGCCAAAGTTTACACAGCAATGCACATAAAATTTGATCGACACTAGCATTGGTCTGATTCAAAAATTGTTCTTTCATGGCTTGCAGCATCGCCATCAAGATGGAAGAATTTTGTAGCCCACAGAGTCGCTAACATACAACAATTATCCAACGTGGACGACTGGCATCATATTGGATAGCGGCAAAATCCAGCCGACCTGTTATCTCGAGGCGTTTCTCCAGTTGACTTGACCAACTCAAACTTATGGTGGCGTGGTACAAATAATTTATCAACTCACAATGAAATCATATCAGCTAAAGATAGCGAGATTAACCAGGAGGATCTACCTGAAACAAAAATAATTACAGCACACGTCAACGTAAATGATATGTCATTTATTGACAAGTTTTCGTCTTTTACAAAGTTGCAGCGCATAACAGCATTTATGTTACGGTTGCAAAAACATCAGATATTACTTCCAACTATGGTCATCTGGGAACAAGCGCTATTTTCAATTCTTCGGTTGAGTTATTGGCCCATATAAAATTTAAAAATCTGTATAAATTCAATATATAAAGTGTCATGTCTGGGAAGTGGTTTAATTAGTGAGTCAACAGTTATCCTTAGAAAAATTATTAGGGCACGTTTCATGTGGGGAGCCCGCAAAAATTCGTTTGAATAAAAGGCTCATATAAAATGTAAGAATTTGTATAAATTCAACCTTTAAAGTGTCATGTCTTGAAAGTATTTCAACTAGTGTGCCTAGCCAACAGTTATTCCTAGAGTAAATTCCCCACTTTTCCAAAATAATTTTAAAGGATTTCTCTCAAAGCAAGAACTTTAGTAACTACTCTATGCTTGAATCTTACGCGACGTTAGAATTGGCAGCAAATTTACTATGGCAATTATTTAGTTTTATTAGAAATTATAGGGGAAAAGTTAATCTCTTTAAAAACAAGGGTTTCGGTCTAATGATCTAATGCTAGAAATGTCAACGACAAAGTTTATTAATTAAATGTCCACACTGCCCTCAAGACATAAGATTTATGTTTTCCGTAACTGTGTTTCTGCAGGGAAAAAGGCAGATAGTTTTAAGAGTCATTGACAGGTAATCGTACTGGTGTCTAGAAAATTCTGATTTTGGAGTTGTATATATTACCTACATATATGCTAAACTTGATGGCTCTACAGGTAGAATATTTTTTTGCTCCCAACTTTGTTGAGAATCCAAAAAAAAAATATTTTTTGAAAAATGTGGCACGCAGAACCCATTGAGGTTAATAAGTTTCAAAATTAAAATTTCCCTTTTCCAGAATTTACACCGCAAGCAATTTGTTTAGAGAGTTTCTCAGAAAAAGTCCGAAGTAGATTATATCGAAAATGGATTTTATCAGGTCAGGCTCAGGACATATTTTCTCAAAATGGATCGTACCGTAATGGATTTCGTGCGTCAATCTAATGTCATAAAACAAGAAACTAAATTTGTTCTTGAATAATTATGGCGAACAAAACCGCGTTAAACAGCAATCAGTAATCTAAAAAGGTCTCTCCAACTCACAAGAAAATGTTCTGTAATTAAGAAATATCATAATCCTCGTTACCGATTGTTCGACACCAAAATTCGAAATCTCTACACACATCTTTATTATCCTTTCGCTCAGCGCAATATTTCCACGAGATTTATATATTTTTTTTTCTAAACGTTTTCTCTTTACCGTTGCACTACATTCTATTAAATTATTTGCTGGATGGGTTGCACTCGGGTCGATTCCCTTCATTGAAGCACTTCGTGATATACGACATTTCTCGTTTTGTTGTCAGATGCGAGAACAAACAAAGCGGATGGTTTGCCGATTAGTCTAAACATTAAGAAGGTTTTCGGAATATGGTGGTATATCGCGATGCCTAAAATTCGGACTTCCACCTATTTTTGTCGACTGTCGAGGTTAAATGACTACAGGAAATGTTATACAGATATATTTTTATAATCAGGAAACCTGAATCGTTTGAGGCTTGCGAGAATATCGATATACCTTGAATATTGCCTAACTGAAATCTTGCCGTTTTATGCTTCATAAAATTCTACTGTCTTAAATGTTGTCCGGGAAGGGTGAAGAAGAACGTTTAACATGTTTGTCGATACACCATCGGCTGCGTAATTATCTTACCCTAATATTTGCACAGGTTTTACCAACACATCTTTCAATTCTTAGCAAACTAACTTTGTGAAGTTGAAATAGTTTAATTCGCAAGAAACCGAATTTCACGTTGACCCAACGCGTTTGTATTAAAATCTTAAATTTTAAGTCTCAAGTTCCCAGTATTTTTTATTCTGGTAACAACGTTGATTAACGGTAATAGAAAAACATTTTTCATTAGCCCAATGATTATGGGGGTTGAGACCGATAAGGGAATATTTGAAGTTGATGTTCCACTTTCAACAAGCATACATAATGAATTTCGCATCAACTCAACACATTAAGAGAAAACATATAAAATTTTGGTATTAGAAAAAACTTCACATGCGTAGAACATAAAGACTCACTCCTCACTTTTATTAGTGGAAATACTCCGTTTTAAATCAAATCTATAAATATCTTCTAAATGTAAATAAAAATAAAATCATTTCAACTACATACTTAGGTTTTATAAACTAAGATGAGAAATTATTAGATAATTTATTGCCAGTTTATTCCAACATATTTTATGTTATTTATCTTAATCCGCAAAATTTATGTATCACTTAAAGTTCTAAACATAAAATATTATCATTAATTTGTAAGTTTATTAACACCGTTGGGGAGTTTCATACATATATAAATATAAACATACAGATATACTGTGAATAATGTGCTACTTAAAACATCGTTTTTTTGGTCTAGTGCTGTAACCAGAAATAATCATAACATTACGGCCAATTTCAATAATTGTGGCTGTCTTCACATTACTTTTGTTCTGCAAATGAGAATTCAATTCAATTTTTCTTGATTTTACATGATAAATGTAGAAAATTCTGAAGGAACGACAAAATTGGGCATTCAACGTCTCGCTTATACATCTGTAATTGTATTTTCAAATGAACCCAAATTCAATATAGTTGCGTAGAATAACTGTCCGGCGATGAAAAGAAAAACGATTCTTGTCAAATTGTGTTTTGACGACGAGAAGACATTCACGGGGGGATCCATTTATGGGGGGAAATTGAGCAATACAAGCGAAAAACTGTGGGCAAAAAAATATTTTGATGAAATAAATGGTTTTTACGATGCTCAATATTTTCAAGATCCATTCGGGAGGAAGATGTCTTTTAAATCCAAAACGTTTTGTCTGACAATGCGCTTCCGGGGTTTAATTCCCAATATATACCGACATTTTATATAGAGAAGTACCTAATACTTCTGATAATGGCATCGCCAATGAATTTTAGGTCCTTTTTGGCTCGATTGATCGTATTCTGCAAAAATCACATGATACTAAAATCATCGTTGTGGGTAAGATTTTTAAGTAAATAATGACACCTGGCTCCCATTTTCTAGAACAGGAAACCAAGCAGGTGAAGTTGCTGAAATTTTTTTAGCACCAAATCTATTCACTTAACTTGTAATTGGAACAACTAGAATTCTAAACATATTTCTGACATCTCATTCTCACACATGAAAGGTAGACCCTCAGTCACCAATTGTTTTTTCTCACTATGTTATTAACACTAAATTTGAGGTATCTTCTCCTGCCAAACATAACCAGGTGCCGTTTTTGTGGCACTATAAGAGAGCAATCGGAAATGCATTAATAAATTTATTTTAAGCTTTGATTGGTTGCTCATGTTTCTTAAACAGAAACATACATATTGTGCTTTGCTCATTTCTACTGTTACATTAACAGCTAAAAGTTGCAATCAGAATCATCGTTGCCACAGGCCAGATCACAGGCGAAACGTTGGTGACCTTTGAATTTTTTACAAATATTATGAATTAAATAAATAATGCCACCACTTAAACAGTATGTTAGATCCACCAGGCTTGCTCAAGATTCTCACGTTAATACTCTAGAAGCAGGTTTAAGCTGAACCAATAAATTTAGATCAACAATTTTATCAAAGACCCCAGAGATTATGGAATGGATTTGATGAAAGCTATGTAGAATTCTATATTTTCTATCTCACACCTAAAGTCACTGTGCAACCTGTGCAAGCATTATGGGCAACGCCCATTGTTTTATTTTGACATATTTACCGAAGATTCATCCGCTAGATTAGTTTGGATGAAAGTGTTCTGATTTTTAGTTTTTCAAAAATTAAATTATTCTCGAATTAGCCAGATAGATAAATACATATTTTACGAAGGAGATTTTTCTGTTTATTTAGTCTGAATTGGCGGTTTAAACGTCACTTTGTATTGGCATCATTTTTGAAGGCCCTGGAAAAGGAAGATTTCCTTTCTAATTTTAAAATTAAATCTCTCGTTTCCGGAATATTTTCAAATTAAATCATCTTTCTCCAAAACGCTAAGCTGCATCCAATGCAAAACGCCTCTTTTTCTTAATTTGAATAAAGAATTTTTGAAAAAGGTTTAAATTTTTGTGCGTGTTGGAACTTCTACAAATTATCAAAACCTAAAACTTCATCTAAAAATCCTTTTTCTATCGTATATGCTTGAAGTGGCATCTTCTAAGCTCAACGCATAGTATAAACACATAACAACACATAACAAATGCTCAAAGGTATAAAAATTATTTTTTCAGGATTGTTTTATGTATTTTTCTACGTAGGCTCAGGCGGTTGGTTAAAGAAAAGTTGCTTTAGGCTTTACTTCTGGATTTAAGTATAAATATGTACGTATTAAAAAAACGGATTTATACAAATGAAGAAGGAGACAATTTCTCAAAATAATAGGTTATGCACGTTATGACGTAGAACCTTGAGCTTACATGCTGCTAACATCACAAAATCCAGTTTGACATATTCTTTAGAGAAAAAAGGAAAACTGAAAATTTCGTATTTATTTGTTTTCATTTGTATTTATATCACGATAACGGATGAACGGTCGGTCATGGTAAAAACAACCATTACGCGGCTTGACGATATCGAGTACCTATGTATGTTTATTTAAACAAGCTTCCGACGATAAAGTGAAAAAACAAAGTAAAAAAGTGAGACTTTTCACGTTTTAGAGTTGTCTTACGTTGCGCTACTATTAATTTCTCGTTAATGGCTAAGCGGCCGTTAACAAAATTAAAAACGTTTCACGCGGTGCAACGAGCTCGGTACAAAATAATTTTTGGAAAAAAGTTTAAAATAACGAAATTTCCTCGTTTTGTGGGACAGAAACCGTTACACCGCTAACTTTCGCCTTTTGGGGTGGTAAGATATTTTTATTTTATTCTACGCCCAAAAATACATTTACAGTCGTTGCCCAAAAAACTTGCGCACGTAGTTTTTTAAGTGTGTACTCAACAATAAAAATCCTTTTTTTTTGTGTTTTTTAAAGTGAAATTTTGTGTAAAATTATCAAAATTCTATGTTTTCGATAAAGAAAATTCTGGTGCAACCGCTGTCATTGAAACTGGGCAACAATCTTATAGAGCCAAAGCCAGAAAATTGGGCATATTTTTTCTAAATTTAAACACTCTAATCGACTGTTAAAAAAAAAATATTTATGTGGTTTCAATAGGTGCGCAAATTTTTTGGCCAATGACTGTAACTCCAGAATTTCAGCGTAAAAACTCGTTTTCGTGGGCCTTTTTTCGATTAGGTGCCTGGATTAAAACAGACATAATGCAAACAAACAAAAATTGAGGATACAGTGAGCGAAATTAAATTAGCCTCATACCGTTTTTTTTTAAAAAATGACAAATTATTTTAAAAAAATATATATTAAATTTATTTCAATTATTTGAAGTATTACAAAAAAAATATATGTTTTATCAAAAATAGCGAACAGTATTAATTTCATTTAATTAAAAAATATAAAAGAGTGCGAAATTGAATTAGCCTCAATTCAAAGGCCATTAAAATTATAGAAAGTAACCCTGGACTGTTGACTTCTTTTATTGTTTAATAACAAAAGAACCCGAATCAATATTCTACAGGAAAGGTTGCCTTGGTACCCATGATGTCTTTTAATTCTCAGGAATAATTTCACAAGCAACTAATATGACGAAAAAAATTTTTAGTCATAAAATTTTCACACGTTTTGTAAAAGTTTGTGAATTTGTTATGCTTTTGGTATAATTTTAAACCTAACATTTTTCGAGGTGGTGAATCTTGGTTTAATTTCAAGAAAATATGGACAAACCCGATTTGTATTAACTTTAGTTTACATCGATTTTATAAACGATGTCCCCAAGATGTTGAAATTCAAACTAATATTAACATATTTTAGAGATCATAATTATAAATTTTTGAGGTTTCCATTTAAAAAATTGTCAGGAAAAAACTTTTTTTATAAAAACTAATCTATAAAATACAGGAGGGGATCTGCTTGTTGGTTCATAAAGTTAAAATTATATATAAAATTATGTTTTTAGCGTCATTTTGAGATACGAGGTTCCATCCTCCAACAAGACCTATTTGAGGTAGTTTAGTCTCTAGAAGACATGTTGAATGTGATTGAGATCTGAGATTTTGCTGGCCATTGAAATGTACATTTTCTAAAAGGGGTTTGAATGGCCTTGAATCCGGTTCTTGTTTAAGTTTTATTGCAGGAGTACTGCAAATGTAAAAAAACAAAACCTAAATAAAGTAGGCTTTGCCTTTTTTTATATATATTTGCTAAAAGTGCTTAGAATCTGGTTTTTGTTTTAAGTTTCTAGGCGTTATAATTCGAAAGATATTCGCGTCTAAACAATTTTTTTGGATAGCCTATTTCTCCACCTTATTGTATTAAGATTTGCTTCTTCATAAATAGAAACTAACTTTTTTGATTTGATCTTCAATTCAACGGCTAAAAGTTGAGTTGTTATTTTTACGTTCAATAAGATTTTAAAAATGTTGGACCGCCAAGTTCTGTAAGTTTCATTTTTTTTTTTGCCCTATTAAAGCTAGACTCTATTTCATGGATTTGCTGATTCGTAAAGGCCTTCGATGTGTAATGCTGAAAGTGCTACAAAATGGCATGCAGTGTAGATTTTTGCTAGTATTTCTAGGAGTTGAGGTACAACTTGTTTAATGACCTCAAGTTTTTCTTGTTCCTAATATGGATTGAGTTCCAACAAAGATTGTTACATTATCAAGATGTACATGCTGCAAAGTTATCCGCATGCAATACATCTTTTCAATGCTACCACCAATGCTCAAACTATGGCGCTCTGATTTAAACGCGGCATATTTCATTTACTATCTCCTTAAACGGGTTTTTTGTAGTAGAGCTTGTAACTGATGGTACCTGCCTCAATTCTAGACCGGCTCTATCATCCAAGGAGGTCTTACTTCGTGAGGTTATTGTGAAGACGCCCAATGGAATAAACAAAGAATCTTCCTGGAAGTTCACACAAATGTTTGGCATAGGTAGTGCATCATTTATGTTTCCCATCAAATTTTCAAGTAATAAGGCTTAATTGTTACATGGTATTATTGTTTGTTATCAGAATAACTAAATCAACGATTATTTTCTTTAAATTGAAAATTTCTGCATGATTGATATCATTGTCAGACAGATAACTTCAATCAATTTCATCAATTTTTGAAATCGTCCATTTCAATCTACCTATTTTGACGAATGAAATCCTTATTTAATTTAAATATTTAAAGATTACCAAATCGCCATGTAATTTGCATAAAGTTCAATTATGTATGTGTGAAACCAACCAAAATGACCAATGATTAGCTCAATCGTACTATTAGGTAAATAATTTAAATTACATTTTAATTTTCTTAATTTTTAACTTGTAATTATCGAAGTCGAAACTTAAAAAAATAGAAATCCTTTTACTTGCGTAACCTCAAATTACAGAGACTGTTTAATTGTTCTGTTGGAACTTTAAGATTTTAAGACCTAAACAATATAAATTTCTATATTTATAAATTACTTTTTTTCTGAAAGATATCGACATCGAGCCCGATCATGTTGTTATTGTTTCTCCTCTATCCAACTACATATTTGTAAGTGGTATGTAGTTGAATAAGACGAGTATGCACACGAAATACTCACAAGTAAATGTATGTTTGGACATGGATTGGAAACAATTTTGATGAAATGCTTTGACAGAATATAAAATTTGAAGTTTGCGATTTGAAGTTAGGAATTTGGAGTTTGGGGTTTGGAATTTGGAATTTAAAATTTGAAATTTGGAATTTAAAATTTCGGATTTTAAATTTGGAATTTGAAATTTGGGATTTAAAGTTTGAAATTTGAATTTACAATTTGAAGTTTAGATTTGAAATTTGAATTTTTGAATTTTGAGTTTGGAATTTAAAATTAGAAATTTTTGGAATGTGAAATTTTGGATTTTAGAATTTGGGATATGGAATTTAGAATTTGAAATTTGGAATGTGTGATTTGAAATTTGGAATTTGAAGTTTGGAATTTGGAGTTTGGGGTTTGGAATTTGGAATTTAACATTTGAAATTTGAAATTTGGAATTTAAAATTTCGGATTTTAAATTTGGAATTTCAAATTTGGGATTTGAAGTTTGAAATTTGAATTTACAATTTGAAGTTTAGATTTGAAATTTGAATTTTGGAATTTGGAGTTTGGAATTTAAAATTTGAAAGTTTTGGAATGTGAAATTTTGGATTTTGGAATTTGGGAATTGGGAGATGGAATTTAGAATTTGAAATTTGGAATGTGGGATTTGAAATTTGGAATTTGAAGTTTGGAATTTGGAGTTTGGGGTTTGGAATTTGGAATTTAAAATTTGAAATTTGGAATTTAAAATTTCGGATTTTAAATTTGGAATTTGAAATTTGGGATTTAAAGTTTGAAATTTGAATTTACAATTTGAAGTTTAGATTTGAAATTTGAATTTTTGAATTTGGAGTTTGGAATTTAAAATTAGAAATTTTTGGAATGTGAAATTTTGGATTCTAGAATTTGGGAATTGTGAGATGGAATTTAGAATTTGAAATTTGGAATGTGGGATTTGAAATTTGGAATTTGCAGTTTGGAATTTGGAGTTTGGGGTTTGGAATTTGGAATTTAACGTGAAATTCGTGAAATTTTGGATTTTGGAATTTGGGAATTGGGAGATGGAATTTAGAATTTGAAATTTGGAATGTGGGATTTGAAATTTGGAATTTGAAGTTTGGAATTTGGAGTTTGGGGTTTGGAATTTAACATTTGAAATTTGAAATTTGGAATTTAAAATTTCGGATTTTAAATTTGGAATTTGAAATTTGGGATTTAAAGTTTGAAATTTGAATTTACAATTTGAAGTTTAGATTTGAAATTTGAATTTTTGAATTTGGAGTTTGGAATTTAAAATTAGAAATTTTTGGAATGTGAAATTTTGGATTCTAGAATTTGGGAATTGGGAGATGGCATTTAGAATTTAAAATTTGGAATGTGGGATTTGAAATTTGGAATTTGAAGTTTGGAATTTGGAGTTTGGGGTTTGGAATTTAACATTTGAAATTTGGAATTTAAAATTTCGGATTTTAAATTTGGAATTTCAAATTTGGGATTTAAAGTTTGAAATTTGAATTTACAATTTGAAGTTTAGATTTGAAATTTGAATTTTGGAGTTTGGAATTTAAAATTTGAAAGTTTTGGAATGTGAAATTTTGGATTTTGGAATTTGGGAATTGGGAGATGGAATTTAGAATTTGAAATTTGGAATGTGGGATTTGAAATTTGGAATTTGAAGTTTGGAATTTGGAGTTGGGGTTTGGGGTTTGGAATTTAACATTTGAAATTTGAAATTTGGAATTTAAAATTTCGGATTTTAAATTTGGAATTTGAAATTTGGGATTTAAAGTTTGAAATTTGAATTTACAATTTGAAGTTTAGATTTGAAATTTGAATTTTTAAATTTGGAGTTTGGAATTTAAAATTAGAAATTTTTGGAATGTGAAATTTTGGATTCTAGAATTTGGGAATTGGGAGATGGCATTTAGAATTTAAAATTTGGAATGTGGGATTTGAAATTTGGAATTTGAAGTTTGGAATTTGGAGTTTGGGGTTTGTAATTTAACATTTGAAATTTGGAATTTAAAATTTCGGATTTTAAATTTGGAATTTCAAATTTGGGATTTAAAGTTTGAAATTTGAATTTACAATTTGAAGTTTAGATTTGAAATTTGAATTTTGGAGTTTGGAATTTAAAATTTGAAAGTTTAGGAATGTGAAATTTTGGATTTTGGAATTTGGGAATTGGGAGATGGAATTTAGAATTTGAAATTTGGAATGTGGGATTTGAAATTTGGAATTTGAAGTTTGGAATTTGGAGTTGGGGTTTGGGGTTTGGAATTTAACATTTGAAATTTGAAATTTGGAATTTAAAATTTCGGATTTTAAATTTGGAATTTGAAATTTGGGATTTAAAGTTTGAAATTTGAATTTACAATTTGAAGTTTAGATTTGAAATTTGAATTTTTGAATTTGGAGTTTGGAATTTAAAATTAGAAATTTTTGGAATGTGAAATTTTGGATTCTAGAATTTGGGAATTGGGAGATGGCATTTAGAATTTAAAATTTGGAATGTGGGATTTGAAATTTGGAATTTGAAGTTTGGAATTTGGAGTTTGGGGTTTGTAATTTAACATTTGAAATTTGGAATTTAAAATTTCGGATTTTAAATTTGGAATTTCAAATTTGGGATTTAAAGTTTGAAATTTGAATTTACAATTTGAAGTTTAGATTTGAAATTTGAATTTTGGAGTTTGGAATTTAAAATTTGAAAGTTTAGGAATGTGAAATTTTGGATTTTGGAATTTGGGAATTGGGAGATGGAATTTAGAATTTGAAATTTGGAATGTGGGATTTGAAATTTGGAATTTGAAGTTTGGAATTTGGAGTTGGGGTTTGGAATTTGGAATTTAACATTTGAAATTTGAAATTTGGAATTTAAAATTTCGGATTTTAAATTTGGAATTTCAAATTTGGGATTTGAAGTTTGAAATTTGAATTTACAATTTGAAGTTTAGATTTGAAATTTGAATTTTGGAATTTGGAGTTTGGAATTTAAAATTTGAAATTTTTGGAATGTGAAATTTTGGATTTTGGAATTTGGGAATTGGGAGATGGAATTTAGAATTTGAAATTTGGAATGTGGGATTTGAAATTTGGAATTTGAAGTTTGGAATTTGGAGTTGGGGTTTGGAATTTGGAATTTAACATTTGAAATTTGAAATTTGGAATTTAAAATTTCGGATTTTAAATTTGGAATTTCAAATTTGGGATTTGAAGTTTGAAATTTGAATTTACAATTTGAAGTTTAGATTTGAAATTTGAATTTTGGAATTTGGAGTTTGGAATTTAAAATTTGAAATTTTTGGAATGTGAAATTTTGAATTTTGGAATTTGGGAATTGGGAGATGGAATTTAGAATTTGAAATTTGGAATGTGGGATTTGAAATTTGGAATTTGAAGTTTGGAATTTGGAGTTTGGGGTTTGGAATTTGGAATTTAAAATTTGAAATTTGGAATTTAAAATTTCGGATTTTAAATTTGGAATTTGAAATTTGGGATTTGAAGTTTGAAATTACAATTTACAATTTGAAGTTTAGATTTGAAATTTGAATTTTGGAATTTGGAGTTTGGAATTTAAAATTAGAAATTTTTGGAATGTGAAATTTTGGATTTTGGAATTTGGGAATTGGGAGATGGAATTTAGAATTTGAAATTTGGAATGTGGGATTTATAATTTGAAATTTGGAATTTGGAATATTGAAATTTGAAATTTGGGGTTTGGAATTTGGAATTTGAAATTTGGAATTTGAAGTTTGGAATTTGAAGTTTAAAATTTGAAGTTTAGAATTTAAAATTTAGAATAGGAAATTTGAAATTTGGGGTTTGGACTAAGTTTGGAATTTGGAATTTGAGATTTAAAATTTAGCATTTATTTTTTGAATCGTCCAAGATGAAGAGTTTTTGGATTCAAATAGTTATGTTCATAACATTGTTGGTTGGGGCAAGGTTAATAAAGTTTCAGATTTCTAAATCAAAATGATACTGAATTTAAATTCATATATGTTCTTCTAGCGGGAATTTTGTTTTAGCAGATTGTGCGTTTTAAATTAAAAGAAAATTTATTAGCCAAATCATATAAGTATTTGTTCTAATTGTTTGTCATATATGGTACTAATAAGAATATACTAATGTTGATGCTCAAATTATTTAATTTAATTTAGTATGGGCAACTTAAAGCTGTTATTATTTAATGAGTTCCAGTTCTAATTTAAATTATTTCGCAGTGGAATTTTAAGCAGAATAGCCATAAGCAATTATTTATTTTAATTTTGATTTTGGACGTAATTTCTAGAGTCAATAGCCATAGATTTGAAAATTAAATTCTATCTGGTTTGAGATTTTTAGTTATTGATTTTAGAATTTTAGTTTGAAATATTAAAAAAAAAAAGAAGATATTTAGTATTTAACATTCATAATTTAGAATAACAATTTTTTATGTATCTCGAATTTCAGGTTATTTAGTAATTAATTTGCTGTAGTTTTAATTTAGATGCCTAATTGAATTTAATTTATTTAAGGGTATTAAGGGCTGATTTTAAATAAAGAATTAATGGAGAAGTAAATTGGTTTTTCGGTTTTACTGAATTTAATGAAATTAAATTAATTTGTGTTACAACTAAGTTGAATTAAATTTCGTGAAATGAATATTTCAATGTAATCGAAACATTAATGTCATAATGTTGGTATTGGTATTGATGTGGATATTGGTATTGGTGTTAATGTTAATATTGGTATTTATATTAAGATTAATAAATTAATAAATAATCGTTAAAATTATTTTAATTTAATCACCCGAGAAACTCGACCAAGCTGGAATTGGCTAAGGCAATAGCGCAACGGGCGGGGGGTGGTAGTTGGTTAAAATTATTGTTATCAAACTATTTATGTACGTTAATTTATTTGTAGTACATAAAGATTAATTTATAATTTATTTCAGAGAATTAAATTTATACTTAATTTATTTTAGAATAGTTATTATAAAGGATTAATAAAGATTTTTAATTTAGGAAATTTTTGAAGTACGTGAAACAGCTTTCCAGGAACTTAAGCAGTAAATGAACTTGAAATTGTGTTGTATTGTGCTAAACAATTGACTAAAAATATACTACTAACAAATTTACTAACTATCAACTACTTAGGTACCTGGAACCGGGTGGATTCTTTGTTACTAATATACCTTTCCTTTCCTTCGGTTTTTTTATGTGTAAAGGGTGTACGAAGGGCCCGGTTTCATCCGGGAGTCTTGCTTAGGCTTCAATCAATCAAAATTTTAATGTACTGGTTTCTATTCTACTACATGTACAGCAAAGGTACCCTATATAAAGAAATGGGGAGGTTTCCTAGTTTTTATTTTTATTTTTTGTACTGAATATCTCTAATATGCGCTATGACCTTTGGTAATATGTTCTTCTTAGCTACACAAAATTTCAAGCACAAATTTGAAATATACCTCCTCTAATTTAGTAATTTGGAAATGGCGTCGAAATAATGCACAAACGTATTTCCCGCGCTAGTGGGTAAAATATTTGTATACAAGACAATTTAAAGCATAAGAGTTTTCACAGTTACCAAACTTTTGCAACAAACTGTACATTTCTCATCCTTGGCACACAAACAACTTATTAAGGATATTTAAAAATTGTAAAACGTTTATAATAACAAAGTCTGCTTCGCATTGCAAAACTTTTTAATTTACTGTTCAATTTAGAATCGCACGTGCTCATTCAACCCCCCCAGATGGAATTTTTAATACGACCTAGCCGTGACATTGATATTTTTTTAATAAAAAAACAATAATAGCAATAAAAATATTTTACCACCAAAACATAATTCTTTTGACAAAGATACATTGATCTTAAACAAATTTTTTTTTTACTATTTTTGTATCTTATTAACACAAACGAAATATAGAAATGTCAATTATGTAAACACCGCATATCATTCATTATTCTTTGAATCATTGCCAAGTTTATTTAGTCTAGTTTAGGTTGTTGTATATACAAAAATTGTATAAGAAAATACTAAAATAAGAAACCTGTCTATAGAAAATATAATTTAATTAATTTTTTATTTTTATTAATTTTTCGATCAATCATCGCGCGCGCCACACACTCGTTGTTAAGAAGAAACACCACAAGATACGAATAGTAAATATAAACAATAGCCCCTAAACACCACATAATGCTTAATCTTAAGGTGTTAATACTCTCTTTCAGTCTCCCTCCATACGTGATGAACAAATATTTTTTTGGTATTTTGATTTAATATCTTGGAACAAACTGTATACACACAGAGAAAGAGAGAAGAAACCAAACTTTGTTTATACGAAAGACGCATGTATAAGAAATCGTGTAACCTTGACATTGAAGTGTTTACAATATATAAACAACATATTGTTTTTGTTGTAAATATAATATGATTTGTGACAGACCATTAATTTGGTTGAGGGATTATCTAATAATCTAAAAATAATTATAATATTTTTTTGATGTTTTTGGCCAAGCTCTGTTATACGATAATCTTGTGTTAATTTTAGCTCTTGAATGTGTCATGCATTTTATATACATATTTAGCACAAAATATAATAAACATGGGAATGTAACATTCATATTTAACATTGAAATTTGATGAATTTATTAAAGAGATATATTTATAAATTATAGCGCCTTGAACTGGGACTGCATGTCAGACGCTAAAACTTGTTTTACTTAGCCTAATTTTTACTAGTTGTGATAGATCACAATCAAGCCGCCGCTATTAATAAAAGTCACCAAATGTCAAGCACGTGTTTTACTTTTCCTATTGTATTTTACAATCGTTAATATTTCGTAGAATACAGATTAGCTTAATTAAAACACGTTTTTAAACGCCAAACCTTTTCTTAAAGATTTAGCTTTAAGATAATTCGAATGTGATGTTCATTTGTAAGCGCAACTTTGACTGCGCGGTTGGCTATTTAAATGCTACTTATTAACAATGTCATAATCACAACATTTTTCTCGACCGTATGTATATGCCAATGTCCGCATTTATAAACATCATAAATATAAAAAAAAAAAAATTGTCTTTAAAATATACATTTTCTTAAAAATCACAAAAAAACTCAAACCTTGAGATCTATATTTAGAAGAAGATTCGACAAAAAAAAACACAACCAACGCAAAAATTGATTACAAGAAGACACAAAATAAAATATAGAAACAAATAAGCAGAACGTTTTATAAGAGATGGTTCGGTGTTCCTTACACAAGAAAATTAAAGTTTATTTTTCTTTAGGTTGCTTGACCAACCATTTCGATAGAAAGGCCTTGTTAATGTTTGTGACTGCATTTACGTATGTATGTCTTGCAACTAGCGGTCTAACACGGATAACGGTTGGTTTTAAAACATGGCTCGCGCTTTTTTTTGCTACAATTATAATACATATGTGCTAATGAGAAGGTAAACACTGAGTAGAGGAGGTGGCCCGAAATTGGTAACTCAATGAACATATAATCAGAATGTGAAGGCTTAGACAAAAGAGATTGGAAATTTGTGACACTGTTGCTGGACATTTCTTCTAGCATCATTCTAGCATATTTGAAGATTGTTTAACATATGGTTTTACAAAGCATGACTCCTTTATTTTATATTTTTCGGATTTTTTTAGTTTAGTTATGTCAACCTCAATTTTAACTAATGGCATTTTATTGCATTTAAGGTAGTTTGGTCGAGTTAAATTTTTTGCCAAACTGAGCTAACCCCTTTTTGTTGAATTACAGTGCGACGCAGGTGTTAGAGCATAAGGGACTATTAAAAATCAGGTGGAGCTTGTTTGACTAGATATATTATGATAGAAACAGAACATACAACCGGATGACCAAACAATGTTAAATAAGTATAAATATTTTTAATCGTTTCTTGCTGACTAATCTAAATTTATGAAGCATTTAAATTTTTGTCCATCTCTCTAATTTGTCTGCAACACAATTTAGAATGAAATTTAAAATATAATCAAAAATTAAAATTTTTAAATAATGAATTGGAGTAACTTGCTTATTTCGGAATACCCTCGAATTCTCAACAAAATCCACCCCAAAAAAATCCCGAAAAACCCAAATTTAATTGCCAGAAAACCCCATTAGATTTTTATTTAATACGACCAACTACAATTTGATAACAAAACGATGCTACATAATTTCTTGTCATCCTTGCACGGAAAGGAACAATGGTCAGTGGCTTTGAGGATTTTTTTATTTTAGTATGTGAAATACAAACGTAAATATTTTTGAAATTTTTCTGGTGTTTTCCTGTCATCCTTACGCAAATGCTCCAATACTAGGCGGCTTTGGGGAGTTTTCAATTTTAGTATGTGAATGATTAATTCACTGGTCGACAAAGAAAAAGTATCAGAAGCAAGGTTAGTTATTTCTGACGTATTTTTCAATGCTTAATCCGAACCTGGCCGCAGAATTGCCTTATTAGTTCAGGATTTTTTGAGATATCCTAACCTAAAAAGGCTGTTTTTATGGATTTTTAATATTTGACTGTATTGTTTGGGAATTTCACCAGCAAAAAGCAATATTTCCATCGTAAAGTACCATTCATCACCACTCATTTCCAATTTTAACGTCTAAATATCGTGAATCAAATAAAGCGCGCACTGATAAATTCGCATATCGTGGGTCAGGTATGTGATAATAAGTTCATACAAAAGTCTTAATACCTACTTTGATTAAGGATATCTAGGTATAGAACAAGATATTTAGACGTTTAAAACTGGAAACGAGAGCAGCTGAATGGTAGCTTACGATGGCACCATTGGTTATCACTGCTGAAATTTCCTAACAATTAGGGCTTAAAAATTTTAAAAAAATATCGAAATATATAAAATTTATAGAATTTGCAATAATTTTGTATATAAATTTTGAAAATTTCAAATTCTTTAAACGCAATAAATTATAACAATAAATTCAGTAAATTCTATATTTGTAGTCTAAAAATCCAACAAGTTTCTTAAATTCTATAAATCCTATAAATTCTTTTCTCTCTTCAAACATCTTAATACTATGTCTATAAATTCTTTAAATTTTTAAATTTTATAAATTCCATCAAATCTACTAATTCTATGAAGTTTATAAATGTTACCAATATTACAAATTTTTTAAATTTTATAGATTCAATGGGTTCTAGGAATTGTTATAAGTGTATCAGTTCTAAAAATTTTATACACCCAAATTTTACGTATTCTAAAAATACATAATTTTTACAAATTCTATAAATTTTATAAATTCAAAAATTTCGATAAATCCTATAAACTTTAATAATTCTATAAATCTATAAATTTTATAAATTTAATAAATTCTATAAATCCTATACATAAAGTTTTAAAAATCTTTACATTTTACAAATCTCATAAATTCTTTTAAATTCGTAAATACGATAAATTCTATAAATTTTAAAAGTCCAATAAATTTTATAAATTTTAAGTCTGTAAATATTATAAATTCTAATATGTTTTTAAAACCTATAAATTCTATAAATTTTATAAATTCTTTAAATGTTAAAGATTCTGTGGGTTCTATTTAACATTCAGGTCTCTCAGTTCTATAAATTCTACAAACTCAAATTGACTTATTTATATTCTACATGTTTCGAAAAAAGTTTAATTTTTATAAATTTTATAAATTCAATAAGTTCTATAAATTCTGTAAATTCTATAAATTTTATGAATTCTTTACAGTCTAAAAATCCAATAAGTTACTTAAATCCTATAAATTCTGTAAATTTGATAAATCCAATAAATTCTATAAATTTTATAAGCTTTAATATGTCTATATACCTACTCTAAACATTTTTAAATTTTATGAATTTTATAAATTCTATAAAATATACAAATTCTATAAGATTTATAATTTTTTTAAATTTTGTAGATCCTTTGTGTTCTATTAATTGTTTCAAGTGTGTCTGTTTTACAAATTCTACAAACTCGAATTTTATTTGTTTTATAATTACGAAAATTTTGAAAAATCCTATAAACTTTAACAATTCTGTAAATTCAATAATTTCAATAAAATTTATAAGTATGTAATCTATGAGTAAAGTTTAAAAATTCAGTAAGTGCCTTAAATTCTACAAATCTTTTTCTTTCTTATAAATTCTGTAAATTCGATAAATTATATAAATTTTACAAATTCACTAAATTCTACAAAATTCTACAAAATCTATAAATATTATAAATTCTAATATGTTTATAAACTCTCTTATAAATTCAAAAATTTCGATAAATCCTGTAAACTTTAATAATTCTATAAATTCAATAATTTCTATAAATTTAATAAATTCTATGAATAATTCTATAAATCCTATGCATAAAGTTTTAAAATTCAGTAAGTTCTTTACATTCTTCAAATCTCATAAATTCTTAAATTCTTTTAAATACTGTAAATTCTATAAATTTTAAAAGTCCAAAAAATTTTATAAATTTTAAGTCTGCAAATTCTAAAATGTTTTGAAAACCTATAAATTCTATAAATTTTATAAATCATTTAAATGTTATAGATTCTCTTTCTATGGGTTCTATAAATTATTCAAGTTTATCAGTTCTATAAATTCAAAAAATTCTAATGTTTCTAAATTTTTTTTAATTTTTATAAATTTTATAAATTCTGTAAATCTTATAAATTCTATAAAGCCTAAACATTCAGTGAGTTAGGTTAGGTAAGTTGGTGTGGCACAGAATTTATTCCATTTATCGCGCTGAGATAGGACTCGCCAAACTAACTAACGATACTAAATCGCAGATACAATTAAATGCTTGTTTAAACATTTATTTTCCTACTCACTCCTTATAAAATGAATGTAAAAAAAAATTGGCAAACATTTTTAATCATAGATTTAATTACTACTGCGAGTTAGACCATTCTTACAATTGTCATTGATTGAAATCAATCTGGTTTTCTTATTAAACTTAACGCATCGAGGAGGCTTGTGTCATTTGGGCTAGAATTTTGATGGGGATATTGGATGCTAGCTCTATTAATCTCGTAAGACACTACCATCGTCCTAAAATTAAAGTCCTTTTCGAAACACAAAAACGTACATATACATATAACGGTTTTTGATATTTTTCAGCTAATGAACTAACGAAATTAAATGTTTTCTGAATTTGTTTCTTTGTCGGACTCACTTCTTTGTCACTTTATACGTGGCTGTATGTATAGTTATTATGTACTAAATACCTTTTTTCAGTTTATAAACTAAGGAACCAGACATCGAAAATCATTCATTTTTGAGTGTGCATTAAAACACATGAATTTGAAAACTCAATAAAATGAAGAACAAAAAAATTCTCTCTACAAACATTTTGCTGAATTTGTGAATGTGAATATTCACTCAATTTCAGTTTTCTTTATTCTTCTCACGTAACACACATTCAGTCTAAATGTGTTTGTGAAGAGAGTTCTTTGTGTTCTTCATTTTATTGAGTTTTAAAATTCATGTGTTTTAATGCACACTCAAAAATGAATGATTTTGGATATCTGCAAAACTCAAATGAATTTTTTTAGCTTGCACAATGAAACTTTTTTGGTAGAAGAGTTATAAAACACACAAATTTTTTTAAACTTCAAGTGAAGAATACAAAAATTCATTCATCGAATTTGCGTATTTTCTTTGAATGTGTATGGTTATGTGAATCTACATATTTTAAATTTATGCTTCCTTTATTATTCGAAAAATATTTTGCACACATTAAATAATGTACCTTCTACAAAAACAAATGTATGTGAATCGGGTTTCTTAGATAGGCTTATCTGAAAACCATGGCCCAATTTTACCGAAAGGAGGGGTAGGCTTAAGATGAACGTATTGTATGGTTAAAAACATTTTCCAAAAAAGGAATCTTTTGTTTTTGTTCCATTATGTAACATATTATGTATTTTGTACTTTATAAAATGTAGCGATACTCAAGCCGATCATAATTTTATTTTAGGAGGGGTTATGCCGTTATGGAGATTGTTTAAGCAACACGTTGTTGTTCAGCGCTTCAACAAGTATAGTAATAAAGTGAAATTTACGGGCGAATTTTGTCTTTTATTCCTTTTACAAAATATACTTGATGATGAAGATATACAGAAAATAAAGGTATAATATTGCGCATGCTGTTGCTATCGTTTTTTCGCAATTTGAAGTCACGTGTAGTCAAAAATGCTGATATTTATATGGAGTTTCAGGCAATGAGGCATGTTTTAATATTCGTGTCTAGAGCAGACTGTTTGAGCACATTACATAACAAGTTTCGGAATATATGAGTATAATATTTTGTTAAATGCAGAGAACATTTAGATTTTAATTATTTAATTCAAAAATTTGGGAGTGTTCGATTTTAAATATACTAAATTTGAATAATTCCTATTGCAACAAAATTATCAATTATACTTCTGATAAGAACACAAATGACTGTGACACAAGTGCACTGGATTTTTATTTAATATATTTTTACATTTATATTTAACGTTGAATATGGACATATCTGTAATATTTGAATAGTAGGTTCGTGGATACCAGTAATTTCAAGCCAAACGAACATAACGTAAAAAAATAAAAATTTTAATAATTGGTACGTAAATGACCAAAAACATTTAACAATTTAATTGTTTTATGTTACGTACTCATAATTTTGTCTACCCTTTTTGCCATTTATCTTAGATATTATATACTCGAAGGAATTATTTCTTAAATATTTGGACTATAAAAAAATATAAAGCATAAAAAGGTCTAGGGAAACTATCATTATCAATTGTATGTAAATACGGTTTGTTAAAAAAATTAGGATTATTCTTGATTTATTTAAAAAATTAATCAAAAAACCGCCAAACTTAATATAAATAACTGCTTTTTAGTCTACACGTGACGTGATGTGCAAAAAAAGACGAAAATAAGATACGGGAATATACTACCTCTATTTTCTGTATATCTTACTTGATGATGGTATTATTCGGAGACCAAAAATTGTAACGACATTTAAATTACTAATTCCAAACATATTACCACTTAAACAATTAGTTAAAGCTTCCAGCATTGATAAGTCTCTTACTGTGGGTGAAGCATGGTTTTATAGCCGATAAGATTCTGTTAGCAATGATAGTGACATGATTGTGACAAAGTTATTACAATTAGTGACGACGAATGTGAATGAATATGACTTAGAATGGATTCTAATTTACTAAAAAAATTGTTGTTTGTATTTTGTTTTATGACACTGCCCGGCTGATTTGTATATTACGTATTTTTAGGTTATTTGTATCAAATAATATAATGGTGATTTTGATTATTTACGGAAAATTTAAGTCAAATATTATTTATTTTTATATATTTCACAAAAATTAACATAATAAACCAAATTTAATAAATCCTGGGGTGGGATGTTGTAACTTCACTTTCGATTCGAATTCGATAGATTTTATGTCTCATGTTTCAAGAATAAAATTTTACTCTATTTCGTTTTCCAATTATGCTCTTTTTCTTGCTATGTAGTATCTCAGCTTGCTCGAATAAAACAACATGCTATTTCTACTTAAACTCAGGATTATTAATCACTCTAATTTTTGTTTAGTGATACTTTACCGATTTGAAAGAAAAGAAAAGTACGCAACAAAAAGAGATCGCAATAGAAAAAGCGTAATCAAAAAGCGAAATAGAGTACAATTTTATTCTTGAAACATGAGACATAAAATCTATCGAATTCGAATCGAAAGTGATGTTACAACATCCCACCCCAGGTTAAAAATATTACAAATAAAGCAAACGTTAGACATTATTTTAGCGCGTACTTTCAAAAATATTTCCCGAATTGCTACGTTCTGTAGTACATGCTAAAATACTGGATAAGGAGCAAAATATCAATAAAAAATTAATTTTAAAAAGCATTTATATTAAGAAACATCAAAATCTATCTCAAAATTTATTAAATGTCCAGGAAGTTTCCAAATTGTTGTTAAATTATTACGATAACATATTGGTAATGTTCTTTATAAAATAACTTTTTGTTTTTTCGATTTAAATTACCTCAGTTTGTAATTATAAAACTTTAATTATTTCGGTTAAACTGAGTATTTTTTAATTTTAAAATTTTTCCCTAGTTACGTTAAGAAAAAATTCGTCTTTTAAATTATTGAATAAACTGTGCCCTTGAGAATGACGGAAAATACCGCCGAAACATCGGGTTGTTATTAAAAAATTGAAAACGCTTGTCAAAACATTAAGCTAAAATTGTTTCATTAAGTAGTATGTATAGGTACACTAAAATTAAACTGAGTTTTCTTAAATTAAATATTTTTTATAATTTCTATTAAATTTTCGATTAATATTTATTATGTAATATATTTAAAAGGAATAAATTAATACACGTTAAAATTCTTTTCGAAATACACAAAAATTATTTAAAAAATCAAACTTTCATTATTGTGATAATAAAATTAAATTTGGGAATACCGGTTTCGGACATTCGCCCTTCTTCAGTTACTAATTGACTATTCTGTTCCTAATTGAATAGTCAATTAGGAACTGAAGAAGGACGAATGTCCGAAACCGGTATTCCCAAATTTAATTTTATTATCACAATAATGAAAGTTGGATTTTTTAAATAATTTTTGTGTATTTCGAAAAAAAATTTTAACGTGTATTAATTTATTCCTTTTAAATATATTACATAATAAATATTAATCGAAAATTTAATAGAAATTATAAATAATATTTGATTTAATATAATCGTGATAAAAGCCACAGAAGAAGATGGACGTATACCATTTATACAGCAATGAGTTTTCTTACTTTTTATTTTCTACTACAGGCCTGAATCAATTCCGCCGAAAAATTTGTGTAGGGAAATTAATTAATTTTCAATAATTTTTAAACGTAAACCATTTTATTTTGGCTAACAATCCATTTTCTAAATAAATTAACCCCGCCGATAAATGCAAAATGAATTTGGTGAAAATAAAATTAAAATGCATAACCCTCGCCAAAATATATTTAAGAAGTTTATTGGGTTTAATATGAAATTAATAATTTTGCAGCGGATATAATTCAGTTTTAAATATTCGATTTAGCGACATCATTTACAAAATGAAGTAAATAATTTCACGGAGTAATCAATTCGGGAAAGTTCCCCCGTATTATCCTACTTTAACTATAAAGTATTTTAGGGAATTAGTATTATGTTAGTCTACGTCTATGGTTGGGTGTAGCAATTTAATTTTAAAATTATTGTATCAATTGCTTGTATTGATTTAGTAAATCAAAAAATGTCTTGGGGAACATTTCATAAATTAAATAATTTGATCTAATTTAAGTAATTTATAAAAAAAAATCATGAGCCTCATCCACACTAGCTCGTGGTAGAAGTGAAACTTCTTTAGTCGCAGATGTTATTTGTTTATTTGATTTTTTTATGTCAAATTTCAAATTTATAAAAAATGTCCTAAGAATTACCGAAATTCACTAAGTAAATAAAATTTAAACTGAACAGAACACTATCTAAAAATCATTTTAGAATCTCATTTCCATCGTATATGCTGAATTTCATCAAAATCGGATAAGAAATTACCATAAGTTCCTTCTTAATTGGCCATATTCCAAAACTTTATCTGAAAACCATTTTATAATCCGGTTTCCATCGTACATGCTGCATTTTTTCAAAATCGTTTAAGATACTTAGAAATAAAATTTTGCTCGATAAGTTGCCCCTTCATTTCTTGCACTTAAGGCTTTTTTCTTTCCCCCCTTTCGCGTAACCGTTTCCCCTTGTGCAACCAAAAATTTCAAACAGTACGCCAATTACGATACAAACTCAAGACTCAAAAATTGACACCATCGAATGGATCTCCGATTGGATTAGCCATTCTCTCGCTACACTGGTTCAAGCATTTAAATCGATTGAGATCAGAGGTTCGCGGCGCGAGTTCCTTTGCCGCCTGATGACACCATTGCGATAATATTATGCGTGACACATAAAGCCGAAGGGCCAATCTAAGCAATCATATCTTTAAATTAAATGTAATGCTTATAGTCGATGAGTAATTGCTTACGACCAAGGGCTAAATTTTGTTTCAATTTTTTGAACATGCGGCGCAAGACGTTATCACGTCAAAACAAAATGTACCTGATTTATAATTAAATTTGTTGTTCATCACCTTTATTTTACTCCCATGAAAATCTAAATTCGTGAGAATTTAAAATCAAGATCCTAAAAAATTGTGAAATTCATTTTTTAACCCTTGTGTGTATACCCGGCCACCCGGGTGGCCTTTTCGATTTTAAATATTCAAGGTTTAAGTAAATCTGGTATTAAGTGTTTCAAAACCCTTGACATCCTAGATTCGGACGTATTTTACTAATTTTTACAGAAAATTCAATTACTAATTATTTTTTGACCAAATTATTCGCCAAAACATTCTGTTACCCTTGACCCGGGTGGAAAGTACAAAATATGAGGTTTACTTTATAAAAATTTGGTTTGAAAATAATAAATACATAATTCAAATTTAAGCAGGCAATTATAAACTAATTGCACGTAGACCACTTTATCGCTGAGTTGGTATGTTCCACGAGTACCGATCATTTACATACATCACACGACTTTCATTCTTACGTCTTCGGATCAGATGATAAACATACCCTTGAGGGATTCGCCCAGTCGTGTCGCGCATCTAATTAGATGTTGTGTCTTCGTGGTTTATTTTAGCCGTCGGGTATATATTAGAGCATGCTTTTTTGGGTATAAATACAAGGATTAATTTACGTTTTTTCTAATGGTCTTACTCATGCACAACAAAAAAAATTAATAAAAATTCGGTTCATTTCTAATGCGAATATGTACATCGAAATTTCATTAAAAACACATAAATTTTAAAACTAATCGTCATAAAGAACAAAAAGGATTTTCGTTTCACACATTTAGACTAAATACTTGTGAATTCAACGAAAGAAGAATAAAGAAAAACTGAAATTTGAAGAATATCCCCATTCACTTCACACATTTCGTTCTTTATTGTGTTGAGTTTTAAAACTCATGTGTTTTAATCAAAACCTGCTAAAATTCTCTCTTGAGAAAGCCCAACGGAATGTATACTAATGCTATGATATAAAAATATATATCATGGTGAATGTATTTGTGAAATAATATCGTATATATATATGGTTATGGTATTGATATTAAGTAGTGTGTGATATCCATTGGAATTAGTAGTGATAATTTGTATTTTTTTTATATGGTTTTTCGTAGCGACCAATACACTACCCATGATATATTTTTAAATATGTGTAAGAGAGCTATACAACGCAGTCAGGCTTTCTCAAGAGAGAATTGTAGAAGGTTTTGGTTTTAATGCACATTCAAAAATGAATTCTTCTACCAAAAGAGTTTCATTGCACAAGCTAAAAAAAATTCATTTGAGTTTTTTCAATGTGAGTTGAAACAAAAAACAGAAAAGAGAATTTGGATATTCAAGAAAAAACAAAAACTACTCTAATGGGAAACAAAAAACTCTTGATATTCGTATTTTATTTTTTATGTGTGTGTTGAATTTACTCATTCTCAAATAATGGTACAAATGAGCAATTCACTCATGAGTTTTTCGATGTCTGGGAACAACACAACACATACTTGGCAGGTGTATTTTAGGGACGAATTAAATTAAATATGTAAATGCATCCGGTAATTTTCGGGAATGAGCATTTATTGTTCCGTAATTCGTCTATTAGGTGTCATATCATGGTGAAGGGAAAAGAGAAATACTCCAAAACTTCCAAAAGTAGCCCCTCTATACTATATTTGGACCAGCTCCCTAAATTGACCACCTTCTACCACTCTCTGAAATATTACGTATAATTTTTTGGTACAATTGAAGAAAATTTTTCTTTTTAGGCTGAATTTGAATTTTCAAATTTTTAGGTTGTTCTATTAATATATATTCCTTAAACTAACCACCTTCATAGATTGACCAACATTTCTGGGTAATTTGGAATTTCGAATTTCGGAACTGGACGCCCTACTAACAAATACAGTAAAATATTGAAAACCCATAAAAACTTTTTTCATCAAAACTTTTTCACACTTTTAGATTAGGATATCTCAAAATCCTGAACCAATAGGGCAATTCTGCGGCCAGAACGTATTCAGCATCGAAAAATCCGTCGGAAATAACAATCCTTGCTTCTTTTTACTTTTCTTTTGTAGACCAGTGAAAAACACAAATTTTTGAAAAACGTTCTAATTTTTATTAACATTGAAATTTTAATAAATCATCAAAGCGGCGGTTTGAGAAGTCCATCATCTATGGTAATGGATTAAAATAACTTTTTAAAAATTTAAAAGGGTAGGTAATCCATTTTATAATATATTCAAAATTTGAAATTTTATTTAGAATTTCGGAATTTTCAGTTTGAAACATTCAACACTAGCGAGATTGTTTAAAGAAATTGAATTAAAGTAACTTTCTGTAATTACAAAATTCATAAATTTAAATAGCCAATTTTATAAATTTTCATATTCCTAAATTTCTAACTTTTTCTTTAAATTTAGGTTCTAAATTTTTCCGGCTTTGCATCGGCATCGCTCTCAATTTAGAATTGGTTTAAATATATTCGAGTATAAAAAAGATTGTGTTCACATTGCATAAATCCAGCCTCGGAACCTGTCCATGATTTCACCGATTGCAATCTTATGATGATAAAACACTTTTACGTTTTGACCTTGTTGTGATTCTAACCCGTTATCTCTTAAAAGCAGTAGCGTATTCGATGTCTCTTAATATCATGTACTGGCAGACGAAAATTTACACGCCCGTATATCTGCGCAAGGGTCAAAATTGGTCCCAAGTCGCCGTGTTTTACGTCTTCAAGTTGCATACGAACATGCTCAATGGATGGCTGACAATTGGATAAATTTGTTTGAATTCACCTGATGGATGTGAGAGAGATTTAGAAGAAGCGCGCAACGGTTTGCACAATGTGCATTTCGCCAAACATGATCGTTTAGAGGGGCTTACATTGCCATTTGCCCCATTTATCGGCGATGGATTCTTTTTTATACAAGACAATGTTCGCCCCTACACTGCTAGAAAAGAAAGTTGGTATCAACAGTTTTTATGAATTAAAAATATTGCAGGCTTTCCAATTTTTTATGTTATTTTGATTCATCTACATATTTTTGCCCTTTGTGTTTTGAGATTTTTACGACAAGTTTTATTAGTGTTAGTATGGTTTACGAGTAAATATGGTAACAAAATGTTTTGATTGAATCGGCTTGATTTCGGTTTTCGTTTCGAGTTTTCATCTATTTCGGGTTCATGAGGAATTCAAATTTGCTAAGGTAAAAAATCTCAACTGCACCGCACATTCGGTAAAATCAGGCCACGTATATTTTTTCTGAAAGAAATTTTTTGGGGCTTGAATTTTGTTTTTGTTTGCCGATTCTAGGTACTGCGGTTTCAAAGATATTTTCTTAAAAAAATAAAAAATTGGTTGTCCCATTTTTTTTGCCGATGAGCGAATTTAATTCTTTAAAGATAACGCAACAAACCCGCTAAAAAGAGTGTTTTTTGCATTTCAGATTTTACGTAATCTGTGCCCCAAAAACTTAAAGTAAATGTAGTCTGGAAATAGCAACCGAACTTTGGATTCCCCTTTGTACATTTTGATTGGACTAGAAGACATGGTCACGATGATTACTTCTCTCAAAACAATTCTGAAAAATTGTAGCTTTCATAATTCTTTATCGTTTTCCTACAACTATTGAAAACTCATAACAAACTCAACAACCTAGACTAAGGACGAGCAGACCATGTATCTCAAGATTCCTTCTTGAATTAGTTTAGTCTGGGCCGATCCGCCTTTCATGTCAGCACTCAGCACTATAGGCTGGCATGAAGCAATGCAATGTGCAGGTGGTTTAACCAAAAACGGATCAATAGCCGCACGTCCTCGATTTGGCTTTAAAGTAGAACGGGAAAATTAACTGCGAAAGAGTTGGGAGTGACTTGAGCCCCAGAAAAGAATACATAGATGAAAACATAAAAAAAAAGTGTAATACAGCTAAAAGCACGATGTTTTCATTAATATACAGTTTTCGATATTATTGAAACTGTTAGAGTGCGTTCAAGTTTTATATAGAGCTTATTTGAAATTTTTCAGGGATAATCGAGATTATTCCAGTTTCAAATAAATTCGGAAATCTCAAATATCCAGAAAATCTCGAAAGGAATGAACTTAGGAAATGTAGACTGTTTCGTCATTTTCGGGATTATTAGGAGATTTTTTAAAATTTGGAATTTTTCGTGTCAGTGTTTTACACTAAGCTTTGAGTTGTGGAATTTGCAGACTTACACGTATAAATCTGTTTCGTGATTAGCATAGGCTGAGTTCCTTTGGTTATGTTGTATAATACGCACAATAAATTTGGTTTTCGATTGTATGTAAATTAATTGTTTTAATGTGGAGCCCGTAAAATTTTCGTTAAAGGATGCAACGCATCATATAATAAAAATTGTTTTACGCGATCCCAAAACGAATAAATCCTCAAAAATCTCAAGGCCGAAAATTTTCATGTTGTAAAATTTGATTTCATCTTCTGAGTTCCCTAGGTAGAAAATACTCAAGAATAAACCTAGAGGCAGATAAGAAAATTATTCTTTATCACTGTCAGTATCAGAATATAAGACGAGTCTCTGTGTCTTCCCGAGTATTTTCTTCAATCTCTTCTCCAAACAAGGCATTATTACATGTGGCCCCTTAAGAGTTTTTACAAATTTGTGAACTTTTTAAATATTCTTAAAAGCGCAGGCTCCTTCAAGGTCTGAACAGACTGTAATAATACACTTAATTTTTCTGGGTCCTATATATGTATTTCCCAACCATCTATGGATTGATGGTAAACTCGGGTGATGTACAGCTAGGTACATCGGACGTTGGTGGTAACAATTCCTGATTTAATTTTTTTTTTGTTGCAGAATTTTGAAATTTGAAATAAAAATATTTGTTAAGAAATAGCCAACTGTACGGCGTAGATCGATAAGAAATTTCGCGCTTATATTTTCCTAAAATGCAAAATAAAAGAAAAACCAATTTTTCCACCTTTACTCCATTCGGCCGACAACGGGAGTCATTAAGTTCTTAAACTTTAGTGCAAAAATACATCAATAAGAAAATCTTCTGACCAATTAATTTCCTTTATAAACTCTAAACTGACTGAAGCTAGAAGAAAGAGCATCATCTGGTAGTATCCATTTCCACATGGTAGCAAGTAGCATATTATCGTTTATGAGCATAACATTATAGGGAAGAAAAAGGTGCCAAAATCAAACGTAAACTATTCCTTCTTTGAAGATTTCCTGGGAGTCTCTGCGCGACATTTAGTAGTTGTTGTTACTTCAAATATTGCGAATTATTTTGCGTAATTAAATAAACTTGCAACAGATTCAAGTTACCGGAATCAAAATAGCTTATGAGTCGTATTTAGAAATTTGTCGAAAAATCGTAGATACAGTTTTGGAACCGTCTTCAAATAGTTAATGTTTTACAGAATGTTTTATGATGCATTTCAACTTTCTTAATTTTACCACATATTTTATGCTCACGAAACTTTTAACTGCATTTATAATACATGCTTGTTTTTGATTATTCACAAAACGAATTCTTCATTATACGAGGTATAAAAAGGAATCACTTTAGTTTAATTAACACACGTAAATTCTTATTGTTTCATCCTCCTGTTTGCAAAACTTAAAATTTGAAGGAATCAAGATTACAACACGTATTTTTGGTTAATTAATTCCAGCTTTTATGATCTCAAATGAGCCAAGCGAGTAAAAAATAAATACCCGGGTTAAATTGAACAATCAGCTCTAATAAAATAAACATTTTTTTCAACTTTTTAGTTGCTTCGAAATTAAATTAAGTTAAAAAGACATCCCAAGGCGAACTAAATAAGACTAAGAAATCCAATTACTAATTGATGAAGCGGGTCCGGTAAAATATAACTGCGATTCGGTTGCCATTTTAAATAAATTACTTCGTGAGATGTTAACCATTACGAAATGTTGAGGTATTGATTAACAATTTAAAAGATCAAATTGTATTCTGGGGTAAATTAGAACTCTCATCTTGTTGATCAACAAGTTAAGAGAATGAAAAAACCGAGACACATTAAAGAGCAAAAAGAAGATTCAAATAGTACTTGAACCAGTTCACACGCATCGCTACGGAGTACAACAGGTAGTGGAGAAAATCGATGAAGGAAAGTGTTACATGAAAATCATCCTATTCGAAAACAACCAAATAAACCTGAATCGGTAAAATCGTTGCTGCTCAGTACAAGAGACTGTGTCTGTTTCTTTTCACTATGTAAACGAATTAGTCTTATAATAAATAAACAAATTCAAAACAATCAATCTTTGGTCATCGCTGTCAAATGTAGTTCTACGTCTTTCCGGGTCATTTTACTAGTGAACCACAACATCGTTTTATTCAAAATTATGAGCATTCACTGATCATGTATCTGGATGATTCATAGATAAAAAGTTGTATATAAGAAAAGGCACTGCCGTTATGACTATTACGTGTGTAAACAAATTCGTTAGGCTCATCACGTTCTACAAACTTCAGTACAATATTTGAAATTTTAATTAAATTCCTTGTTTAATACCATTACTCAAATTTCAATAACATAATTTTGTAAAGCACGCCATAATCAAATTTTATTCTTAATTAAAAATTTTACGCGGTACTTTAAAAACTGGCCAAAATATGTAATAAAAAAAAATCTTTAAAACAAAAATTTATACCCAAAGCATCTTGACTCATATTTAATATTCGACAATTTCGGCATTCTTAGGGGTTATAACATTTTTTATTTATATAATTCTCATTTAACGTTGCGCAAAATGACATTAAATCTTACATCAAAATTCTTCGTATCCAATTTCAGGTCACATTGAATTCCCATATGTATGTACCTAAAAATAATAGCGGATAGATAAAACAACAAAATCATAATTTGAATTAGATTGTTTTCATAGACGTCGTTATAGAAATAATATAGACGCAGTGCTTCTCAAACTTTTTCATACTGCGGCCCCCGAAATCGAAAAAATAAAATCCCGGGCCCTCAAAAATATCGAATTTACAGCTAAGCATTTTAGGCATTCTTGCTTTTGTAATCCATATCCGTATTCCGCAATTAAAAAAAATGTTCTACCAAACCAAAATATTCCTTCAGCTTCATCCGATTTGTAGGATTAAACAATTCTTTTACGCAAAAATTGTAGAATTTCAAAAATCTATTAAACATTTTGAAAAACTTGAAAAAATTTGTCATAAGGAACTATTCAAATTTGGATGCTTCTGTAAAAACCCTGGTACTAAATATTTTAATCAATAAGGGTTTTTCGGCTTTTTATAGACAAAATGTATTAACAATAATGGCATTCACAACATTTTTCGACTTGGTAATCATTTATAATATATCTACCTGCCAAAAAAGTTGAAATATCAAAATCCCCCCCGTACTTTAACCCAAGAGTCATACAAAGTGTATCGACCCCAAAAAATGAAAACCTTCCTTGAGTTTTCTATGTGGTAGTTTGGTTTCGTACTAAAAAGTTCGCTCGAACAAAAGGTCGGTCTACTCTTCAGGTAGCTACGACCAAACTACAAAATACATATCTAACTTCGTACATTAAGTAAAAGGCAAGAACGTACTGACTTAGCGAATTATATTCACTAAATCAAAAACTCAAGGAAAAACTCTCATTTCTGTGTGTTTTACGCCCACACAAATAATAGAAAGAGAAATTTATCTGTATTAAAATCAATAAGATTCTTTCGAGTTTTTATAGACAAGATGACCTTGAGTTTTTGATTTAATGACTATAATTCGCTAAGTCAATACGTTCTTGCCTCATACTTAATGTATGAAGTTAGAATTGTATTTTGTATTTTGGTCATAGCTACCTGAAGAGTAGACCGAGCTTTTTAGTACGAAACCAAACTAGTACCACATAGAAAACTCTAGGAGGGTTTTAATTTTTTGTGGACGATACACTTTGTATGACTCTTGGGATAAAGTACGAGGGGAGATTTTGATATTTCTTGGATACGTCAAATGGTTTTTACTTAGGTATTTAAGACCAAATTTGGATATAATTCTTCTGAATTACCGAAATATGAAAATTCTGGAAATACTTGAAACATAAAAAAATTAAGTTTTTCTGTACAAAATTCAGAGTTACCAATTTTATATCCAAAATTTGAAATTATATTTATGACGAGTTTCTTCTCAGTAGTTAATAGTAGTTCAGTTTTTTTTTGGCATACGAAAATTACCGAACTTTTGAACTACCGGTTTTCGGTACATTTTTAATTGTATTATCCGTAATTTATGGAAAAATTGACTTTTCTAGAAAAAAAAACTGAAGAATATTCCCCCTTCCCTAATAAATTCTAGTCTATATTTGTTAAAAATTTTCCATTATTTGTATTAGTAATTTGATGCACAAACTTTGGTTTTTAATTTTTAGAAAGTTGACCGACCTCATTATTTTATTAATGTCTTAATGAGAAATGTCAAAATCTGGAAGAATTTTTTCGGGATTACAATAATTCCCCAATATAACTTCGTTATACTGGGAAAGGTAATAAATTTATTTAAATCTAGTATTTTAATGAAAAAATCACGTTATACATGCAATACCTGATCCATGCATAGTCATTCAAACCGAAATTTATTTCAATTCGTAAAACAAAAAGACTGATGCTTCTCACTTTAGATCTTACTTAATAACAAACACATTGTATATTATTTCTAGCACAAAAAATTGTGTTTGTCTTAAATTTTGCTAATAAATTAATTTAATTAAACTGATATATTTGCATTATTTACAGAACGGACGTCATTTGTATTTTACGCCTGGCGATTTGATTTTTTCTTTTTTTTTCTTCTATTTTTAGGTTGAATATATTTGTGATATGAGTCAGTGCCGGTAGTCAGCTAATTATTATTATTGTTGAATATTTTTTTTGGGGGTTTAAATTATTTGTTATTTATTCATAATTGATAATTAGGGTTTTATTAAATATGTATAATATTTAAACAATATATTTACATTAATAATGATGATGATGGTATCTTAAATTATGTTTAACGGTTGTTGATGTCTAAATTTTCGGTTGGGCTATATTATTGGTATGAAGCAGTAAGAATTAAAATTCCTAATTAATTGTAGCTGATTTAAATAAAAGAATAAAGCTGTAAGATTTTTTTCACTCAACATAATTAGGGAATATTCGTAATTATTGAATGGAATGAATCATTTATTCATCTGTACAAAGAATATTAAACGAATATTTACGTCATCGCAAAATGAAAAATCAAACTGTAGCATTATGGTATAAATAAATTCGAAATTTTTCTTTCATTTATTTTTTGTCGATTTTCATGTTTTATGACATTTATGTATTACAAATTGATCGTGCTCCACAGTATATTAAATTTCTAGCGAATATATTAAGAGTTGTCTCTTTACGTTATGATAAAATATTTATGTACCAGTATGTATTAAAAATTTAATATTTACCAACTCAGGCACTCGCATATTCTTGCGTGAAAAATTTATCCAATTTAGTGAATTACCTGAAAAAAAAAAACAACAAATCATAAATTTGAGGCTTAATATTAGCATTTTAGGTTTATTAAAATGACATTTTCAAATTCTTGAAGATAAATTAAAACTTTTTGTTTCCGAAGTTTAACGAATTACAATTGACACAACTCGTAAATTCAAATGTAAACTTGGAAGTTTCTGCAAAATTTATTTTACGTAATTAAAATTGTAATAGACTAAATGCCCAAAAATAATTAAAATTTTGAAAAGAGGTAGCACCAAATGTTTTTTGGAAAATGTGTCACTGACTAATAAGAGCTGATATATTACGTACCCGAATAGTGTTGAAGCCTAAATACGCTATTAATGTTCGGCGATGTCTAAATCTAATGGGAGTTGGATATCTAGAGGTATCCTTTGCCGGCGCCTCTAGGTTTATTAATAGGGGTATTAAAATACTTCGTTTATTTATTGTTAACCAAAGGATCTAAAAATTCGTATGAATATAGTGAATTCATTTGCCGAGAAATCAGTACATTTTTGTGAACATTGACATAATGATTAGTTTCATATTGTTCTTTAGACTGTTTGAATAAATCATTTATTATGTTTTTGGGCAGAGAATGTGTTTTCCGAGAGGATGGTTAATAAGCAGCAAAAATATTTAAGCATTATACTCTAAACCGTCTGGATATGAAAATCTTTTACATAATATTTTGGATTAAGCTCCATAAATGAAAAATGACGACCTCTACACCTACCTTTGTCCTTTAAATATTTGGGACAACAACGAGTACCATAAATAATTTTGAAAAGAAACATCCCAATAAACACTTAGAGTTTGGGGTAATATGATCATATCTAGAAATGTGATACATATGTAAATAAATAGCTGGTAATAGAATTAGTCGTTCATTCATAAAATAGTTTGCCAATAAGTCCAAATATAATATGGGAATGATAAGTAGCGAATGAGCTAAACTTGTTTTTAAAATCGGTGGAAATGAAATATCTTTTCTACCCCTATAAACCCGTAAAAACTTAGTTTTTTTTTAATTTACATGAAGATCTAGATAAGTTTGTAGATTTGTGCCATTTAGGTAGATTTGTTTTCATCAGCGTATATAAATGGTAATTACAATTATTAATTACTGAAACTACATATGTCGATAATAAATAAAAAAATTAAAGCGGTCCTTCAGGTTTTAATTTGGAAGACCTTTCTGCATTATATTTGACATCTATTGATTAGATAATTACATATTTATTAATTTAACAGAATGGTACGAGAAATTAAAATCTGAAAATAGATTTCTAGCCATTAGATTATGGTTTATCGTGTCAAATGACTTTGAGAAATCTAACAAAACTGCTTGGCACTAGAAATGTCATTTGTAACTTTCAAAATGGCCGTGAATGAACTACATTTTAACCTAAACTCCAATTGAAATCGAGTTAATTTATTTAAAAAAAGGCGAATAAAGTGTTATCAACCACCTTGGATAGCGCAGATAATATGTTAAGAGGGTAGGATAAAAGTAATAAACGGAATGATGGTTTCAATTATGAAACAACCGTCATCACGTCTCCTCCTCGCAGCTCTCAATCTAAAAATAACAAATTTCACTAATATATGCAAATTCAACAAAACTTATTACCGTCTCGTGTTATTTAATACTTCGGCTGCACCTAATTTGATTGAAAAGTTTATGAATACGCTTGAAAGCATGATCCCCAGCAAACTCACCCATAATTAATGCGGGAACCTACACAAGCTTGATAAAACTGAAGATGAATAATTGTTACGTAAAAGATAGAAACCACGTAAAACAGAGTGTAATTGTTGTTTCCAACTAAGAACATGCCCATTCCAATTGATATTCGAATAAAGCATAAGGCATTTATCAACTAATTCTATCTTTAAGTAACACGCCATAGAACGATAAAATATGACTTTCGTTTTCTCAATCAAAATCATGCTCATTGAACAATGAATGTAAAACTCTTAAATCAGTATTGTTACGGTGACTTCTAGGATAGAAGAGAATAAGTTGATTAAAAGCACAAAGTTTACTACTGGTAGTGACTCTTAGTGACACCTAGGTTAAGGTATTTCATAATTTGTTTATTGTACTAAAATGGAAATTTCCCATGCTGCAACATAAAATTTCTAGAAGTTTGGTTTCAGTATATAAAAAGGCGAATGAGAGTATTTGGATTTAAAAAATAAATTAGTGCGATATAAAAATTATAAGTGATATAGTAAAACTAGTGCGAATATTATAACAAGTGATTTTGTGAATTAGTTATTGTTAATAAGTGTTGAATTAATTTTTAGTGCTCAATGAATAAATTCGTTTGTTAAGTGGTGTGTCTTATTAACAATCCAGTAATTCGAACCTTGATTGACAAGGCAAAAATTTAACAATATCATTAAAAATTATATAGGCATCCGTGGCACAATAACTAAGGACCGTATCATCAGCAAATCCCGTAATAGAACCGCTAAGTGGCAAATCAAAAATGTCATTGATGTAGAACAAAAACAGGAGCAGTTCATAATTCAGACTTTCAATATCCCGACAGGACAAAATTATGACTTTTCTTAAAAATGCAGACTCTACAATATCCAGACAGGATAAAATACGGACTTCACGAAGTTCATGCAAAACAAAATACGCACAAGACGAAATCCTGACAGGGCAAAATCCAGATATACAAAAATGTATGAATTATTTGGGAGCATATCGAAATTTTAATTCTCAAAATCTTACCTTTTGACGAATCTTACTTTCTTGCAATCATGATTCTTCAATTCCGCATTTCCCAGAATTTATTATTTTTTGATATTTTCATTTTAAAATTAAATTCTCCTTCACCAGAATTTATAATTTTACCCCCTTTTCCAGAATTTATAAAAAGTAAGATTTAGCAGGGTGTACCACAAAATCCCGAAAGAGAAGACGCGCACGTCAAAGGTTTGGGATCAGTACATTTGCCTGAAAAAAAAAAAATCCAGATATTTTAAATTCCAGAATAGTTGAAAAATAAAATCCCGAAAAAAATCTAGAAATTACCGGAAAAACAATCCAGAAAAAATATTTTGTTTAAAATGGGTTAGTTAACTTGAATCACAGTATGTACACATATATGTATAAGGTAATATATATTGCGCAGGATGTCAAAAAATTACAACAACAACAATGGCGGAGATTGTTGTTATTGTAATTTTTGTTGACAACATTAGATACATGATACATTGTTAATTATTTTGAATTAAAGTCAGTAGAATTTTTCACACAATTTTAATTATATTCACTCACCAGTCAAAATTATTACGCAAAACTAACAAATTCGATTTGTTTGGTCACAATATCTGCCATATTAAAATATTTTTAACATGGATGCGCAAGAAAGAACGAAAATGAAACATCGGAGTATGTTACCTTTATTAAGTGTACTGTGAACTTGAATAACTTGAAACATTGGTGATACATTTATCACTAGAAGCGATACGGCGATACGATTCCTTTGATCTGTGTCTGCAAGGTTGACGAAGCAATTTCCATTATAGTAAATATTAAGAACTTTACGGAAAAGGTAAAATTCGATAGACATTTTATAAATTTTAATTTTAATTTGGTCCGCACTTTGATAATTGCGTTTCTGAATTTTAGTTTTCTGAATTTTTTTGTTTCTGGATTTTTTTCTGGATTTTTAGGTTCTGTATTATTTTTTTCTAGATAAGGTAGCTAACCCCAAAGGTTTTTCTGGATTTTCTGCCTAGATTTTTTGTCTGGATTTTGTCTAGTATAAATTTTGTCTTGTCTGAATTTTGTCTTGTCTAGATTTTATCGTGTCTGGATTAAGACTTTCGGGATTTTGTCAATCGAGATTTTGTCTTTCGGGATTTCGTGGTACACCCATCAAAAAAAGAAAGAGACAAGTACAGAACTTTGTGGCACACCATGCTCAGTCTGAAAACGCTTGCTGTAGGATTTGTCAATTCTAACCATCCTGTGGTCCTGTGTGCAGTATAAAACGAAAACCATTTATTCATAGCGCTCATAAACCACAATGACAACAATTTGTTGATCAATATGGTCGACCATAATCAAAAAATTATGGTCGACCATATTGAGAGCCCTCTTGATCTCAATAAAAAAACGTGGCGTTTACAAGTTTCCCTTTTAAATGAGAGTGTATTCTAATAAGATACTAAACTAAAGCAGTTTTCGTACCATAACCAGCTCTGAACCCAAATTGCTTAGCTCTGTAAATAGAATGCAAAATTTTAAAATTTTAGGAATTGAACGAATTTAAAACGGGCCAACTCTACATTAGTTTAAAATTACATAAAGCAGACTTATTTTTATTTTTTATAATTATTTATAAGAATAGCTATTTCCTGTTTCTTCTTTCTTTTATACGAAATTATGATTTGTTTCATACTACGAATTCAACGCAAGTTAATTTTGTTTTATTTTTATATAGAAATATTTTTCCTTCAATGTTGACAGTAACTTTTTTGGTAATTTCGTAACAGAAGAAGAATTTAACGGCGAAATTTTTTTGTATTAATTTTGCATTATGAAACAAATCGCAATTTCGTAAAATAGGAATCAATGGAAAAATTTTCGTTATATATTTTTAAGTCAATAATTAAGTTTTCTTAAAAAAACTTTTTTTTGCTTTTAAGCATAAATAAACGTTTATTTACCACTTAAAATAAAATATTTCTGTTTTACTTTTCACGGAACGAGAACCAGCGACAAAACACAGTAAAAAATGTGTAATTTTGTTTTATTTCATACTATACCGAAAATCAATGTTTACATGATTGATTTCTGTCCGGGAAATGAATCTTTAAGGTACAGAAAAAAGTGTCCGGAAAACGAGCTATTACAGTATAGAAAAATATAAAACCAAACAAGAAAAAAAAATAACTTGGGTAACTTGATAATTTGAAAATCATTTGGATTGATTTTCTCCAAATTTCAAACTCATGTTTTTACTTTAAAATTTAATTTTAAATGAAAAAATCGAGTTAATGTCCCATGTAGTATGAAATAAAACGTTGTACGTTACACGTACGTTAAATGATCGTCACAGTACTCGTTCAAAATTCAAAATAAACGTCGAACTCGTACTGTAACAACTCATTTACCGCCCTTGTGACGTAAAAAACTATTGTGCAAAGAAACAACTGAAACTGGGTTTCTTGTTGGAAATGAAAATATTGCTTTTTCATTTCCTTATACATACTTTTTTTTGTACTGAATGAATCGGTCTTAAAACATTTCTTTGATATACTCAGCCAAGCTCTTTGCCAGAGTTATTATTAGGTGGGTTTTTCTATTATTATTGTTATTATTATTTCTTTATTTTGAAGTAGAATTCTTTTTTCAGAAGACCCTCGGACTCGTTTCATGAAATTAGCGTTAGTTTTTGTGGATCATTAATGTTGTTTTATGTAGATTTTCCTTTCCTATTTTTACATTTTTTATTGAAATATTGTTTGGTAATGTTTAAGGCTAAGAAATTAGTTGGGGAACTCGAAACTCTTCCAACTTCTATAAAATGTTATAAATGTGAATAAGGAGGTTAAGTAATAACGGACGTTATTTTAAGGTAACATAAAATTACAGACACGGTAAAGCCTGTTTTTCATAATGAAACATTTACTGACAGTATTTTTTACTGAATAAAACTAAAAAGAAAGTAAAAATCAAAAATTCCATTAGAGCGACAGAAGTTTTTTTTGAGATACCGCAATCATAAGAAATAGCGCGAGAAAAATATAACCAATTTTCTTTTTTTTAAATTAAACCAATGCATAGGTCAGTTAGCTTGTTAATTAAGCTTAAATTTAATTTCATTTTGGTCTTTTTACGTTAATTTTTTGCTGAGATATCTGACTTTGAACGAAATAGGATCCTTTTGTCTTTGATCATCGGTATCTCAGCAACCAAAGATTACACAGTAATTTTTAGGGCAGCTTTAGAAACTTGAGTAAATTTCCTACCAGACCCTCGAATGATTATTTGAGAAAAAAAACAATTTGAAAAAAGTACCAGGTGTATTTACAGCTTAATGTACCCGTAGTCCCGTAATAGCTCTGTACATTTTCAAATTGATCCATCCAACCGATTTTCCGGACAGATTGATCAAAGTTTTACAAAACAATTAAAGGAACAACTGATCATCAAAATAAACAAAACAAATTTTTTCGATTTTTTCACAATTTTGCATTGTTTCTTGCTTACCCTTAAGGTCGCTGCACGAGTATGGATATAAATCCGTACAATCTGAATCAGGTCATTCATCCAATGAAATGACCCATATATTGTCATGTGACCGATAAAAATATTCCCCTATTTCTCCTCTCGAGTTAAAATTATTTCAACATTAAGCAAAATATCCGCAGAAAACCAACATAACCATACCAAAAAATATATAGCTATTACGAGCTATTTTTCCCCAATTTTTTTTTGTTTGCTTATTTCTGACTTTTCGATTTTTAAAAAAAAATTATTATTTTGAAATTATTGAAATTATCAGATATTTGTTATTAAGTGTATTTCCTTGACAAATTTACAACAACAATTGCATAGGATAAACCCTCGCAAGAATAACATTAACCCAAAAAAATATTGGGTTAAATTACACCCAATTCTAATTTTTGGTTATGATACCTGCCACCAGGTCATATTACATATTAAATTTATATTTTATTTCGAAAAGTTGGCTTTTGCCAATTAAATCAAATTGGCTATTAGCTTGGGAAAAAATAAACCCAAAATGATTCGAATTCAATTTTGTTCAACAAAATACGCTTAATATTGAAACTAAAAGCAAAGAGAAGTTGATAAGTAACATAGACGAATTTATGGGAATTTATTTAGCAAAAGGTCAAATAAGTTACTAACTTCGTTCGGATTGAAATTGTACGGATTTATATCCATACTCGTGCAGCGACCTTAACGGTCGAGAGATATTTGTTGTAATACTCGCTCATCGATAAGACGACAGAAAATTAGATTAAATTCTGGATTACGACCAATTAATATGAAAATTGGCTAGTGCTTAACCGGTTTTAGTGAAATTTGATATGTGCGATGGAAATGGGATTCTAAAAAGATTTTTGGTTAAAGTTTCGCAATATGACAAATTAGATAAGCCTGAACAGCTGCCTGAATTACAGAAACTTCATCATACAATAGCCTTTATGATATAAAACTGTTTCTTCAAACGTCAAAAACAATTATTTTCTAGTTGTCAAACGCGCTGTAGGCCAAACAATATATTACATATTTTATGTGTTTTATTTTGAGAGAGAGAGAGAGAGAGAGAGAGAGAGAGAGAGAGAGAGAGAGAGAGAGAGAGAGAGAGAGAGAGAGAGAGAGAGAGAGAGAGAGAGGGAGAGAGAGAGACACACACACACACACAATGGAATTAAATTATATCGATTTTCTATGATTCCTCCGAAATAAGTACTGTATCGAAAAGAAAGTAGCCACAAAAAAAAGCAATTTTAAACACAAAAAAACAATTTTAAGTATTATAAAATGATGTTTTATCACAAAGCAGACTTCTAATTAGCAGATTTTATGTTTAAAACATTTGAGAAATTATTTTCTAAATACATAGCGAATTTTTAATTTGATGCCTTTACTTAGATTCTGCACAGTAGTTTTATTCATTTGTCTGGTTGCTTTGGACTAACTTTTTGAACTTTGTTACAGTTTCTGCTAGTTTACCGTTATTTTTCAAGTAACGCTTCGCAATTGCCCAATATCTTTCAATTGGTCAAAGTTCTGGTGAATTTGGCGGAGTTTATTGTTTTTCCACAAAAGTGATGCAGTGGATTTTTAACAGCTCCAAATTTATTAATGGGCAGTTACACGGTTTTAACATGCAATGTTTTGTTTTCACTTCGTTTCGGAACTTTATGTTTCTTATATGGTCTTCAAGTCACGCCTTATTTTACCCGCTGGATCATTCCTATGCTAGTACCACCCTCATAAATCTCTGACAGACATTGATTTGTTTTTGCGAATTTCACTCACAATTTTGGCTCTAATTTGGGATTGCTAGGACCTTGTTTTCGACCGTTTTTTCGTAAATCCTTTACCGTACCATGTTCCCCAGACTTATTAATTATTTTTCTCACTGCATTTTTACTTATATTTTCGCGCTTAGCTAAATTTCTAAACGAAACACAGTTTTCAATGCAAAATTTGTGCAAAATTCGTTTACGCACTTCTTCTTCAATTCGTGGCATTATTACAACTGGGTAACAAATTATAAAAATCAAATGCAATATTTACCTACAAAGAGCTATTCTATCTAACGGCACTTTTCCGTTACAATAGAATTTGAGCAAGGCGAAGAAAACTAAATTTTTTTGTGGATACTTTCTTTTCGATACAGTCCTTATTATTAGGTAGGATTTTCTTTTATTATTGTTGTTGTAGGTTTTTTGTGTTGTTTAAATTAACGTTAGATTTTGTGGATTATTAACGTTGTTTTATGTAGGCTTTCCTTTACTATTTTTAAATTTTTTTTATTTTGTTTATTTAAGTATTGTTTGTTAAATATTAATTAGGCCAAGAAATTAGTTGGGGGACTCGAAACTCTTCCAAATTCTATAAAATATTATAAATGTGAACAAGGAGGTAATAACGAACATTATTTTAAGGTAACTTAAAATTACCAACATTTGTATTTTTTGGGGATGCATATTGTATATTTTCGTTGCATAGTTGAACAGATGGTTTGCAGTATGGTAATTATTTATAGATACCTCTAGTCAGTAATAAAATTATTTACAGTATCATTTTCCAAAATATTTAGGTAAATAGCATTTAACGCAAATAACACAGCACCAACATGTTTACAACTTCCCACTAAACCGGCGACACAGGTACAGTGACCATTATGAATCAACCAGTTTCACCAAGATGAATCCAAACTTTTAATGGTGAAGTTCAATGCTTGGGAATGAAAGACCTGTTAAAAAACTTATTTAAAAACAAAATCGCTGATAGAATAATACCTTTCCAAATACGATGAAATCGTTTACAATTTTTCTCAGGTGCTTTCATATAATTTAAATGAATCTAGGGATTTGTAAGCCTTTAATTTCTTTCCTGAGTAATATGATTTTTTGCTAACTAGATATTGATAAATTTCAAAAAATGTCACATTGTCTGGAAGAAGAAGCTGCTCGTTGTAGCTCATCAAATTTGAACCGTGTTATTTTTGTAAGATACCTAATTCTTTGTGGTCCCTGAAGTTTCAGGGCATATTTGGATAACGTAATATTGTTGTTTTCGTTCATTTATAAAAACAAATTAATTGCGATAATTTTAATTCATTTTTAGCACAAACACAATTGCCTGTTGATGTTTTGTGAAAACGGTTACAAATCAGCAAAAATTGACTTGATGAATGAAATTTGTCGTAGCAAAATGGAATACAGACAGTCGACTACTTTGCTTTTTGATGAAGAAGTTCAACCGAAATATGTCAGCGTAGAGTATAATAAATATTCTAGTAAACATCTTCAAAAATTTTTTCAAAATTATGGGTACAAAATTGCTTATAAAACACAAAATTCTTTGGAACAAAAAATAAAACCTAAGAATGATTCAATTTTGGAAACCGGGGTTTATAAATTAAAATGTTCAGATTGCCCTTCATTTTATTTAGGACAAACTGGAAGATCATTTGGACAACGGTTTAGGGAACATACAAGGGAAATTGGCAAAATTAGGACAGAATCAAATTTCGCTCAACACATAAATGATACTCAGCACAATTACCAGGACATCAACACAAATTTGGAAGTTTTGCATCGTTTGAGGAAAGGTGACTTATTGGATCGGATGGAGGAAATAGCAATTTACAAAAATAAAAACAACCCGTTCATGCTAAACTCTAAAATCAATACAACAACTAACAAAATTTACGATTTTATTTTGAATTCATAAGTAAGCGGAGAAATTTTCCAAATTGAACAAAGAAAACCCTGAAATGTCGATTTTTTGGGTATAAAAGCGGGGAAAAATCGTTATATTATTCAATAAAGTTTAAGGAGCAGTCAACTGACGATGGTATAAGTATATACCGAAATCGATTTTGAAAAATCAAAATAAAAACTAAATAATTTCACTATAAGGAGCAAACTTATAAAATATAAAAATTAATAAATATAAAAGTAAAATTTGTGTTTTTAATTTTAAAAATCATTTAAAAGTGAAATAATACGCAAACAACATATGTAAATATGGATTTAAATATAAAAATAACTCATAACGGATATCAGGCTTATTTTCGCTCAAACAGCTCAAATACGTGCTGAATAATTATCATAGCGTACTTCTCGACAAACATCTTGTTATTTTCGACCCGCAACATTCCTGAGGCAAGACTGAAGACCATGTTGGTAATTTTCTGACAAGCTGCCTACAAAATCTTACCAGAAAATTACAGACACTATCTTCAATATTTCCTCGGTACGATAATTTTGCAGATAACTTTGTAGGTATTTTACCAGTAAATTACCGACACGGTCTTTAGTATTTCCTCGGTAATTTGGCGGGTCAAAATTTACAAAATGTTTGTCGGGAGGTAAGCCATGAGAACTATTCGATGAATACTAAATTTAAAAAAATACAAATAAAACTCAGATATCCCAACACAAGCAACGAACCTAATCAGAGCCTTCTAGAGTATAGAGCCATAATCATTATGACGTATTTTTTCGAAGCTTTTTTAGTGGTATAACTTTTCTCTAATTTCCATAGGAATCCATAGTAAAAATGGTGTTTTTTAGCTTCAAGTTTTTCAATGAAAAAAGCGAAACTGTTACAAAATTTTTATACAAAAGTGTTCTACATATATTTAGCAGCAATATACAAGAAGGGTATATTGGTATTAAGTAAATATTAATTGCAGAAATATTAAAATTAAATTATTTCTAAAATATATTTTTCGAACTTTCATTTTGAAAAATACATCAAAGTTGGCTCTGACAAATTAAAATAATACCTGCTAAATTTATTTTTAGTTTTACTAGTGTACGTTAGATGTCTATAATTGCTGGCAGAGAAATACGAAAAAAATTTATTTAATCACAAAATTATGACACGTTCTTAATATTTTGAGAATTTGTTTTGCTTTTCCTACAATTTTTGAACTTTAAATTTTCCTAGGTGGTAATTTTTGGTACGATTTTTCAAAATGTTACTACCCACTGCCATCTATGTATATCGACTTAATGCACACGATTTGTAGTAAGCTTTTCTTTTTAATTTGACCAGAAAGCTGGTGTTATGAACTTTTTTTTATATTTTGGTTTAAATAAATCAATTATTACAAGAAAATGAAAACGATTTACTTAAACGAGATTTATATATGTTGAAATTTAAACATTTATGAAAATATTTCAGAAATCATAATTAAGAATTTGCAACGTTTTCATTTACAAATTTGTCTTAGGAAAAAAAGTGATTTCCCATATGTTTTGTGTGTTTTACTATAGAAATTTTGATTTTTTCGTCGTTTCTAATTCCCTTATAAAAGCTTCGTTTTTTAGATTATGGCTTGTATAATCAAGGTTGCTTTGACCTAATACATCAAGCGAACTAGCCGAATACGCCAATAAAGTAGGCTAAATAATAACTAGTATAGAAATAATTATTTTCGATTGACAAATTTCTGCAGTCTGATTTGCTTTCAGATTTCAAAATCTCCTCGATTTACGAATTTAAATAGGAAGCAGCGCCTAAACAACATTTCAATTATCACTAAATTCAAAACGTTTTCACCAAAAAAGACAATTGTGTCCGTTACACCAATGGTATGTTATATTGATTTAGGCAAATATTAAGTACTAATTAATTGTCCCAGTTGATCTACAAATTTATGTGTTACTGTAAACATGCAAAGTATTAAATCAATACCGCAGTATAAAATTCGTAATCCAATAGTTTAAGTGAGTAACTACCTGTTTATTGATTTTTCAAATTTTTTTTTTATACATAAAAGTGTTTTGTCTGGTACTTAAATACATATCATACTATATTTTATGTACTTATACAATATTCAAGTAGTTTTTTTTTTATGTACGATACTTTAAATCAGTTATTGTATAACAGGAAAATATTTTTGCGAGATAGCTTCACTTTATGATGATTCAGAGCGGTTGTATTGTGTGCGTCACCCCTACACATTTAAATTGAAGTGATTGACGTTTGATGATATACACATCAAAATATATAAATCTCCACGTGTATAAACATAAAATTTTCTCGTTTGTAATTTTAGACCCTTCTTCTTTGTTTAATCTTAACATCCAAAAGTCTATACATCTATTATACGCCAAAAGAGTACATACAGTACAAAATTAATTATTCATAAATATTTAAATAAGATATATTTTTAAAAATAGATTTATAAATAAAATAGACATATATCATGACAATACATTATATTGTATAAATATATTTGGTTTACATAATCAAAAAAAAAAAAAAAATTAGCATATGTGACCATTTGGTTTGTTTTTCAGAGGTATTTATCACCGCCGCAAAGACCATTTTTAAGATCTGCGACATAATAAAATTTTATGATGCGCTTAACATATTACGTAATAAATGGTTATAATTAACGGTTGTTCTTTCAAGATTCAAAGTTTATTTACTTTACTTTTTGGTTAACCTTTTAAACATAAACAATAAGAATGGTTAACAGGAATAGTTTCAAACACTATAAAGGCCGGTAGTAAAATATCTGGACAGCGATTTTGGTCGCAAAATGAGGATTGGGAATTTTTTATATGTACACGGCGAACTTTTAAATATTTTGCTATTGTGTGTCGTCAAATATTTTTATTGTATATTAGTGTATTTTCTCATGGTAAAGCTTAAGGCACATAGATTTCGTTTCATTCCCCCTTAGAAGTAGGATGTAAACGTATGGAAAACCAAAAACATTGCTACAATGATAAGTTCGAAAATGAAACGAAAGGAAAGGGTTGATGAAATTTCAATAAAAACTTAAACCATAACCTCAATATATTAATTTTGACGTTTCTAGTTATGTTAGATTAGTGACCTTAAACATCAGGTTTTCTTAAAACAAGGTCAACGCCCCACTATCACACCCACACGTGGCAACAGGCATTAATCTATCCCAAGTAACTGAATCTTGTCACTCTCTGTAATATGTACATAGTTACCACTACTAAAGTAAATTGCCTCTAAAATACAGATCACATTAAATCGGCAATAGTAGCGGCCACAGACCTTCTCCTTGTCGAACACTGGAGCTAATTGCAAAAATTCTCGATACGTAATATTGTGACTGCATTACTGGCATTTTACATAGATGTACATATTTGTAATCGGAATTTCACGCTTATGTCTACAAATCTTCTTACATTAAACAACAAATCGTTTGGTTTTTTTATTAGAGAAAAGCCACTATACCTTTAAAATTTTTGTTCTAATTATAGTTCCACCCAACAATTTAAAATTTTCAATAAATAAAACCATTAAATGCCATATTGTCAAAGTACGGTACCAACCTAGTAGCCTTTTTTAACAGCTGCATTCGCTTATAACGGGAACTTCGTGCTGGTGGTTAGAACCGATTCATCATTAAGCATCAGACAAACGTGTATTAAAGAAACATAGTTCTAACGAAAGTTTAGTGAGAAAATACAGATGAGCTGGTGTGATTGCGAATTAATTCAATCATTCAGGCTTCCTCAGGCTTTACTATACTTCTTGAGGTTATTCCAAACTTCATATGGAGAATATTGTGTGTAACTAAGACAGTGAAGGTGGAAAGAAGCTTTTCGAAATATTAAGGAATCTTAATTGATAGCACCACAGTTGCTTGCATTCGATGTTTATCTGATTAAGATAAATTAAATAATAGAAATTACGGAATCTATAGAATTTGTAGAATTTATTGAATTTATGAAATTAATAGAAATTATGGCACTTTCAGAATAAGTCAAATTTAAGTTTCAAATGTTCAGAACTTGGAGAATTTATAGGATTTATAGAATTGACAGAATTTAAATTCATAACGTTTATAGATTATAGAGTTTATAGACTTAATAGAATTTAAAAAATTTGTAGAATTCAAAGAATTAACTGAATTTTTAGACTTTATATAAAATTTATAGTGAATTTGTGGCATTTATATAATTTATAGAATTTAAAGAATTTATAGAATTTGTAAAATTTATACAAATTATAGAGTTTATAGAATTTAAAAGAATCATGGAATTTTAAAATAAGTCAAATTTGAATTTGCAGAATTTATAAAACTTACACGAGTTTAAACAATTTATAGGCACTCGAACTCTTCTATAGAAAGAATCTATAAAATTTATAGAATTAGTAGATTTAAAAAATTTATAGAATCTATAAAATTTATAAATTTACAGGGTTTATAGACCCAGTAGAAATTATAAAATTTACAGAATTTTTAATGTCGGACTTTTAATTGTAGAATTTTTAAAATTTGTAGAGTTTATGAAATTTATAAAATTTAGAGAATATATCGAATTTACGGGGTTCGTAAGATTTATAGAATCGGCAGCATTTGCAGAATTTAAATCTAACTAAATTTTTAGACTTAATAGAATTTATAAAGAATTTGTGGAGTTTATAGAATTTAGAAAATTTATAGACATAATAAAATTTGTAGAATTAATCGAATCTATAGATTTTTTTAAATTTAGAGAATATATCGCATTCACAGAGTTTAAAAATCCTACAAAATTTTTTGACTTTATAGAATTTATAAAACATTTGTGGAATTTATAGAATTTAGAAAAATTTATAAATTGAGTCATCAGATTTGAAAATTTAATAGACTTAGAAAAATTTAGAGGATATATCGTATTCACAGGGTTGGTGGTTTGGCGTCAATTGGAGGGGGCTCCGTAACCTTCCAGTAGGCGCAAGTGTACGTACTGCCTCCTCGCGGCACCACTGGTAACTGTAACCATTAGGCAGAATGTGGCCTTTTGTGACAGGCTAAAGTACGGCGCTAAAGGAGAAAACCTTGACAAAAAATCCCTAATCTAAGGTGGAACAGCATATGCCGATGGATGAATGGCTGATAGGTTAATCAGTCTATATATGCGGACTCTGGATACCAGGCACCCTCCAGTTTTATTTAGCCTTCCTGTAGTAAGCCTGGGTGACCTACAGGTGACTTATTTTTGTATTCCCAGCAACTCGCAAGAATTAAATCAAAACGGTAGACGAGGCACGGGAAGGAATACACGGGAGTGGGTCTGCCCTCTCGAAGTCCTTGAGTCCCAGTGCTACCGCTTTTCTAGCAGAAGTAAATGTTATTACATCTAGGAGGGGGAGCAATGAGCCCAGATAGAATGTAACGCGTGTAGAAGTACTTCCTACAGTAAACATCTAGGAGGGAGAGCAATCAGCCCAGATAGTATGTATCACGTACCGGTCGGCAGTATTATCAGGTTCATTAAGAGCCTGAATATTGGCTGGACGGATAATTAAGTAGGGCTTGATGCACAAAAGATCTTTTAGGTCGCAGTGCGAGGTGGCTTAACGCCCACATGGCCCTCAAGTAATAATAATAATAAATTCACAGGGTTTGTCAGATTTATAGAATTTACAGGATATTTAGAATTTCCTGATTTTTTTGACGTTATAAAATGTATACAAAATTTTTGCGATTTATACAATTTATAGAATAAATAAAATTTATAAAAATTTTGGAGTTCATAGAATTTAAAGAAATCATGCAATGTTTAAAATAAGTGGAATATGAGTTTGAAGAATTTAAAGAAGAAACATAAAATCTACAAAATTATTAGAAAAAATATATAGAAATTATAGAATTTAAGAAATTTATACAAATTATAAAATTTGTAGAAATTATGAAATTTATTGAATTTATCGATTTTTTTAAAATTTATAGAACACATTTACAGAACTCATTTACCGAGTTTGGAAAATTTATCGCATTTACAGGATTTGCAAGATGAATGGGTTTGTAAGAATTACAGAATTTGCAGAATTTAAAAACCAAAACACAAACACTACAAAATTTTTTGACTTTATAGAATTTACAAAAAAATTTGTGTGATTTATAGAATTTTGAAAATTTATAAAATTTTCTAAAACTTATAAATTAAGAGAGTATATTGACTTAGTAACATTTATCAAATTTAAAGAATTTGTAAAATTTGATTTTATAAAATTTAGAAAATATATTGTATTCACAGGGTTTGTAAGATTTATAGAATTTACAGAATATTTGGAACTTAAAGAATTTCCTGAATTTTTTGACGTTAAAATTAATACAAAATTTTTGCGATTTATGCAATTTACAAAATAAATAAATTTATAAAAATTTTGGAGTTCATAGAATTTAAAGGAATCATGAAATGATTAAAATAATTCAAATATGAGTTTGTAGAATTTAAAGAACTTACAAAACTTAAAATCTACAAAACTTTTAGAATTCATAGAACTTAAGAAATTTATTTAAATTATAAAATTTGTAGAAATTACGAAATTTATAGAATTTATCGATTTGTTTTAAATTTATATAATATATGGCATATATAGAGTTTGGAAGATTTATTGAATTTACAGAATTTGCAAGATTAATGGGTTTGTAAAATTTATAGAATTTATAGGACTTTCAGAATTTAAAAAACCAACAAAATTTTTTGACTCTATAGAATTTTTAAAAAATTTGTGGGATGTATAGTGGGATTTATAGAATTTAGAAAATTTATAAAAATTTATAAAATTTCTAAATTTAGAGAGCTTACAGACCTACTAGAATTTATAAATATTAAAGAATTTGTAAAATTTGATTTTATAAAATTTAGAGAATTTACAGGAATTTTAGAACTGAAAGATCATCCTGAATTTTTTGACTTTATAGAATTTATACAAAAATTTTGCGATTTATAAAATTTATAGAATAAATAAAATTTTGGAGTTTATAGAATTTAAAGAAATCATGCAATGTTTTAAATAAGTCAAATATTAGTTTGAAGAAGTCACAAAACTTACAAAATTTAATATATACAAAATTTGTAGAAATTATAGAATTTAAGAAATTTATACAAATTATAAAATTTGTAGAAATTATGACATCTATTGAATTGATCGACTATTTTTTAAAATTATAAATAGAATATATCGCATATACAGGGTTTGTAAGATTTATAGAATTTACAGGATTTTTAGACCTTAAAGAACTTCTTGAATTTTTTGACTTTGTAGAATTTAAAGAACTTACAAAACTTAAGATCTACAAAATTTGTAGAGTTTATAGAATTTAAGAAATTTATAGAATTATTATGATTTATTATCTATTAGAATAAATAAAATTTATAAACATTTTGGAGTTCATAGAATTTAAAGAAATCATTCATGCAACGTGTAAAATAAGTCAAATATGAGTTTGTAGAATTTAAAGAACTTACGAAACTTAAAATCTACAAAATTTGTAAAATTTATAGAATTTAAGTAATTTATACAAAATAAATATAAAATTTCTATAAATTATGAAATTCATTAAATTTATCGATTTCTTTAAAATTTATAGAATATTCCGCATATACAGAGTTTGGAAGATTTATGGAACTTACAGGATTTGAAAGATTAATGGGGATGTAAGATTTATAGAATTTAGAGGATTTACAGAATTTAAAGAATTAACTGAATTTTTAGACTTTATATAAAATGTATAGAGAATTTGTGGCATTTATATAATTTAAAGAATTTATACAATTTGTAAAATTTATAAAAATTATAGTTTATAGAATTTAAAAGAATCATGGAATTTTGAAATAAGTCAAATTTGAATTTGCAGAATTTATAGAACTTACAAAGTTAAAACAGTATTATAGGAACTCGAACTCTTCTATAGAAAGAATCTACAAAATTTATAGAATTAGTAGAATTTAAAAAATTTATCGAATTTATAAAATTCATAAAACTATAAAATTTACAGATTTTTTTAATGTCGGAATTTTAACTGTAGAATTTTTAAAATTTGTAGAGTTTATCAAATTTATAAAATTTGAAGAATATAACGAATTTACAGGATTCGTAAGATTTATAGAATCGGCAGCATTTGCAGAATTTAAAACTAACTAAATTTTTAGACTTAATAGAATTTATAAAGAATTTGTGGGGTTTATAGAATTGAGAAAATTTATAAAAATAATCAAATTTGTAGAATTAATCGAATCTATAGATTTTTTTAAATTTAGAGAATATATCGCATTCACAGGGTTTGTAAAATTTATAGAATTTATAGTATTAGCAGAATTTAAAAAACCTACAAAATTTTTTGACTTTATAGAATTTATAAAACATTTGTGGGATTTAAAGAATTTAGATAATTTAGGAAAATTTATAAATTGAGTTATCAAATTTGAAAATTTAATAGACTTAGAAAAATTTAGAGGATAAATATCGTATTTACAGGGTTTGTCAGATTTATAGAATTTACAGGATATTTAGAATTTCCAGAATTTTTTGACATTAAAATTTATACAAAATTTTTGCGATTTATACAATTTGTAGAATAAATAAAATTTATAAAAATTTTGGAGTTCATAGAATTTAAATAAATCATGAAATGATTCAAATATGAGTCAAATATGAGTTTATAGAATTTAAAGAACTTACAAAACTTAAAATCTCCAAAATTTATAGAATTTTTAGAACTTAAGAAATTTATACAAATTATAAAATTTGTAGAAATTACGAAATTTATAGAATTTATCGATTTGTTTTAAATTAATACAATATATGGCACATATAGAGTTTGTAAGATTTATTGAATTTACAGAATTTGCAAGATTAATGGGTTTGTAAGATTTATAGAAATTATAGGACTTTCAGAATTTAAAAAACCAACAAAATTTTTGGATTTTATAGGATTTATAAAAAATTTGTGGGATGTATGGTGGAATTTATAGAATTTAGAAAATTTATAAAAATTTATAAAATTTCTAAATTTAGAGAGTTTACAGACCTACTAGAATTTATAAATATTAAAGAATCTGTAAAATTTGATTTTATAAAATTTAGAGAATTTACAGGAATTTTAGAACTTAAAGATCATCCTGCATTTTTGGCTTTATAGAATTTAAACAAAATTTTTGCGATTTATACAATTTATAGAATAAATAAAATTCATAAAAATTTTGGAGTTCATAGAACTTAAAGAAATCATGCAATGTTTAAAATAAGTCAAATATGAGTTTAAAGAATTTAAAGAACTTACAAAACTTAAAATCTACAAAATTTGTAAAAATTATAGAATTTAAGAAATTTATACAAACTATTAAATTTGTAGAAATTATGACATCTATTGAATTTATCGATTTTTTTTTTGAAATTTATAAATAGAATATATCGCATATACAGAGTTTGTAAGATTTATAGAATTTACAGGATTTGCAGAATTTAAAAAACCTACACAATTTTTTGACTTTATAGAATTTATAAAAAATTTGTGGGATTTATAGAATTTAGAAAATTTATGAATTTAGAGAGTTTATAGACTTAGTAGATTTAATAAAATTTAAAGAATTTGTAAAATTAGATTTTATAAAATTTAGAGGTAGATCGTATTCACAGGGGTTGTTAGATTTATAGATTTTACAGGATTTTTAGAACTTCTTGAATTTTTTGACTTTGTAGAATTTAAAAAACTTACAAAACTTAAGATCAACAACATTTGTAGAATTTATAGAATTTAAGAAATTTATAGAATTATTAAGATTAATAAAATTAATAGAACATATAAACTTTTATAGCGCTTACTAGAAATTATAAAATTTGTGGAAATTATGAAATTTATTGAATTTATCGATTTTTTTTAAAATTTATAGAATATATCACATTTACAGAGTTTGGAAGATTTATCGAATTTACAGGATTTGCAAGATTAATGGGTTTGTAAGAATTACAGCATTTATAGGATTTGCAGAATTTAAAAACCTAGAATTTTTTTTGACTTTATAGAATTTACAAAAAAATTTGTGTGATTTATAGAATTTTGAAAATTTATAAAATTTTATAAAACTAATAAATTTAGAAAGTATATGGACTTGATCAAATTTATAAAATTTAAAGAATTTGTAAAATTTGATGTTATAAAATTTAGAAAATATATTATGAAAATGTTTTCGGCTTTTTATAGACAACATACTATTTGTAATGACATACTCATTATTTTCGATTTGGTAAATCAGAAAAATAATGGAGTCATACTCCTAATATATCTACCCAGTAAAAGTAGAAAATATCAATCCCCTCCCCCTTTTCTTTCCCGCAGAGTTAACACAAAGTGTATCGACTCTTAAAAAATTAGAAATCTCTTTGAGCTTTCGTGTTGGTAATTCGGTTTCGTACAGAAAAAGTAAGGTCTACTACAAATTAGATTTCTGCTTGGGTTTTTGAGTTTGATTTTTTGAATATAATTCACTAAGTCGATACACTCTAGTTTTATATATAATGTAAAATTTAGAGTTGAATTTTTGTAGTTCGGTCGTAGCTACCTGAAGAGTAGACCTTACTTTTTCTGTACGAAACCGAATTACCAACACGAAAGCTCAAAGAGATTTCTAATTTTTTAAGAGTCGATACACTTTGTGTTAACTCTGCGGGAAAGAAAAGGGGGAGGGGATTGATATTTTCTACTTTTACTGGGTAGATATATTAGGAGTATGACTCCATTATTTTTCTGATTTACCAAATCGAAAATAATGAGTATGTCATTACAAATAGTATGTTGTCTATAAAAAGCCGAAAACATTTTCATAATATTCAGACAATTGGTTAAATTTCGTCATAGAAAATATATTGTATTCACAGAACTTAAAGAAATTCCTGAATTTTTTGACGTTAAAATTTATACAAAATTTTTGCGATTTATGCAATTTATAAAATAAATAAAATTTAAAAATTTTTTGGAGTTCATAGAATTTAAAGAAATCATGCAACGTTTAAGTTAAATATGAGTTTGTTTCCCTGAAAACACCCTGAAATAACAATTTGCCGTAACAAACGAAGAGTTTACATACCAAGTATTGTTAACAATTCACATTTCGTGTTTACAATTATTGATTTTGAGCTAAATACAATAGTTATGGGAGCAATATTCCAAGTAAAAAATTTAAGTATGCACCATCCTATAGTCTAGCGATGCAGAGGGATGGTTTTAACTGTGGTGCTTTAGTTTTGATGCTATTGATTTCACAAGCAACAACGCCTATCGGAGTGATATTCACTCATCCGACACAAATATATGAAAACGGGAATACTTCAAAAATATCATGGCAGAAATATCCGAATAAGTTTTGGAAAACTGTTTACTGTATTTTGAAATTATTGTATTATATATTTACACTCATCCCTAACTGCCTCACTGAATGACTCCCGAACGCCTTTATTATACTTCCAATTTACATTACGAATTTTTATAATTGAGTAACCTGAGTGATATAGGTGTTGACCTAATAATAATAAACATTTCATTGTTTCAATACGAATTGAAAAACATAAAATTTTGTATGTATTGTAAAACAATGAATATTATGTAATAATAAATTTTGTAAAACTGGTAATCAACATTTAGGCTGGCACAGCAAATTATTTCATCTGATATTCAATTATTTCAAACAAACTTTCGGGTTTGATTCTCACCACGGACATTTTGCTTTGTTTATTTGTTATTTTTATTTTATAATGACATTTCACTGCGGTGCAACGAATTGAAAAATGTCAAATAAAAAATTTTCTATTGTAAATATAAACAATAATTCAAAAAAACAATAAAAATGTATGTATACGGGTAGTCAACATTTAGGATGATACCGCCCAAAGCATGAAGATGGCAGCATTAGACAATTAACGGGATTTTAATTTTTTTTTTCTATCGAAACCATAATGTAAACCAAAGCAACCAACACGAATAAAAATAATAATTAGGCATAATTTTTTTGAATTATTTACGAGTTTAAAGATTTCCGGCGTATATTTTATTGATTTCCAGAAATGTTCCTCCGGCTCCCGGGATTTTAAAAACGGTCGGGAAGTACCCAGTACCCCTAACTAGAAGGAGTACTTCGGGCAGATAATACCATCATCAGGGAAGCCGATAAGAAAAATCTGGAACTGTGTTTAGTATTACTCCAAAGTTGAGTGCTCAATGTAATATGGGCTTCGTGCAATCTAGGCCAAATTTGAGAGTGTAGAATTCATTAGAAAATTCATGAATCGGCTTGATTGAACAGATATTACCGTTATCTATTATGGAGTTAGAAATTTGTTTGTAGAATTTATTAGAACTTCATGAAACCGGTTGCTCGGACAGATGATGCCGTTATTTGGTCCTAGTATTAAGGATAACCAATAAAAAAATCTGGAAATATTTTTAGAATTTTTCTAAATTTCTGCGTCTAATAGAATATTGGATTTAGAAAATAGCGAACTCAATATAAATGTAGGTATGCATTCGTATAATTGTATATTAAAATCACCTAAATGTCTGCAATTCACTAAACAGTCACATTTGTTTGTATTTTGAAAGATTTAGTATAAACTTCACATCTCTATAAGTATATAGACGTGTGAACGTTTTCTTAAAATAAAACTAAACATAATTTTTATATTTAGGAGAAATTTAGGATAAACTTTACATGCATTATGATTAACATATAATTGCATTCATCGAGTTCAAAGAATGGTATTGGTTGCTTTATATACACCCAATTTCATGCAATGTTAGATACTATTTATATTATATATTATCTTTTCTCTAAATATACACATAAATAAGATTCCAAGTGTTAATTAATGACGTCTTTAAATATTTACTTAAAAAAAAAAAAAAAAAATAATAAATTTAATTAAATCTGCAAATATGTTCTTAATTTTATATGTTTGAATTAAAAATTTTAGTAGGAAAAAATATTTTTTTTTTGTGTTCATTGGTGCTGTGCACATATAAGAGCAGAGTTAAAATATTCAAATGAATACATTCATTTTTGATGAAGTTGATTTAGTAATCGTTTACGATGTGGATTTGGGTGCGGGGGTATTGTACTAGAGATACTAACTTTATGTACGAGATGACACATAACAATGGAGTTTATTTTAGTAAAGTAATTCTAATTGAAAGTATTGATAGGCGCGTATAGTATTTTCCAATTGCGACAACAACAGTGTAAATGTATCTGCATGTTATATCTGTATGCCAACATGGTAGCATTATACAATTTATTTGCATAAACATTCGATAAGTAAATAATTGCACCTGGATTTAAGTATTTTTTGGATAATAATGTAAATAGACGTTACGAAAATAGAAATTATATATGAAGGACAAAAATAGTTTGCGCTAACAACTGCTCGTTTCATATATTAGCAAATTGTTGATATGTAGTGGTCTGCATGACTTCTGGAAAAATCAATATTAATTTCAAGCTATTTTAGGAAAAGCTTTTACGATTAACCTCACTTATAATTTTGTTAAACAACTAATTATTGCTTTTTAAAATCTTTTTGCGAAATTTTGGAAAAATCGCATTTTTCACGGAATTTATAAAAACTTGCTAATTGATTTTATTTCACTTTATGTAGAATCTTGCAAAATGCAGTGAGCCCATCACTATGAGACTATTTTGAAATATCACTCTACTACTTACAAAAAAATATTCGCTATTTAAATAGAGAAAGAAAGGAATTTCATTTGAGCATGCAAGTGAGAATATAGTTAAAGATACTATTAAAGTTAGCTGAAAGTAAACATATATCGATAATGCAGATAGTGTCTTCGCTATCTCTGCCGAAAATTACCAACCGATGTATATTTTAACCTGCAAATAGGTATTTTCTTGTAGTGATTTTATGGCTAGAGCCCATCTATTATTTTGTCGCGCCTACCATAGAAATTTTACTTTAAGTTTCCTGAGCTGAGAGGATAAAAGTATTTTGTGAATGGTGAGCGCTAGTAAAATTATTAGATGAAATTTAATGTGGGGGACCTGGAAAAATTCGTTTGAATGAAAGTCCCATAGAAAATTTGTATTAATTCAGCTTTTAAAAGTGTCATGTCTGGAACCCTTAAAAGTGTCATGTAAAAAATTATCAGATCAAGTTTCATACGGGGAGCCCAGAAAAATTTGTTTGAATGAAAGGCCGGTAAAAAATTTAGAAATTTTTATGAATCAACTCTTAATGGTCTAGAGGATGGTTCAATAAAAGAACCTAGCCAGTCTAGAAAAATCTGTAAGTGCTTTCGGTGATAATCAAATGGATTTGCAAGACGCGTACGTCAGCTTGGAACAATTGGAACGCTGTTACCGCGACTTTGAAAAATTTGATCAAATGATTATGGACATCGATCCAAATGCTTCTGAGATAGAACAATTTGAGCAAAAATTTCTCACATTAAAGGCGATGCTGCGAACTGTTATCCATGATACAAATCTACTATTAACAACAGTTCAAAAGCAATTGAATGAAACGATGACGTCCTTTACAACCCACCAAAAAGAGCTGTTAGAGTCAATCCATGAAACCAGCATGGCAGCAGTACCGAAGGAGGACGTAAAATTGCCTCCTTTAGAAATACCGTGCTTCTATGGTAGAAAATCCGAAGAGTTTCTATCATTCAAGGATTTATTTGAAACTATTGTTGATAAAAATACAGCAATGTCAAATTGTCAGAAACTTAGCTACTTAAAGGGTTTAATGAAAGATGACGCATATACCTTTATTCGCCATATCACGGTAACGGATGACAATTACAAGGGCATCTGGGAAAAAGTCTGTAAGCGATATGACCAACCACCTCTAGTGATTCGATCATTTGTTAAAAGGTTCTTAGAACAAACTGCTATGCCTAATTCAAACACGCAGTCTCTAAGACGTGTTCTCGATACTGCCACAGAAGTGATTGCTGGTCTAAAAGCGTTGGGTGATGACACTGAAACACGTGATATTTGGCTTAACCACATTCTCTTGAACAAGCTAGACGATGATACTCATAGAGCTTGGGCCTCTAAAACGGTGGAAATAAAATATCCTACATTCAATTCGCTACTTGATTTTCTTGAAAAAAGATGTAATGCCCTCCGTTACTACTAAACCGACTCACGGAATTAATTCAAATCATGCAGTGACATCTAAACCAAACAGCGTACAGCAGACTTCTTCTCAAACAAATACGCCGTTAAAAATGATAAAGTGCCGGAAATGTGGAAACAACCATAGATTACAGGATTGTGAACAATTCAAATCATTTGATTTAAATCAGCGTAAGGAATTTGTTTCTTCATCTGGATGTTGTTTTAATTGCCTCGCTGTTCGACATAGTTCAAAGGTATGTCGCTCACCAAGAAGATGTCATTTGTGTCATAAGAAACATCATACCACTTTACATCAGCTGGTGGATTCCAATAACATGCAAGCCGATTCCTGCAATGACACTTCGTCGTCTCGTTCCAATGAAATAACAGAGAATGTTTCAATAAATCAAGCGGGTATTTCGCAAACAAATCCAGTAAAAAAGCCAAATAATACTCAAGAGGATCTCCACTCATATGTGTCTCTCGTTTCAAGTCCACTGTTACATACTGCTTGAGTAATTATTCGTAACAAGTTTGGACGGAGCTGTCTAGGTCGAATGTTGTTGGATTCAGGATCTAATGGCTCAATGATAAGCGAGTCTTGCGTTCGAAAACTGAATCTTCCACGCATAAATGCGCAATACCCAGTTAAAGGGTCGAAAGTAAGCCAGAATCTACAGCAAGTCCTCATATCGGCTGGATTTCAACTACATAAATGGGCATCGAATTCCAAGGAATTCCTTACCACAATCGGAACAAAAAATACAGTTACAGCAATAGAGATGATGATAGGCTGCGCTCAAAAGGTTTTGGGACTGCACTGGCACTACGAAAGAGTTCATTTCACGTTCAAGGTAAATATGATTTATGATAGCGCAAAACTAACAAAGCGCAAACTTCTTTCAGATGCATCACGCCTATTCGATCCTCTAGGATGGTTGTCATGATCATTACTGTAAAAATGATATTCCAACAAATATTGTTACTCTCTGTAGAATGGGAATGGGATGATATACCACCAAGCGAAATTGTTGATGCTTTGAACAGTATCAAACGTGAAATAAACCAAGAGTATTAATATCCCGCGTTATATCCATTTCAACGACGAATGCTTAGAAATACATGGATTTTGCGATGCCAGCAAAAACGCGTATGCGGCCGCCGTATATATAAGAGCTATAGATCGATCCGGCAAGCTACAGATAACTCGTACAGCAGCCAAAACAAAGGTAGCTCCCATTCGTCGCGTAACCATTCCCAGATTGGAGTTATTAGCAGCTCACATATTGGTTAAATTGTCAACATCAATCATACAGGATTTAAATACTTTCGATATACCATCATACGCGTGGACTGACTCTGAAATTGTGCTGCACTGGCTAGCAAAGCAACCCTCCACATTGCCAACGTTCATTGGTAATAGGACAGCGCAAATCCACGAATGGTTGCCTAATACCATGTGGCGATATGTAAATTCCAAATCAAACCCCTGTGATTGTGCATCGCGTGGTCTTATACCGTCGGAATTAGTGAAGCATTCGCTTTGGTGGAATGGAACGGACTGGTTATATCATGAGAAAACTATATGGACAAAGCAAAAATTAATAACTAATAGTAACAATTAGGCCTTATCGGAAAAATCAACTGTACACATTCTTGAAGCCGTTGTTGAAATCGACGTAATAAGTACTTTATTCGACAAAATATCGGATTACAGAACAATTAAGCATACTCTTGGATTTTGTGTTCGATTCATTCGTTTATCGCAGCTACATCACAGAATAACCAGATCAATGGTATTAAATTAAACATTCCAGACATAAAATTAGTTTTACCACTCACCTGTGATGAACTTAAATTGGCAGAGCAATAAATATGGAGATGGGCACAACAGTCCGAATTTGAATCAGAAATCAAATTGTTAGCATCAAGGCAAGCTATAAAAAGGAGTAGCATTTTATCGCTCTCGCCGTTCTTGGATAATCAATCAATTCTACGGGTAATAGGTCGCCTAAAGGATGATAGTTGCTCAGTTAGTGCGAAGCATTAGGTTATCTTGCCAAAATCACATCGCCTGTGTCAGGCAACACTGACGTCCATGCACAAGATGTACCTGCATCCGACTGCATCTACACTATTCCACTTATCCCGGCAGAAACATTGGAATATCGGTGGATAAGTATATTAACAAAAAAGATAACGAATGATTGTAAGGTATGTTTCAAAATGAAATCGCAGCTAAAACCACAAAAAATGAGCGATTTGCCGGCCGTGCGAACTACTCCAACCCGCTGTTTTTCTAAGGTAAGGCTAGATTATGCTGGTCCATTTCAAATCGTTATAAAACGTGGCATAGGTAAAACACCAGTAAATGCGTATGTAGAAGTTTCTATTTGCATGGTTATAAAGGCAATACATTTGGAGGCAGTTGTTGACCTATCTACGGACACCTTCATTGCAGCTTTACGTAGATTCATTAGTCGACGAAATGCTCCCACGGATATTTATTCCGATAATGGGACTAATTTTAAAGGAGCTAGGCATAAGCTGACCAAACTATAACAAGTGTTACAAAATTCAGCACGTAATAAAACTATGTCAGACTTTCTCACTGGAAAAGGAACTGAATGGCATTTTATACCTCCTGCAAGCCCCTCAATGGGCGGACTTTGGGAAGCAGGAGTCAAATGCATGAAACATCATCTGATAAGAGCCACCGAAAATGCAGTATTAAGCTTAGATAAATTTTCAACCCGAGCCTTTCACTACCTGAGCAAATGTTCTTCTTTCTTCTTAAAGCATTCGATGTGTACACTGTTGTTACAAAACATCCATATTTGTATGGTTTAAAGTTTCAATATACGAGGGTTGCCTCGTAGTAAGTTATTTACTTTTTAAATAAAAAAAAAATGTACATTTCTAACCTAAAACTTTGTTTTTAGCATAAAAATTCAATAAAAATATGGAATCACAAAACTTCTAAGAGTTTAAAAAAGGTTGTGATAATTCCAAATCTGTGTGGTTTCACTTGTTGCGAGAAATAAATGGAAACCTTGCTCTAAATGCAAGATGCGTGCAAGCGTTTTAAATTGTTCTGGTGAATAAACGTGTGTATTGCATTTTCATTTAAGAACAAACCCACAGATCGCCACTAAACGATATAACAAACGTGATGAACCTTCCAGTCAACCTTTGACATCGTGTGTACCAGTGCAATCAAAACATAAAATTTCTGATTAGTTTACAAAAAATTGTGATGAATTTTTATCAGCAATATTATCACGAATAGCTGCTAGTGATGAAATACCATTTTCTGTATTTTGTATACATTACAAGTCTTGAGAATGTTATAATTTGCGAAGGGGTTCCGTGAAGTTTACAACAATGCAAAAAGTGGTTGTGCATTTTTTGCGAAAATAATTTGTGAAAAAATCAAGAAACGTTTATTAAGTAGATAAAAAACAACCTGGTTATGAACTTCCATAAGAAATCGAAGATAATTAAATATTAATGTTCATGTTGGAAAAAAAAGGAAATCTACCGGCAGATAAGTGAATTACTCAATAAAACGATATAGAGTTAGATTTATCACTTAACATTAGTACCATATGTATTAGAACATATGGTGCTTCAGTGATTGGAAAAGTTGGGAAATTATTGGCAGCTGACCAACAACTTTGCTTTGCACATGGTAATTAGTAATTTTAAGTGTGTTCTATCCAAAAACCCAATGAAAATAGTTTCTTACGAAATTTGTCAGTAAGTGATTAAGATATAACCGAATCTGACGAAAACATCGAATCTGACGTGAGTGATAACTGTGAAGAGAAATCTGATTTCGACAATAATTCAAATTTTGTAGTTTCATTTGACATTCAAAATTGCAGTGATCAACTCGAGATTATAAATCACGCTTTTTAGCCGATTTCATGTTCGTCTTGAGTTTGGAAAAGAGAGAAATTTAATTATGAATTCAAAGAAGCGTGGGAATAGAGTAAACTATTCATTCTCCGAAAGATATTATTAAAAATAATATCTGTTCTTTGACTAGTAAAATTAGCAGTTGAATCGCTCTGTCGACCAGACACTAAAAATGAAATAGCGAAAGGCGTACCATAAATTCTAGTTTACTAGAGTATCTGTATAACAGATACTTGCATTTGGATGCACAGACACATGAACATAAAGATATATTTCCAAAATTAAATAAAAATGATATTCTAGATAAGCTTCTGTTACTGTTAGAAAGAACGTCTAAAACTAAACCATTTTTTTTTTTTTTTTTTTTTCGATGGCGCTACATCCCATAGAGGGACTTGGCCGCTTCATAGTGAAGTTTCGTAATCATTTTACAACGGATAATGAGTGATTAGTTCATTGATCCATACATTAACCAGCCGTGATTTTGTCATCACCCGCCGGGAATCGAACCCGGGACCTCCGGAGCTTGAAGCAAGCATGCTAACAACTGTGCCACCGGGGCGGCCAACCAAACTAAACCATTGGATACTGAAATTGTTGTCAGTAACGAACTTGAAGATAAAGAATGTTTGGCTATAAATCTAAATGAGGAGTTTCTTACAATCAAAATGGAAGAAAATTGATGCAAAATTCTATTGATATACAATTATCAGTTCCATCTGGTAAATTTGCTGATGCCACGATTACTTCACCGAGAGTTAACTCAGTTTGACGATGAAGGTGTTCGTGGTGAGAATTTGGAATTGGCATACCGAGCACTGATGTCAATTCCGCCAACCATTATCGAAGCCGAGAGGGCTTTCTTATCAGCGGGCTAAATATATTGCCAAAAAAATTTGCCCTAAAAAATCTGGCCTAAAAATTTTTGACTAAAAAATCTGACCTAAAAAATCTGACTTAAAAAATATGGCCTAAAAAATTTGTTTTCTACGGCCGAATGTGTCGAAAGGCCGAATGTCGAAAAGCCGAATGGGTTGAAAGGCCGAATGTGTCGAAAGGCCGAATGTCTAAAAGCCGAATAGGTCAAAAGGCCGAATGTCACTTAATTGATTGAAAGGAATATTTAAAACCATTGAATTTATTTCTTAATGTAAAATAATTTAAATAAATTGAAAATACGTGCTAATAAATCCTGTGCATGTATCATATTAATGTGATCAAATTTTGTCGGAAAAATAAATTTATTTATTTATTTTTTTTTATAATTAATTAATGGGATCACTACGACTACATTTGCCTAGAAAAAAAAATCCAGAAATTTTAAAATCCAGAATAGTTGAAAATCCAGAAAAAAATCCCGGAAAAAATCTAGAAATTACCGGAAAAGCATCCAGAAAAAATATTTTGTTTAAAATAAATGAAAAAAATCAATTTTATTGGGATTTAGCCTCTACAACTCTAAGTTATGTAGATTAGGGGTTGGCCACGTATTACTAATACGTATCATTAATAGATTATAATCCGCTCCTACGTGCAGCACGCAGTGCGGCATGTTTGCTGATCTCGGCTCCTACGTCCGCCGAAGTTCAAATCTAAAGCCCCTCGGAGGGCTAAGCGGAGGGAGCACAGCGACGTGTCCGTGAGAGTTACCGAAGCCGTTAGCCTATACAATTCTAAGTTAAATTAGTCGATGTCATTTTATTTTAATGTAAAATCTATAAAAGATTAATAACAACATTATTAACATAAATAAACAGTATTTTAAGAACAAGATTTTTTCCAAAAAGATTTTTGGTGACAAGATATTGTAAAACAAGATTGATTTTGGAGAAAAGACTTTAGAAACAGTCTTTTGTAAATAGTTTTTTGGAAAACAGTGATACGTGGCCAACCCCGTTTTTAGACTAGAACAGTAGAAGCGATGTAAGTGATACGATTCCTTTGATCTGTGTCTGAAAGGTTGACGAAGCTATTTCCATTATCATAAATATTAAGAGATTTACGGAAGAACTCAAATTTGATAGACATTTTATAAATTTTAATTATAATTTGGTCCGCACTTTAATAATTATGTGTTCTAAATACATAGTATTATGGATTTTTGTTTTTCTGAGTTTCATTGTTTCTGGATTTTTTTTTTCGGGATTTTCAATTTCTGTATTTTTTTTTCAAGATAAGGTAGCCAAACCTTAATTAATTTTTAATTATATGCAAAAAAAAAACGTAAGAAGATTTTAATATTTAAGGCGATTTACTATTAAACATTTTCATATAAAAATTTGGATAAAAATATAAATTTTGGTTTTCTTAAGAATATAAAGTTTGAAAATTTTCATTCATAAAAACATGAAATATTAAAATCAATTTCGACACAAACGGCCTTTCAACATTCGGCCTTTTGGCACAATCGGTCTTTTGACATTCGGCCTTTCGACCTATTCGGCCTTCCGACACATTCGGACTTTCGCAATTGGGCCTTTCGACATTCGGCTTTCGACACATTCGGCCTTTCGACATTCGGCCTTCCGACATTCGGAATTTCGCAATTGGCCTCTCGCCATTCGGGCTTTTGATACAGTTGGCCTTTTGATACAGCCGGCCTTTCGACATTCGGCCTTTTGACATTCGGCCTTTGGACCCTATTCCCAATAGTTTATGCGTGGTGCGTGCTTATTTCAAGGCTCAAGCAAAAGAATGAAAATTTTTTAACAACAAATTATTATTATTATTGTTTTTCTAATTGAAAAATATTGAAATAGAAGTGATAACATTTTATTTTTATTTTATGGTGATTTATGAAGAAATCTATGTTCATTTTTTGCTAAATAAAACAATAAAATCTACATAAAATATCATAAAAATTTATTTTTCGTCTAAAACGGATTTTTTAAAATTTAAAAACGGAAAAACCAGTTTTTGAATTTTGACTCCGGATAGTTGCCTAGTTGCCGAATACCGTTTTCCACCAGGACCGAAAAATGAACATCCGTATGCTGGCCAGAAAGCTTTTTATTAAACTGTAATGTATAAGTCCTTCACTTTTGCTGGCGCCACCACTGAATACACGACCGGTGCAAGGCCTGGGGTGGCGAACACATCAAAGTAACCAATTTCCCTTCGTCAGGTAACACCAAAAACAAAATGGAAAAACGTCAAACTACACGACGTGTTTTTAGTCGGTATTCTCTTCTTGTCATCAATCGTCATAAAACCTAAAACAACGTGTGCATCAAGACAGTGGCCATCTTAACAAAATAGACATATAAAAACATCATCGATAATAATCTCGTGTAATCATAATCATTCTTGAAGAAATAATAACAAATCAAAATTGGTCCTTCGAGCGTAATAATTAAAAAATCAAATCGTAATAATTCACGAGTTATTCATCAAGTTTTACTCATCGTGTGTGGCACACATTATCATAAAATCACATATCGAAAATCGTATATCGTATAATTGTGTTCGAGAGTATTCCACATCGTTATAAAAGAAGTCACGTGTTCATCAATTCTGTACTCAAGTGAATATGACATTTCGGGCAAAGCAGGCGTCGCTCCAGAAGACTCTGGAACCCTTAAACGTAGTAAGGAGTTAAGTGAGGATACCGAAGCCACAAAAGAGACAATCGAAGTCTAGATTGATCACCTAGAACAAAAGTACACGGGATTTTGTGATACACAAGACAAGGTTGAAGCAGTGTGTGGTGAGAATGAGTTAGAGCAACAATTCGGCATGCGAGAACAAATCGAAGGGTATTATTTCGCCGCAAGCTCAAATTTCAAAACATTTTTGAGAAAATTTACCTCGGCGACGTCAACACATGAGGTCAAAGCAATTCCAGTCGATGCTTCCACAACACAACAATCAATCGAAATTCAGTTACCACGCATCAAGGTTCCTGTCTTCAATGGCAATTCCGGAAATTGGACGGAATTCGAAAGTTTGTTCACTGATCTGATCGACAAAAATCCCAGATTGACAAATTCGCAGAAGCTCCATTACCTGAAAGCAAATCTAACTGGTGAAGCTGCTAACCTATTGAGAACGGTACAGATCAGCGATGCCAACTACACAGAAGCCTGGAATAGCCTCACCAATCGGTACAAACATCGACATTTCATCATCGACAGTCACCTCCATCGATTCCGAAATATGCCCGCATCCCTTCATGAATCCGCAAGCTAATTAAGGTGCATCATCGATACCTCTACAGACACAGTTCAAAGTCTGAAGGTTCTGGCCGTTCCGGTAGCCACGTGATATATCATTCTCGTCAACATCATCGTCGACAAACTCGATCCAGAAACTCACCGTCAATGGGAATTGACACTCACTCGAACGAAGTATCCCACATATCAAGAACTTATGGATTTCTTGGAGACTCGATGGCAATCATTGGAAATGATTTCCATGTCCAAGTCAAATTCGTCGCAACCAATCCCATCATCGTCAATACGCCGGAGAAACGAGCCAACAACAATTCGTTCACCATCAACAACTCAACCATCGTCATCTCGATCGAGCTCGAAGCGCGAATCTTCATCGCAACCATCTCATTCGTTCGTCGCTACTACGACTCCAACCAATTCGCTTAGCTGTCCATTCTGCAGTGAGGAACATAGTGCGTTCCAGTGCAGCAAATTTAAATAATTATCGTTCGATCAAAAATCAAGCACAATTCGTGAAAATAACCTGTGTTTCAACTGTCTACGGAAGGGACACCGTAGTGCAGAATGTCGTTCAAGTTTCTGTCAAGTCTGCAACCGCAGACATCACACCCTACTACATATACTGGACGGGTCATCTCGAACTCCAGCCACCAACACAAGTAAAATATCGAATGACAACTCGCCAACTGCCGAAAATTCGAACAATGCTAATTCGCATCACTCCACATCACCACTGACAGATGTATTACTCTCAACAGCAGTTGGAGTCATCGCAAACGGGAAACAAGATTTCACCATTCGAGCCCTGCTTGACTCAGGGTCCCAAGTAAATCTCATTTCCGAAAACGCCATAACTCGGATTGGCTTAAAACGGAAACCAGCCTCAATCTCAATTAACGGAATTGGTGCCATTGAAGCAGCCAAATCACAATCGATTGTCGAATTCGTTCTTAAATCACGTGTTGATTCAAGATTCTCGATTTCCATCACAGCGGTTGTCGTCGAAAGGATAACTGGCCTCTTGCCATCGCAATACATCGAATCGCAACAGTTGAAACATCTAGACGAGCTACAATTGGCCGATCTTCATTTCAATCGTCCTCACAAAATCGACATGCTGCTTGGGGCAGATGTCCTCGGAATGCTTCATATGGATGGACGCATAAAAGCTGTCAACGATTCACCATTCGCACAAGAAACCAAACTGGTACATATCTTGTTTGGGAGATTCGATCGAAACACAATCACACACTCCTTAAGTGCGACTGCAATCATCGAGAATTACACCAACGTTGACAACACTTTGAACTCATTTTGGGAGCTTGAAAATGTACCAGCAGCCCAAGAACTCACGGAAGATGAAAGTCAATGTGAAACTCACTTTCAATCGACACACTCAAGAAACAAAGAAGGAAGATATATCGTGCAACTCCCATTCGTTGATCAGCCATTGCCACTCGGAACATCTCGAGAAGGTGCTATCGTCAGACTGAAACATATGGAACGCCGATTTTTGAAGAATCCGCAGTTACGCATCGACTACCGAGACTTCATGCAAGCCTATCTCGAGCAGCATCACATGGAAGTAGAGCCAGTCTACGATGGAAAAATTACAAATCAAACGTGCTACCTCCCACACCACGGCGTGATGCAGGGGTCTAGTTCAAAGCCAAAATTACGTGTGGTTTTTGACGCCTCATACAAGACGACTTCCGGAGTTTCACTCAATCAAAACCTTCGTATCGGTCCCAAGCTTCAGCAGAATCTATTCATGATTCTCACTCGATTTCGACAACACAAATTCGTATTCATCGCAGATATTCGACAGATGTATCGACAGATCTTGGTGGCTCCTCAGCACCAAGATTATCAACGGATAGTTTGGAGAACAACGCCTGAGGACCCATATCAAGATTATCGTCTGCGCACAGTAACCTACGGTACCAGCTGTGCTCCGTATTAAGCAATACGCACGCTTAATCAGTTGACACACGACGAATCCAAGCAATTTCCGATCGCTGCGAAGGTCGCTATTGCAGACTTCTATGTAGACGACCTGATGACGGGCACAAACGAAGTCAAGGAATTGCTTGAAATTCAGCAACAGATGGTGGCACTACTCCAATGTAGTGGCTTTGAACTTCGAAAATGGTCGGCAAATTGCCAATCTCTACTCGATCAAGTGTCATCAGAATACCACGAACATCGGCCATTGCGGGAATTGAAATGGGAAGAATCGGTCAAGGCACTTGGGTTACATTGGGCACCATCGGGAGATTATTTCGCATTTAAAGTCGAAGACTTTCCAGAATCGCCAGCAACAACCAAACGAATCATCCTCTCAGAGGCTTCAAGGATCTTCGACCCGCTCGGGTGGTTATCCCCTAGTGTCATCATCGTAAAAATCATCGTTCAAGAATTATGGATACTCGGATTATCGTGGGACGAGGCAGTACCAAAATCAGTCGCTGAAAGATGGTCAAATTATCGGAAGAATCTGAGATTACAATCAAAATCACTCGTTGGATGGATTATCAACCATGTCGCAACAATCTTCAGATACACGGCTTCAGCGACGCCTCAATGAAAGCATATACTGCGGTCGTATATGTTCGCACCATGTCAGCAGATGGATTAGTTAAAATCACTATCTTAGCAGCGAAAACCAAAGTCGCCCCACTCAAAACCGTCAGCCTACCGCGCTTGGAATTATGCGCCAGTGTGTTACTAGCCAATCTCATGCACAAGATCGTCCAGTCACTCAATCTCAACGACATACAACAGTTCGCATGGACCGATTCGCAAGCGGTTCTTGGATGGCTCCGCTCCGCAGCCCTAAAACCCAATGAATGGCGGTATGTTGATACTCGACACAACCCCGCAGATTGCGCGTCTCGCGGCATCGATTCTCGGAAAACTACTTCGAATCACAGCCTATTGTAGACGTTTCGTATAACAACTTCGCACCAACAAAGCCGATCGTAATCCCAGCTTCATCACCGTGCCTGAAATGAATCGGTCATTCAATATTTGGGTCCGATTCGTGCAGAGAGCCCACTTCTCCGACGATATCAGTCGATGCCAGTCAGGAGGAAACCTGTTGAATAAAAGTGTACTTCGTTCACTCAACCCATTTATCGATGGTGATGGAATCTTACGAGTCGGCGCGCGATTAAAACATTCATTCTTGCCATACCAAAGCAAGCACCCGATAATTCTACCGAAAACCAGTCAACTCACTACGTTAATCGTCACACAGGCACATCAAACCACACTCCACGGTAGTCAACAATTAATGTTGGCACATCTTCGAAGATCCGATTTTGGATAATCGATTCGTTCTTAAATCACAATCAAGAAGCTGGTTCGTGCGCATGTTCGCCATTGCGTGACATGCTTTCGATATCGCTCAACCTCCAATCGTCAACTAACGTCGCTTCATCCGCACAGTCACGTTAAAATGTCAGGGTATCACACTCACGAGACCGGCAGTAAAATTGTGTCTACTGCCGATCCCAGACAACATCGATAACTAAAGGGTTACTCCTTTAGGCCGGCCGGCAATGATGGCGCCACCACTGAATACACGATCGGTGCAAGGCCTGGTGGCGAACACATCCAAGTAACCAATTTCCCGTCGTCAGGCAACACCAAAACAAAATGGAAAAACGTCAAACTACACGACGTGTTTTTTAGTCGGTCTTCTCTTCTCGTCATCAATCGTCATAAAACCAAAAACAACGTATGCATCTTAACAAAATAGACATATAAAAACATCATCGATAATAATCTCGTGTAATCATAATCATTTTTGAAGAAATAACAACAAATAATAATAAATATCAAGTGAAATAAAAGTAATCTGCTTTTCGTTTAATTAAAGCATTTTATTTATTCGTGTAAATCGAAGCGCACCCCCTTTTTCGTGAATACTCTCGTCCACTCTATAAGACAATCGCAAATCTGCTAAGCTATCGTGGCTAACAACTTTGAAGAACGGAACGGTTACCTATTATAAAATATGTAAACTTAAAACAACAGTAAAGTTCAAATTCCCTAATGAACACTTGAAAACAAAAGTTGCAAAAGAACTACATTTGTATAACGCTTATGTTTAATTGAGGTGGCAACAACATTATACTTAATGATAAAAAACTTAACACACAAACAGTTTTCAAAATTAAACATAAAAGTGTACACCAAAACTAAATACACAAACAAGAAATGGCGATTTTCCGCATTACAAATCAACATCATAAATTGCATTCCCACCACTAATTACCGTAAAATTTTATTGCTTTTCCTTCAGTATTATTCTTCAAAAACAAAAAAAGTTCGTAACGCACAACAAAATAAAACTGAACAACTTAATAATTTAGCAGCAATAACAACAAAAGGAAAACAAAAAAAAAATTTTAATAAGAAAAGTCACAGCTATAATACACCATCATATCCAACCTGTTGATTGTCTTACATTTATTCTCTCTCCGCTGTATGTACAAAGTAGTTTTTTTTTATACTCGTCTTGCTGTTGTGTTATTTTCCAAAGTTATTTTTGTTTTTATTATTTTTCATTCCACAAACCAAGCTGTATGTATACAATACAGTACGTAGTTTTTATAAGGCACAGAGGTAGACTGTTCGGCACCACATGCGATTGGTTTTATTTTTGTTATTTTACTTTAAATAGTTTTTGATGTTATGGTTGTTATTGTTGTGGTTGGTGTGTGTGTCCTCCTCTCCAATAAAAACAATAATTTTAATAATTTAATAACAACAAAAAAAAAACTTTTGCAGCATACATTAAAAACACTGAAATGCACCAAACTAAATGTAAGATGAAGAATCGAAAAAAAAAAAAAAAATACAACGATACAGAGAGATGATGCTGCCGTACCCAAATCAGCATGTAATTTGCAATTTTTTTCTTTATGCGATTTGGTTCATTTACGATTTCCGGGATGACTGATTTTTTTGCGGTCGGTGCAAATCATTTTTTTTCCATTTAAATAATGGTTTTGTGTTTTTTATTGAGTTTTAACGTTTAATTTTCCATACACCTGTGGTTTTAATTATTTCCACAAGGGAAAACTATTTTATTGTTTACGTGAAATAAAATGCAAACAAGAGTTAATTGAAAGCCCTGAGAGAAAAATGGTAATAAAAAAAGTTTTTATTTTACAATTTAAAACTTGTCTAGACTTTAGTAGATGAATTATTTTCTATGATAACCTTTGGAAGAGAAGTTAAACCAAGGCGTGTATAGATTCGAAATTTACAACATTTAAAAATGCGTAATGCTTTGGCTGAACTGCCAAAATGGTCACAGTGGAATCTATATGGACAACCTAAATACTCAGCTTAGTGGAGATTCGTCAAGCCATTACAATTTATAATTTTTTTTAAGTTAAAATTGATGAATAAACCTTTCAATTTAAAATTTAGTAAAATTTTTCCAAATCGGGCCTGTTTTAGTTAAATAGAAATGGGTGTAGACTTTTTGAAATTCATTCTAATTTAAATAGCAGATGTTTCTCGTATTTGGAAATCTATCTACTGAAAATTTTCAGTAAGAAGTTAAAGCAGCCAACTATTCTAAGCTAGTCAAAAATGCGTTAAGTTTAGTTTTAAATATAAAATTAGTCTTAAACCACCGTTCAGAATCACTGGATTAGAGTTTATAAATAATCCGGTATTTTAATATGCACTGATACTGGCTTCTATATTTTAAAAACTGTTAACCTTTGAATACGGACATTTTTGATTTAGTCTGTGCGCGAGAAGAAAATATCGCATAAAAAGTTTAATTTTTGACCACAAAAATTTAAAGTAGCCAAATATTTGTATCTCTTTGTGACGTTTGTGATGAATTCCCTAACCTCCTTTTAATAAAAATAAATGAAATACCAACTTTTAGAAACATATTTTGGGCTGCCAAATATTTATTTATGTAAGTGATACTTCTATAATTTGCCAAGTTGCGGCACTTGAGGTGATCAGAAAAATGTGTACAAGAAAAAATTGCAAATGAAATTTTCTCACAGAAAATCCTCACCGACATAAACGCTCACATGGAATGGAAAATTGCGCACAAGGAAAATGCCCACTTTGTCCCACATAGAAAAAAAAAACAAAAAGCGCATAGGAACACGGTGCACACAATTTTGTTACGAAATAATTTTAACATTTGGTGGAAATAACAAAAGAAGCGAAAAGGAAGATTAAATTCATTTGAAGATTTGAAATACTAATTATGTAGAAGTTTTTTCATTTTATATTTACATACGTTCAATATTAAAGCACAATTTTGAGTATTGTGCAATAATATTAAGCGTGTAAGTGTATTATTGATGTTTGGTTGGACGAAAAAGGTTTCGCACAACACTTTACATAATAAGTGTAAAGGTTCCATAATGGAATTATCAAGAACCAGAGAAACTTTTGAGTAAGACTAGGTGAGAATGGAAAAGAGTTAGGTTTTCAATTTTCAAAAATTTTGTTTTTGATACTGAGTTTGAACTTCTGTAGATTATTATATCCTCATTACTTTTTGAGAAAATATTGAATATTTTTGGACTGTACAAAATTCATTACATATTCAATTTATTTGCAGACATTATACGCAGCTCGAGCTAAGTATTATTTTCCATACAAATTTGACGTACAATTTCATTCACGATTTCGCTGATCGGTACGCAGCTCCATGCGAAATAAAAAATAAAAATTACTGGTTTGTGGAATATAATATTGATGACGCTTCTGTGAAGTCTCCACCTTAGATAAATTAACACGGAACATTATTCACTGGTCGCCAAATACAACAAGATAAAGCAGGCGTAAATATGTTTGTAGATTCTCGTAAAATTTTAAAACAAATAACTTCAAGTAATAAATTTATGTTTAAAAATAATTTTATAAAATGGAACTATTCCATTTCCTCCCCCCCCCCCCCCCTCCAACTCAAAAAAAATCCCAATCGCGAGAATTAACTTTAGGGGGAAAATCCTACAACTGCTATAAAAACGTCAACTTTAAACATTTCTCTGGAAGAACCAAAAAATAGAGCCACAGGATACAGAAAACGCCGCTGAGATGATTGGAATTTTCAAAGGGGGAGCCGGCATATATGGTCAATTTCTCGTAATGAGAGGTATAGGAACAGATCGCACAATTTTAACCCAAATAAGGCAAATGAGCCAACGTATTAAGGAGTAATCCGTATGTTTTTAATATAAACTTTAATATTTTGGAAGGAGAAACAGAAATTTAGATAATTTTTAAACTTATGGAACATTGAGAGGAAATAGGAAACACATGGATTAATGGAATTTGAAATCTCCAACATTTTTAATCCTTAAGGGACACACTATCAAAAAGTTACGTAAGAGACACACTGGGTAACTTTTACCCAGCGATACTTTGAAAGTTTATATCTCGTGATCAAATTGATCAAATTCAATCAATTTTTATCAGAATTTTATTGGGATTCTATTTCTTATCCGATTTTACTGAAATTCAGCATTCCCAATGTAAATGGCCGCCCCGGTGGCACAGTTGTTAACATGTTTGCTTTAAGCTCCGAAGGTACCGGGTTCGATTCGCGGCGGGTGATGAAAAAATCACGGCTGGTTATTGTAAGGATCAACGAACTAATCACTCATTATCCGTTGAAAAAAATGATTACGAAACTTTACCATGAAGCGGCCAAATCCCTCTATGGGTTGTAGCGCCAACGAAAAAAAAAAATGTAAATGGGATTCTTAAATGATTTTTAGATAAAGTTCTGGAATATGGCCAGTTAGGATGGAACGTGGCCATTATCCGATCTTGATGAAATTCCGAAGGTACGACGCCGACGGAGGTTTTTCTGCCTAATGGAAGCAGCTTCATTATTTTTTTTTTTTTGTTCTTTTGTTCCGTTTACTCTGTTTCCATCTGTGCTTTTCCTTTTAATGTTGGTCACAGAAAAATAATAATGTTAATATAACAGTGGCCAAGTGAAGTGTCATTTTAAAATATCAAAATAAGAAAATACGTAATATCTTGCTGACATTACAAGTTTGTGTATAGTCACACTAAAAAAACCGCTTAAGGAAAAAGATAGTATGTATATAAAGTGGAAAGCGTACAAAACCATAGTGACACCTAAAGTATTCCCGCGACCTTATTTTTGTGCAAGAGCCCTGAATAGTTGTTATTTGTGCTGGTAATATGAGAGCCACATAAAAGAGGTGCAGATTATCACCATCGATTCAAAATTAGGATGAGTCTTTAAAACATTTTATTTATATTTATTTAATCATTATTATTTTTCTTTGATAATTAACTCATATTATCTACACATCTGTTTATATTTTATTTAAATAAGCTTTAAGTATATTTACATTATTAAACATAACATAATTAGGAAAAACAAAATTATATTAAATTAAGAGTGGACCGCGGATTTTTTTTAGAAATTCAGCCATTATATTGTTTCTTTAGAATTATTATTTTTAGTTATATAATTTAATACCTACGTATACTATTGTTTATAAATTGTAATATTTTATTTTCCAATAATTATTATAATTCCATCAATGCATTCGTTACTCATTTTTCATTTATTTCGATCCATTAAATCATACTTTTAGGTATATTCATTTATTTTGTTTGTTCATTTTGAATTTTGATGTGTTATCGTGTTAGTGTCTTAGCCTGAATGGAATTCACTATGTTTCAGTAAAATCTGATAATTATGTAGACTAGCGCATTTTAAGGGGCATATCAAAATCTGAGACACAAGAACTCCCCTACCGCCTCTTAATAGCCGGCAAATGTGCTGCAGTCATCAATGTATAGAGCTACTGAGAGATTCTGTCAGCGAAGTAGACAAAATTCAACCAGCTAAGATGTGACCTTATCGCCGCACCTTGATTGGAATTAAGTCGCTCCGTTACAAGGTGAAGTTCTGGAATATGGCCAATTAGGATGGAACTTGACCATTTCTTATCCGATCTTGATGAAATTCCGCATGTACGATGGAAATGGGATTCTAAAAAAATTCCATTTCCATCGTACATGCTGAATTTCATCAAAATCGGATAAGAAATGGCCCAGTTCTTTCCTACTTGGCCATATTCCAGAACTTCATCTAAAACTCGTTTGAGAATCCCATTTCCATCGCACATGCTGAATTTCATCAAGATCGGATAAGAAATGGTCAAGTTCCATCCTAACTGGCCATATTCCAGAAATTTATCTAAATATCATTTAAGAATCCCAATTACATAGGAAGTCTGAATTTCATTAAAATCGGATAAGAAATAGATACATTTTTATAAAAAAAAATTAGAAATCCTCAATCCAAGGGACACGTCACTTCAATGGACAACTTTTTTGGTCCGGTCTATGTCCTTTGTAGTGAGGTTTCTCTGTATATACATATTTTATTTCAAATAGACCAAAAATTATATACATAAGTTTAACACAAATACATAATACAGATCTAACCCGATTTAACGAACCTCTGATTAGACGATACCTGATTTTGATGCATCCTATTGTACGAAAGAAAAGTACCCGATTTTACAAAGTATAAAAAATTTGATAATTTATTGCGTTATGTAAAGTACTATTTATATATTGATTAAATTACAATACTAACAGTTAAGCAAAAAACAATATTGTTGTTACGGGTTTTCCCCGTTTCATTTTTTGTTCGTTGCTTTTAGAATTCACGTGGTACAACCGAATTCACGGTATTCACGTGGTACAACCGAATTGCGCAATAAAACTGTGCGACGTCAATATTGCACAATAAAATTCCAAAATCTTGAATACAATTTGACAGTATTGTGCAATGTTATGACGTCACACAATTACACTACGCAACCCAATTGTAAGCGAATACCGGCCTTAATGGTGATATAAAACAAATAAAACAATAATTCACAGCAGCCTGATTTTAAAATAAACTTTCTGGTATGTTTATTAAATAACTGATAGGAAAAGCTGAAATCGTTGATTTCTTATTTTCATTTTATTCATATTACGAATATTTTAATTCGTTAGTAACATAATACGAAACAGTACCAAATAAAAGATAAAAAAATGCCATTGCAAAAAAGGCGGACTTTAAGCTTAAATGCCAAGTTGTCTATAGTTCGGGCAGTCGAAGATAACCCAAGTTGTGTACTAGATCGGAGCTAGCACGGAAATTCAACATTTTCAGATCATTTGTTAACGAGTACGTGAAAAATTCAATTTTAGAATTCCAAGCTAACATGCTAAATAAATTTAAAAAGCGTTGCAAAAATGTGAAATATGGATGTTATAAAAAATTAGAAGAGGCGCTTTTTATATGCTGCTATTCAGATACTTTAAAATTTAGGAATAACTGGGTAGCAAAATTTAAACGGCGTTATGGTATATGAAAACTAAAAATTTATGGGGAGAAGCTGTCATGCAATACGGATGCTATGGATCAGTGGAAGGAACATTTCTTCAATGATCTTACTTCTAATTCAATTACAGCGGATCAGTTGTATAATGCTGATGAAACAGCCCTCTTTTTTAAAATAGGAATGGGGAAACACTTGTGTACTAAAAGAAACTACAGCAAATGGTCATAAAATTATTAACCCTCAGGGTACTGACTGGGTTACCGTAACCCAGACAGATTTTGAAAGTCGCGCCATTTGAAAGGAAGTGAAAGGTGGGGGTCCGGAGTGGGGGGTAAAAAATCTTTGTGGTAGTGTCTGTGTAAGCCGTGAGTGGCAGCCTCAGTCTGCGCTTGGTGCTCGAGTGGTACGAATTAGAAAGTTGACCTCGGGTATTTCTCACCCAGTCAGTACTAAACGTTACAAAATCCGTATTTTCGGGAGACAGAAAATTTTTTTTTTTTTGGAGTTTTGGCTGGAGTAAAGTGTTTTGGTTTGTACAATTTACTATTTTTTATATTTTTATTATTAATTAAAAATTTATTATTGTGTATCCTATCCTCAAAATTATGCTCTATGCTTATGTACAGTAGAATTTGCTTAAAATGAACGGTCATAGGACAAATAATGTTGTTCATTATAAACGTGTGTTCATTTTTACCAAAAATTTGGTTATAATGAACGGCGTTCATTTAAATTAAATGTTTGGTTTTAAGAAACGGTGTTCATTATAACCAAATGTTTGTTAATTTCTTTTATCCTTTACAATTTAAATCAAAATATCACTCAAATGAAAAGAATTGATTATGGAATGGAACTTGCGATGCAACTTGTTAAACCTGCGCTAGCTGCTAGACTAGCGCTCCGAGTTCTCTCGACCGCAAAACATTTTACAAGTGCCTCAAATATAATAAGGCTATGTGCATATACCATGTAGCCAAAATATGCTGCGAATGTGGAAATACAGTCTGATCTTGTTTTTTTTATATTTTGAACAATAAGAATTTCATTCAACAATCAATTTTGTTATTTATTTATATTACACTTGTGCCTTGTTACGATAAATCAATCATGGAACGATTTATCGCTATCCTAGAAAACGGGTTATTTCAAAGTTTAAAAAAAATATAGTTTTTGAAATGGATCAAAAAACTGATTCGGCCATTTTAAAGAACAACTTTTTAGCTTTAAAATGCAACAAGAAAAATTTCGATATCTTTTTTTTTCACAAAGTTATGGAATTTAAAACAAAAAGTGATTTTTCACAAAAAAAATTTTCAAAATGTTTAAACTTTTAAATGTATCTTTGTTTAAACAAATTATTCGATAAATCTATTAGCACCCTCGTATTTGTGACAAATTGGACTATCGATTTAAAAAAAAACGTTTCAATTGGCCAACTACAGCCCAAGATACAGCCAATCAAAGTTGCCGGGTTAGGCTAACCCATGTCAGTACTGAACGTGACTTTTTTATAGTCGGTACCCTGAGGGTTAAAAAAAGAGTAACAATTATGCCATGCTCCAATACAACAGGAACTAACAAACTTCTTTTATTTGTGATTGGCAAAGCAAGAAATCCTCTCTCATTTAATAATATTCAATTACCGGTTAAGTATTCTGCATCTAAAAATACTTGGATGGCTAAATATATTTTTGCTGATTGGTTCAATAATCAATTTGTGTTATCTGTAAGCACAAAATAATCATTAAGAGCCAAAGGCTATCATTTTATTGGATAATTGTGCAGCTCATAATGTTGTTTAATTATTAGAGAGAGTGATGATGGATTAATCAAAGTCTACTTCTTTCAATTATCATTTATTATAAGCAAACTTAATGTTTTACTTTGATTTTTGAATTAATTCTCTAATACATGTAACTACCAAACTACTTCTTTCCTCCAAATATAACTACAAAGTGTCAACTAATGGATCAAAATATAATCCAAATCATTAAACGTAAGTACAGAAACAAATTGAAGCTAGAGGTAATTGTAAATAGAACAAGCGATAGTGAGAACATATGAGCAATATTTAAAAAAATTAAGATCAAGGATGCGGTGTTTTGGTAGCACGATCCTTGGCATGAAATTTCGGAAATAAGTATTAAAAAGTTGAGGCGAGAAGGGTTCATTGTTGATGGTATACTAGTTCATAAGGATGATTTCCTTTGGATTTTCTAAACAAATGGTTTGAACCTCGGGTGGCTGAAATTGAAGAAGGGCAGAATTGCTGCAATAACTTAACTGATAATGATGTTATATCGATAGATTTAAACAACCCGAAGAACGCGAAAATAAAAATAATATTTAGAGTGAATCTGTCCCTTCTAATACTTCAGCAGAAGAAAATATGAATTTTGAAGTAGGCAGAGACAATGATTCCATTGCACACAATCATCTATGAGCTGTAAACAATTTGAACAATGTAATAACTTGGGCTGCAAATAATTACTTATTTAAATTTAAGAGATATTCTAACTTTGCGGAACGTTAGCATGATAGCTTTAGAAAAATAGTGAAAAAATAATTATTGGGCTATCTTAATTGTAACATGAATTGAAAATCAGTATTTTTAGTAATGGACTAAAATAAACAAATTATATGTAATGAATTCTTGAACCAAAAATATTATATAATATAATTTTTAATTATGTGATTTTAAATTTTTAGTTTTATTAAAAAGGTCGGAAAATATTTTCCTATACAGTCGGTAATTAAATTAAATAATTTTACAATTTGACTAAATTAAGAATTTTGCAATATTTTTAAGTTCTACTGACCATATTCAAGATTATTTTGCGGCTACATGAATTAAAAAAGGCTGAATTAAAAAAAGTGAATTAAAAATGGTGATTTTTGTATGAATTTGTATGAACACCTGTTACTTTTTTTAATTCATTTTTTTTCTGAAATAAAAAAATATTCCTTTTTCATACAAAATTCGCCTGTTTTATTTCATTAATGAACACTTTTTTAATTCGGTACTCCTTATTTTGCGTTAATTGGAAAGCACTATACCGATTATAGATTTAAAATTTTCTTTCTAAGTACTACCCGGAATACCCAGAAATGTATTGTTGCTTTAGTGATTCGGTTTCTGAAATTTAAATAATATGCTTTTAAATTTTTCGGGAGAATACCTAAACTGTGAATAACGCCGATTTGTTTGGCCCATACGACACATGTAAAAAGCGTATTATTTTGTTGCCCACACCCAACATTCTTAAAAAAAAGTTTATTTATAATGGCGTTATCGGCAAATCTAAGAACATATAAACATTATCCTAGTTCAGGTCATTGCCCACAAAAAACATGGTGATAGATAATGTTCTACCTGTCTATAAGAAGTGTAAATTATACAATCAGTCCAGTCACCAAAAGTATTAACTTCATATAGAATTAAAATTAATTTTAAATAATCTGAAAAATGGCACTTCAGGGTTGAAAAATCCCCAAAAAATCAAGAGTTTGAAATACAACAATTTTTTGAAATATTATTTTAATTCATTTTATACCATAGAGGATGGGGATTTCCGCTCCCAAACCCCCCGCTTTGACAATGTTTAAAATTCCAATATTAATAGAAATTTAAACGTTTGTTCAATTTTTGTGTTTTTTAATAATGATTTACATACTAAAATAGAGAACTCCCCAAACCCGAGTAGTATTGGACCATTTGCGCAAGGATATCAGGAAAACATCAGAATTTCCTAAAATATTAACATTTATAATAATATTTACGTTTGTATTTCACATTGTGCTTTCTGCGTAAGAATGACATGAAATTATGTAGCGTCTTTTTGGTTTCGTATTGCAGATAAGATAACAAAAATTGGGGATTTTTATTTTCGGGAATATAATGGTACCCTGACACTTTATACTTATAACGGGCAAAGCATAAACTTTGCAAATTTTATTTAAAATGAGCAAAAGAGACGGAATCCCCCCCCCCCTTTGGAATCAAGACCCTTTAAAAATTGGACATTATCCTCAAACATTTTCTGGGCGTTTCATCTCTTTAAAAGCGACCCCCGGATAACCACCAGGAAAAACAAATGGGGATAATACGTAATCGCCCAAGAATTGTTTTTTTTTTTGGCGTTTCCACAACAACAAATTTTTTCTGAGCTACTTGCAATTTTTTACAGTAATGTATTAGGTATTTTCACAATATAACTATTGTAAAAAATGTAATTAGTTTGACAAATCTCTTGACCCTTGAGTCGGACTACATTGATGTAAATAATAAGAAAACCGTCCCGGAATTTTCGAGTCATTTTTGAAAAATTGCATGGAGTGGCTTGTTCCATCTTAACCACAAATATCAAAATTAAATCCAAACTTTTAATTCTAAAAGTATTAAGATTTGAGTTCCAGTATATACAGGCATCCGCAAGCCCTCATACAAATAATTTCCAGAAATAGTCAATTTGGACCCCGCTATCCAAAATGAGTTTAGCCCGTAAAGTGCGTCGTGAAAAAAGTAGCATGGCCAGAGAGGTGACTTCCAGCGGACCGCAATTTTATATTATTTTTTTTTTTATTCAATTAGAACGATACTAAAAATATCGATTAGGAAGATACTTAAAATTTCAGAAGAAAATTAAACGGAGTGGAGATAATTTATTTTTTTGAAAAGTACAGCGGTCCCACGGACCGCACAACGCTCTTTACGGGTTAACTTTCTCGATAAAACCTCGATTTGTAAAATTTTCATGTTCCCTAAATGTACTTTCTATGTATATACTTTGTACAAGTAAAAGGTTTATTGCTGGACAAGTTTTTATTAGTGGCTTATAGTCGTCTCAAGTGAAACCTATAAGTAACGGTTTGGATTTTATCTTCCACCAAAATCGGTTCAATTTTTGCTAGCTTGAGCAAAAGAAAGACATTCATATCGTTGGGCTGGCTAATATCAATTAGCACGATTACACATAGTATCGGCGACTCAATGAAGATTTTTTTACGTTTGATTCATTAAAGGATCCATCACTAAGATTGCAGAGCTCATCTGTAAAGTAACGATTCTAATCATTATTCTTTCATGTTAATGAGACGGCCTCAACCCTCTGGTTTTCTAAGTATTTAGTTCCTATGTGCCCACATGATTCTTTCCATTAGATAGAATATTAGCTTTTTGAAAATGTCCCAAATTTTGGAAATTCCTTAGTTTGAAATTTTAAATTTTTAAAATAGATACATATTTTCATACCAGAAAGTATTATCGAATTTACATATTTTTCACTTAAAGAATTTATAAGCAAATTCAGAATTTTCAATTCTGAATTTATATCTATCACAAAATAATTTTAACGACATTTTAATTTCAAGTTTTTAAAATCTCGTCAGTTTTAATTTCAACACTATTAAATTTAATTAGTGGATTTATATGTTTTGAGGCCCCTTAAGTTGGAACAAGTATTTTTTGAAGAAGTGTCTCAGTCTCAGTTCAACATACTATATGTGAGATCCCAGTGAATTTTGGCCCAGTGGCCAACTGGAAGTGACATTTTATCTGACTTCGAGAATTGAAGATTTATGAACTGGAAAATAACTAAAACAGTCGAATAAGTATAATGCCGGTTTCAGGCTGTTTTGTTCAAGTAGCTCTATTAATTTTTAATTCATTTCGACATTGTTAATTGTTGTTGGCAGCGCCAACACAAACCAATACATTTAGTTACTTTCCTATTTGCAAAGCCAACGCATTTAGTTATTTTCTTTCTTCTAATTAAGTATTATCCAACATCTTTCTAAGATGATTCTATTTTCTAAACCTTATTTGGTGATACTTAAAGCAAATGTCTGGAGACTGCTCTCTAGATAAATTTTCATAAATATAATAGAAAAAAAGTTTTTCATCAAAATGTGCTTTCTCCAGTTTTGTTTAATATCCATAAACCAAGGTGGTCGCTCTGATTCTAAAGATTAACTCAACACATCTGAAAATTGTATTTATTAACTTGCTTCTTATCGGTTGTACAGGTTTCAGAGTTTGAACGTTGAGTAATCAAAATTAGGCCAATACTGTGTTTGTAATAAAATGTCACGCATTTTGATTGAGTCTTATTGATAAAGAAAACCAAATTTATACTGAGTTTATATCAGTTTGATTTAAGTTTGAACGGGGTTTGAAACAAAATTTGAAAAAAAAAAAATTTTTTTCTGAAAACATGTATAATAGTTTAAGTTTAATTTTACAAAACCATTAACCAAAATTAAAATTCGAAATCGATATTCAAATAGAGTAATAGTGTAACAATTCTTTCGTTTCTCACCCAAATTCGATATGTGCGATGGAAAAGGGATTCTAAAATTATTTGTAGATGCAATTCTGGAATATGGTTGGCCAGAATGGAACTTGGCGGTTTCTTAACCAATTATGATAAAATTCGATATGTGCGATGGAAATGATGTTGTAAAATGATTTGTTTGATTCAGTTCTAGAAAGTAGCCAAATAGCATGAAATTTGGTCATTCCTCAACCGCGATGATGAAATTCGACTCACGCGATACAAGTGGGATTCTAAAAAGGTTTTTAGACAAAGTTTTGTGGTATGGTCCATTATGTGCAACATGGAATTTAGATTCTAAAATTATTTTTAGATGAAGTTCTGGAATATGACTGATTTAGATGGAAAATGGCCGTTTATTAGCCAATTTTGATAAAATTCGACTTGTGCGACTGAAATGATATTATAGAACGATTTTTTGATTTAGTTCAGGAATATGGCCAAACAGAATGGAACTTGACCATCTCTTAACCAATTATGATAAAATTCGGCATTTGCGATGAAAATCAGATTCCAAAATCATTTGTTTGTTTTGTTTGTTAGTTTGTTTCTATCTCTGCAAACTTTCCTGGGGCTCAAGGCACTCCCAACTCTTTCGCAGTTTGCTTCTTACGTCCTACCTTACGCAGTAGCCAAATAGAGGACGAACGGCTATAGGCCCGTTTTGCGTAAACCACCTGCACATTGCATTGCTTCATAACAGCCTATAGTACTGACATGAAAGGTGGGTCGGCCCATGGATTCTGCACTCTCAACAGGGGGTCATAGTTGTGTTCATCTTCACCATCGATCGTATAATCAGATGATGATAAATCCCTTTTGCATCCCGCCGCTATAGGGATTCAAACCCGGTACTTCCCGATCCAAACGCCGTACTGTGCCGTTTAGTCGGTTCCAAAATCATTTTTAGATGAAGTTCTGGAATATGCCCAATCAGAATGGAACTTGGCTATTTCTTTACGGAATGTGATCGATTAAGACGGAACTTATTTATTTTGAAGGGATCATGATAAAATCCGACATTTGCAACGTAAAGTACGAAATGGAATTGTAAAATTGATATAGTTCTAGAATATCACCAAGTGAAATTTGGCTGTTCTTGCTATGTATTATGGATGTGAGATGATGGATACAATTTGGTTAGATAAGAAAACTACGTTAAAGTAACATAAGTTGCAAATTTGTAAAGTTACCCAATTTGCTTAATTTTAAAAATTTAAATTACAAAAACTTTAATTTTCATTAACACTTTCGGGGATATGATGGCATAAGCCGTCAAACATACATGTTTTTCATGGGGCGTCACGGTATTGGCCTTTATTTAATTAAAGCTAATTTGAAATAAGGCGGCACTTGTAGTCAATTATGCAGTAATCTGCAATAGAAACAGGATCTTTATGTCCGAGTAGAATGTTATTTGATTTTAATTTTGTTGCAGTAGATCGACCACCAATTCTAATTTGTCCGCGAAAATGTTTAACATTAAAATACTTTTGAAGTTGAAAATTTATTAACTTTGCCAAAAGTATTTTTTTTTTGGTATAAGATATTTAAGTTTTGCAAATTTAATGTTTTATACTACCTAGTTGTAGTACCTAGTCATTTATACTACCTATAGTTTAAAATGCGTTATACTACCTAGTCATATTAAGATTTTTAATATTTTCCGAAAAATATTATATCACCAAATAAGAAGTGTGGCATTACATACGACATAAACAAACTCTTTTTTAGTTCAGTAGATGCACACTTGGTTGCCGATTTTAGCTTTCTTAGACAGAAATATATCTTCTTTACCATAATGCCCCAAAGCCTTTCACAACATCAGTATATTTTACATTAACTCCATCAAGATTTATCAGCGGAATAACTATTGCACACTTTAGTTCTGTATATCAATATTGACTGGGTTTTATTTACATTTACTTTAATTTTATTGATATTCGACCATTCCGAAATCTGACGTATGTCATCATTTATTTTACTTACACACTCAACATAGCTTTCATTGGAAGAATCCAAATAAATTTGGACATCATCTGCAAAAATATGATATTCACAGTAGAATGATGATAATATATCATTAATATACATTGTAAATAACAGAGGCCCTAACACAGACCCTTGAGGCACTCCAAAATACAAACTGCGCCCATTCGAAAATGTATTATTACAAAATCTACAAGCAGTTGCCGAAAATGAGAATTCATCACATAATTCCTGAATCAATAATAAAGGATCGATTGAATCAAACGCCCTACTGAAGTCCAACAGGACCAAAATAGAACCCCGATTTGCATTGGCATTTCTGCGTATATTGTCAATTACATCCAGCACAGCGGTTTGCGTACTATGATTGCTACGATAGGAATTTATTAAGTAATTTAAAATTTTCCAAAAATGTGGTCAACTGACTTTTCAATACAGTCTCAAAAACTTTAGAAAGCGACGATAAAATACTAATAGGACGAAACTGACTCACACTACTTGCATTTAATAACTTAGGAACCGGAATTAATTTTGCTCTTTTCCAATCTTGTGGAAAAATGAATGGCATGAAAATGCTCAAGAGATGCGTACCAATATAAGGAAACAAAATCATCAGAAGAAACAGGGCATCCAATAGTTCACAAAGTTCAATATTACTGAAGTAAAAGCAACCCTCCCGTTCAGCATAACACAACTGCATATCTCTAAACTGTGATCGATTGGATGGACCAACGAATTCATTTAAAAACTCATTTGGAGTAAAATTATCGCAATGCATATTTTCGTAGATTTAGAAATACCTAACTCGTTCACAGACTTCCAGAATTGCTTAGTTGACTGTGCAGGACTAAATTTTTTATTAAAATACCTTGATTTACTCTCTCTGATCAACTTAGTAGCATCATTCCTAATTTTACAAAAGGTCATTCTATCCCTAGTATTCCGGCTTCTTTTCCATACATGGTAGGCATATTCCCGCAAACATATTTTATCTAATACTTCATTATTCAACCATGTAGGCTCCCTCCCTTAGGTTTATGTCTTTTAATAAGAACCCATTTATCAAACAACTTACGAACGAAACCGTTGAACAAATCGATTTTTGCATCTACACCAACTATAGTTCTAGTCATTTCCCAGTTAAAACTAACACATTCCGAAAAGAGCCCATCCAAATCAATATTATTCAAATCACGATAGGTTATCTCTATTAAATTTTATATCATAAGTCCAATACAGAAAATCATGATCCAACAAACCCACAGACAATTGATTAATAAAATTAATGGACTCTGTGTTAGTGATAACTAAATCAAGCATTGAACACAAATTACTAAAAAAATACGTAGGTTCACTATTACATTACAGTTGAAATCACCACAAATAATAATATCATTATAGCCAAGTACAAATTCTGCAAGAAGTTCCTCAAAACTGGTAACAAATGGTTTACTAGACGGTTTATAAATAGTTATTAAAAGAATTTTGTTCCGTCCATCACTTATCTCAACTAAAAGAACCTCCAAATTCGGTAAGGTAGATGAATGAATCATTTTGGAGCTAATATTCTTCCCCTTGATGTTCTATCACACCTATGCAAATTATATCCATCCAAAGTTACCATCCCGTCCATGATATGGTCTTTTAAAAAGGTTTCAGTAACACATATCACATCCGTATTAAATAAGTGAAATATCAATGATGCTTAATAGATACCGTAATCAATTTAACATTCAAAACTGACATTTATTTTTATTGAGTACCAGGCAGAAGATGTACCAGGTAGTTGATGTACCGGGTTGTTTTGTTAGGCTTGGTTGTTTTTATTTTGGTTTTTGGTTTTTATTCTGTCTTAAAATCCTGGATGAGGCAGGTACATCATTTGTTATCACCTCATTTGTACCAGCAGTACCACTAATATTATTAGCAGATGATCCAACGAAGTTGCCCGTATTAGCGGTTAAATAATTAGATGGTATAGAGATCGTATTACATCTATCATAAATATGGTTCAATTCATCAATCCTCAAGTTGACCTTCATTTGGGTTATTGTTTATTATACAAATTTGTCCTCGTTTACCGTACGCCTTGGATATAAAATTCAACTTTTGCAGAGATTTAACTTTTAGAAGTAAGATCGCATTTCTTTTGGTCAATGAATCCTTGCAATAGACACGAGACTGGACGTTCAGGCCATTATCACTCAGTTTTAAATCACCAACTTTTCTATATGGTTTAAAAAATTCTACCTTATCCGATAAACAATGAAAGTTAACAAGAATTTTATTTACAGGTCCACTTTTATGAGGTGGAAAAACGCATTCGCCCTTACTTTTGAATGCAACAGCATTACAAAATCTAGTAAAAATATCAGCAAAAGATATGGTTATGTTTCTGTTTCTGAAGAAAATACGTGTCAAGGATGAGGTAGAGTACCAACCATCGTTTCCTTACTATAGCATAAAATAATGTTTAATTTTTTGTAGTTTTCAAAATCTATATTGGGGTCATGGAGTATCGACGATATAAAATTACGGCTCGATTTTGTTCTTGAGCAAGGTTCAATTTTTGAAACCCAGAAATATTTCATTCATTAGGCTTTCACGCTTGGTCTGTACGCGTAAATCAAGCCTTTTAATTTGGTGAAATCTATGAAAACATGTGAAATCCTGTATTCAGCACTAGAATTACACAACTTTTCTTCCCCATTTCTTTGAGGGCTTTTATTTCCAAAATAAGGGATTCCTCAGAAATTCATTGGATTGGCAGTTGAACTGTCACAAAAGTACTAACTGATATTAAATATTTGTTAAGTTTAGATGAAATGTAGTGCTGGAAAATAATCATTCTGGAAATTTTTTCATCTGAACATCAACAATACGAAAATTTCTTGGCTACTGCTGACTGATTAGGCTTCTGAATCGTACAATCGCAAAAATTGGCATCCTTTGATTTTGTTTTCTAATGGTGAGAAAAGGAACAATTGTACGCTACTCCATACCGTGCAAATTATAAACCAAATATTTTATAAATTCACTGATCTCAATTCTCATTTGAATTGTTTGAATAAATGCTGGACTTTTCCCATACCAAGTTCAAAAATATCAAAGACGATGTTATTTGCTTCATTCAATATTGTAATTAGTTATTGAGTCTAGGAGACTCATCGCATGCTTTTATGTTTGTTTTTTGAAAATTGTCCGGCTGGACCAATAATCAGTACAAGTAAAAAATTATTACTAGGTGATCGACTTGCATTTTAAATTTGAATAGTGCTTTAATTAAATTATACACAATAGTCCAAAATTGAGTACTCAAATTTTCTGAAAACAAAACAATTAATTATTTTGAACTATATCGCATAGAGTACAAAATAATTAATTTATTTTTTCATAAAATTTGTACATTCTTCAACGAACTGAAACCTGTGTAAAGTTCATCTCGTACAAAATTCTCTGAATTTTATTATTTTTAATATTTACAACTTTTATCGAACAAAATATCAAATTAATAAATTTTTATTCAAGTATGTTAGTTTTTATGTAAAAATTATAAACAAAAAACTTACATGATGTATTTTGTAACCTAGGCCATTCAGGTAGTACGTAAACTATTAATAAAACGTTATTGATCCAATTCACAAAATTAAAAGCTTCATACCTGGAATGAGAAGAGTTAAAAACAAAAATTATATTACCTTCATAGCTATATACAATTTATTAGGTTTCAAGTTAGTACACAATGTTTCTGGGAAATTTATAAAAATTTGCATTAAATAAAGTCGACACCAAAATTTTAAGCAAATATACAAATTGGTAAAGTATTAATGTTAATTCTATTTTTTTATTGTGTGAACGGTATAGAATTTTAAGTAAATTTAAATAAGCTTTGAAATCCTTACAAGTCATTTTATTCAATTTGATTAAACGAGAATAGATTTGTGCCGGATGATAAGAGCCCGCCAACATGATTAAAATTACGTTTGACGTAACAAATGGAATCATCCGAATGGATTAAAATCATTACGTAAATGAAGCAGAATTTTCATTATCTCTCCAACAGAACAACTTAATCTAAATTTATGTACTCGTATTACAAAATACTAAAATAGTAACTACAAACCGTGTTTAAGAGATTATTTTTTGTTATGTCATACTCTGTGTATAATATAAATGTCGATTTAATTGAATGAAGAAGAAGTATCGTATAGTTAGAATGTTGTTTTCCGGTTTTTATATATTTTTTACAAAGTTCTAATGATTTGATGCATTTTGGCGGCAATTTTATATGCAAAATATTAATTAAGTACTTAGTTTTATCAGTAACTAGAACTACCTCTATAGTACTATTTTTATAAACCCTATTCATTTATGCATGTTGCATAAATTGTTTGTTTTACTCAGTATTACACATTCAAAATATAAAAATGATAAATTAAAATATGACTTCCGGTCCTATATAAAAGATTTGTGATTTCACGTATATTTCCATATACATATATTCCTGAATCCGCCATTCAAAATATATTTAAAATCAAAAACAGGTGGCCATTTTTTTTAGCCCATCATACATTTATAAACAATTTAAGGTGGTGGTTTTTCCATTTTTCTGAAATTTTAATGGGTTACCCAATTTTGTTGTACCATAGATCATTTGGGCAATGTTTAAAGGTCCCTAAATGGTTTTAAAATTAACATTGTAACCATATCGAGTTTAGAGAAAGTGTGGAATTATCTGAATAACTGTGATTTTTTGTTAATAAGAGAATTAAAGGATAGCACAAACATCCAGCCTTCTATTAATCTTGTCCAACTTTCGGTTTAGCCGAAAATGCCCCACTTTTTTAATTTTTTATTTTAATAGCTAGGGGGCATTTTCGGCTAAACCGGATATTGTAAAAAGTAATAGAAGGCTAGATATTTGTACTATTTTTAATTCTCTAATTCATAAAAAATCACAGATATTCAGATTATTTCATATTTTCTCTAAACTCCATACGGTTTTAAAGTTAATTTTAAAACCATTTAGAGACATTTAAACATTGCTCAAATTGAGGATCCATTAAAATGTCAAAACATGGAAAATAAAAACACCCTAAATGTACAAATCAAAATATCGGATTTCAGAAGAAGGTAAATAATTAGCTACTTATATTCAGTATACCATAGTTATTTTGGAAAATTCTTGCAGGTAGGCTAAATGCTACCACATCTATTCCAAAATAGAAATGTTTTTTTAAGGAAAAAAGAAAAATTAAATTTCGTTTTGTTCAAAATTCTGGTGCTACTTCAAAAATTAACTCACAAAAAACAATAAAAAATATATTTTGTTATTACTAAGTTTTATTTGTATTTATAGGCTCTTTTCAACTTGAAACATTTGTGGTAAAATTATCAGCAGAAGCGATAAGAGCGATATAACTCCTTTGATCGGTGCGGCTGTGCCTGACAGAGCATTTTTCAATGTATCACAAGTTCGCCAAACGATCTAATACATTTGTCGATGCTACATATACTAACCCACCAAATTAAGTTAACCAAACCACCACTTGAAATATTTATGGTGATTTATCAGTATTTATTTATTTATTTATTAGCCAACAGTACCATTGTACATCTGGTAGTATAAAAAAGTTAACATGAAATCAATACAAATTATATAATTCAAATTAGCTTAATAAAAATTTCTTAACAACACTTTTAAATTCGTTTCTGGACAAATTAAAATCGAACACAGCAGAAACATTATTAAATATACGACTTGAATTAAAAATTGGATCCGACATACCAAAATTCGACCGATGGAAGCGGAGACTAATCTCAAGGCCTCGGTGCCTGAGTGATCGCGCGGGAATGCGTAATGAATACAACGACAGTAGTTGTGAACTATCACTTCGGCCCATTATAACGTCGTGCGCGAAAAGTGCGCATGCAACTTGCCTACGGATGGACAATGGTTCAATATTCAGTAGCAGGCAACGGCCCAAATATGGCGGTAGCACATACATAGGAGCGTTTGCCTCCCGAGGGAGACGCCTTAAAGCAAACATCAGAAATCGCTTCTGAATTGATTCTACACGCCTAGAGGAATTGTTATAGTACGGATTCCAGACAACTAGGCATATTCCAAGTGCGAACGAACTAATGACACAAAGAGGACTTTTAGAGTATACGGTTCATGAAAATCTTTTGAGAAACGGACTAAAAACCCTAACATTGAATTAGTCTTGCTGATACATCTATCAATATGGTCTATAAACGATAAATTTCGAGAAAATAAGACACCTAAATCTATAAAAGAATGGACCCGATCAATCATAACTCCATTTAAAAATAAGCTATTATCACAGCCATTTCGTCTTCTTGAAAAGTTCATAACTTTACATTGTGAAACGTTTAGGCAAAGCTTATTAAGGTTACACCATTCACAGAAAATATTTAATTCCTGTTGTAGATTTAACAGGTCACCCTCGTTTTTAACCTTGCAAAATACTTTTACATCATCAGCATAAATCAAAAACTCACAATGTTTGAAGCACCGCTTCACATCGTCTATGAATGCAATAAACAAAAGAGGCCCTAGATGACTACCTTGTGGAACACCAGACAAAACATTTATATCTCTTGATAAAATATTATTTAAAAGAACTTTTTGAGTACGGTTCGTTAAATAAGACAAAATCCATTTTAAAGGAAGAACGTCGCACTTGAATTGTTCTAGTTTCTTTACAAGTAAGACATGGTCAATTTTGTCGAATGCCTTACTAAAATCAGTAAACACAACTTCAACACTGTCATCACTTTCTAATGCCAAAGTCAAAAAATTTGCGAACAGAACAAGATTAGTCACAGTTGATCGTCCCGGGTAAAACTCATGCTGGTTTTCAGAAATGGAATTTTTTATTAAGTAAAAGATTCGGTCTTTGACCATCGATTCAAATAATTTAGGAATAGCCGATAAGATTGAAATACCTCGGTAATTTTCAATATCTAATCTCCGTCCACTCTTGAAAATTGGCTTAATGAAACTGGATTTCCAAATTGAAGGAAATACTCCATTCGCCAAATTCAAATTGAAGAGGTACGTCAGCGGTTAAATCAAACCATAAGCACATTCTTTTAACATAATAGGATGAATTTTGTCCGGGCCACTACTCATACTCACATTAACATTCAATAATGTCTGCAGAACGTCATTGGTGCTAAACTAAATATGAATGTTAGAATTATTACTAAAATCAAATTCGAAATCATCATTTGAAGATGGGACATACACATTTTCAAAAAATGCTGCAAACATGTCAGAGATACTATGTGCATCACTTACAGTCACAGAATTGAAAGACATTTGAGAGGGAATACCTCTACAGCTCCGCTTCGAATCAACATAGGTCCAGAAACATTTAGGATTGATTATAATATTCGATTCAATCTCAACAATATATGAATTATACAAGAAACGATTTAAAACTTTAAATTGAGATCTAAGAGCACTAAATATCTCATAATTTACGACGGATGGATTCAATTTATACCTTTTATGAGCTTTAAATTTCTGATTTTTTAAGCCTGACAGGCGACGATTAAACCCGTGCCGACAAAACTACCGGCGACCGAGGAATAAATTGTTCAATTGCAGAGTTCATTATTTTATAAAACTGATCAATATAAGCGTTCAAACTACCTATCTTATATTGATCCCAATTAATATTGTCCAGAAACTCATTTAAAGCAGGATAGTCTCTCTTTTTAAAGTTGAAAGACTCACTAGAATTAAAATTAACGTTAACATTAACCCAACTCTCAAAAGTTAATTGGATATGTAATGGTGTATGAAAAATACTCGAAGAACTGCCTAGATCATCACAAGCAATGATTGTGCCATGTAATTCCACTGGTATGAACACTAGATCAAGGATATTGCCGCTCTGGTTCTCAATGTTGTTAATCTGTCTTAGTCCAAGAGAACAGATAGAATCCATCACGAGGCCCGAGATTAAATCGCCATTTAGTGGAAGAAGATCATCATCAACAGCACGCCATGTTATTTTCGGCAGGTTAAAGTCACCCAAAATCATCATAGAATCGAATTCCGCAGCTACAGCTGCAAGTTGGTTTGAGAAACACGCAGACAACTCTCCGTATATATATGCTGAGGACCCACATGGAATATAAACACTTACTATCAACAACAGCTTACCCTTGAAAGCAAGTTTAACAGCTAAAATCTCCAGCCCATTACTCTCCAGGATAATAATATCGGCACGTATATCCTTCGAGACCGCTATCAGAAGTTCACCACCTCTCGCCAGCGATTCACTCTCCGAATAACGATCGCGTCTGAAGACTTGGAAGTCCGGAGGGAAATACTCTGCAGAATTGTGCGAACGAATCAGCCATGTTTCCGCGACACAAATGACATCATAGTCATTTTCCAACACCGATAAATACAGTTCATGTGATTTTGAACGAATACCGCTAGAGTTATGATAATAAATGGATAACGTGTCATTATGGTTAACTCCAGCAGAAATCGGTAATGCAGGTTGAGTGATAGGTGCAGACAGCGGCATTCTCTCAACCTCTACAATTTCATTCACACTACTTAATATGCTTGCCGTATTAACAAGCTTTAGATGCCCACAAGTTATAGTTTTTAATTGCTAATATAAAGTTTGATTTTGTTTTTGTTTTAATAGTCTTTTATAAACTGGGCAATGCTCACTTTTTGTATCATGATCAATGATAAGATCAAGAAGACCCAATTTTTCCTTTACTCTGCAGCAATTTAAACACGTTTTTTTTGTGGATTCCCAAATACTGGCTATATGTCCTTTATCACCGCACTTATAACAGCAAGATCATATAGTACAATTGTTAGCTGTATGTTTAAATCCCAAGCACTTAAAGCATCTTAACAATTTACAATGTTCATAGGCCACGCATCTATCCCTTTCTATGTTTACTTTCCCACTTTCAATAATTTGCTTAAAAGCTTCACCATCCACTTCAATTATTGCATTAAAAGCACTGTCTTTTTTAAATGATTTATACACTTTATGACACTTGAGTTCCTTAAATTTAAATTTGTTTTGTGCTTTAACTGCTTTAACAACATTTTCCGTTGAAATATTATCACTCATTCCAACAATTAACAGTCTAGGATTTTCTAATTTTGGAATACTTATGTTGTAATTTTTCCCAATTTTTCCTTTCAGGAATCTTTTCTGCTGATTCCTTATTTGCACAATTTATTATCAAGCCATCATTGTTTTTTAATTCACTCATACTGCTTATTTCCACTGACAATTTTACTGGATACACACCTTTCTAAATTTTTTTATACACATGTTAAATATTTCGCAAAATTACAAAAGGTTTAAAAAATCACTACCAAGTGCCTACGGCAGAAAGTGTAAAAAGTAAGTTTACTGGATTTATTACATCCTTTGATATATGTAATTTCAAACATTTAAAAACAAATTTTACCTTTCCTTCAGAATTTAACTCACAAGTAGAACAGAAAAAACTCAAAAAAGAGAGTCTATAAATATAAATAAACATGAATGAGCGAGAATGAGAGAGCGAGCAAAGTTAAGTTTCTGTGAGTTAATTTTTGAAGTTGCCCCAAAATTCTTTCTGTACTAATTAGTTTTTCTTACTGTACTATGCTTTGTTACTTCTTGTAAGTGATATGCGCATTTTTTGTAAAATCCTCTGAAATCTTATATCGATTAATTTTGTTTGGAGACGCGTACACAACGCAAGTGGTTAAAACACTGTTTAGTTAGCTACCAAAAATCTAAGTTTAGTAAATTTACTATGCTATGTTAATTTTATTTTATTGCGAAAATCATTTAATACAAAATGAGTGCACATACAATTTTGCAAAAAAACTAAATTTAACTTTTTTTGTTTCTTAATTAGAAATTTTAAAAAAATACTTGTGTTTCGGCAATATGGCCCAGATCTTATTTCCAAAATTGTATTTGCGAAATAAAAATTGGCCATCACTGTAATAACAGGTAATTTACCCTAATCAAATGTTTAGAGTACAATGTTTGGTAATCATTTCGATTAAACATTATTCGTATGCGATGGCAAATTATGTAAATATTTCGAAAAAACATTTTAATGAAAATCTGTAAGTATTGGGTCCAAATGCTTGAAGGTGTTTACCAAAAACAAATAATTACACTAGCCGACATGATTTTTCTAACTGGCACCACAACACAAAATTTTACTATATTGCATTGTTTGAAACCCAAAAACTGTATTCTAGCATAGTGCATCACGTCACATTTTCAAAATAACTGTGTAATCTACTTTCACTAAGATTAACGTAAATTTGAAAATTAAAAAAATATTCCAGTTGCTAAACATCTAATTTTAACATCATATCAAGTAGCCATGGATTTCAACAAACAATGAAATGTCACTCAAATGTCAATTGGTTGAAAAGGTTAAAAGTTTTGTTAGACAAATTGAGGTTTTGAAGTGTTTTTGAGGCTGTAAAAACTCTCCTGACAATTTTTGTTATGTGTGTGGTGTATATGTTACTAAATCGCAAAAAAAGTCCCTAAGTGAATTAATCCATCGACCATATGAACAATGCTTTGGTTTCAAAATTAAAAATCAAGACAAAATGTGGGTGCCACATGTATGTTGAATTTCGTGTTGTGTTAAGTCAAGAGAACAAAAACAAAAAATTTTGTGGAGTGTTATTTAAGATACCGATGATTTGGCGTGAACCGACAAATCACATCACAGATTGTTACTTTTAGTTTGCCAAAATTGAAGGATTTTCAAGAATGAATAAACGCAAAATTACATACCCGAACGTTTTATCTGTGAGCAAACCAGTGCAAAGTACTGACATTGAGTTTCCAGTTCTACTGCATTCAAACTCTTTTGGCAGACGTAAGCGATCAGACGTATATTCCTTCAACCAATGAACCAGATCTGATTACACAATCAGATCTTAATGACTTCGTACGCGATTTTGGTTTAACCAAAGAAAAATCTCAAATTTTGGGATCCCGACACGTATATCTATACTGAAAAGACGCCACGTAAAATGCAGCTCTTTTTACAAAGTGGAATAATCTTTCTGTTACTGCAGTGATGTAAATGGACTCTTGAATGAGATGGGTATTGATCATAATCCTGCAGAATGGCGACTATTTATTGATTCGTCAAAAACAAGCCTTAAAGCCGTTACAATGGTAACTCAAAACCATCTATTCCGTTAGCTCATTCTACAAACACAAAGGAAACGTACGATAGTATGTCAAATTGAGGCTAATTGAATATTCTCATCATCGTTGGCATACATGTGGTGATCTTAAAGTTATTTCTTTATTACTTGGACTACAGGGAGGGTTTACAAAATATTGCTGTTTTTTGTGCCCGTGGGCCAGCCGTGTAGTTCAGCAACATTATGTAGTGAAAGAATGGCAGCCATGAAACAACTTTGTTCCTGGGAAATACAATATTAAATTTGAAGCTATAATTGATTCAGATTTGACAAGCCAGATGCCAGATCATTACAAAATATTTTTCGAATAACGTAAATAGCCCCTTTTGATCAGACACTCCTCAAATTAGGAAGCTATTTAAAGACGAAAATTTTTAACTTTTTTGAGTAAAATAAAAATTGTCTAATAAAAGAAAAAAAAAAATATGCTGCCATTTGAGACTGTAAACGAACTTGCTCGATATTTCATTCCCAAATCTAAATTACCCATTTTATAAAGAATTTATAAACCTTGAAAATGATACTGTGGACATTTCTGTACGACGACTGCTTGTGGGGTTATTGAAGTTTTGTGGGTATTTTTTCGAAACAATTTTCTGTTGCTTTTTTTTTTTTGGCGCAGTGTATTAATACCTTATGAGCAGAGTGGTTCAAATACTGAACTGACTTAAGATTTCCTTTTTCCTTATAGCTTGCACTTACTGAGCTTAATTTAGCTCAAGGCTTCTTCACCATACAAGGTCAATTATCGTACGACAAAACCTTATATTGATATCTCTTCTCATTTATTATCACCCAAACTTACATATATGGTACAAATGAAACCTCTGAAATGGGTCCCCGGTGAACTCTATAATATAACAGCATCGAACAAGTGCCTCGCTGTAAAAACCAAAAGTTTCTCGTAACTCTTTTGAAAATTGTAATAAGACAGCTTTTCACCCGAATGCACTAGCTCAGAATATTGACACCTTGCAATTTAAACGTTCTATGAAGTATTCAAAGAGAGACTTTGATTTTTATTAAATTATTTACTTCGTGATACGTATTTAATTTTCACATTTGACCTTTCCGGTAGTTGAGGTTTGAACTAAAAACAAAAACAAGCGAATTATTAGACAAACAATTTATGCTAAAATGCAACGAGTTTGTGTGTTAAGTTAAAACCAAACATTTATAAAACCTAACAACCTAACAAAACATTTTTAAGTTTATATACTCCTAAACTTTCTAAATATTCAAAATTTTGGAGTTTCTATTAAATATTCCTAAATATACAAATTTCTATATTTAGTAAATTCATTCAATTATTAAAAGTCTTCTAAAATTTTCGATATTCTGAAATTGTTTCAATTTTCTTATTTCAGGATTTTGTTAATTTCGAAAATTTTAAATTTTCTATATTAATGTTTTAAAATTCTATAATCCTTAAAAAACTCTTAAATAATAAAATTTGCAAAGTTTCAGAATTTTTGAGTTCCTACCTTTTAAAATTTTCTTATTCCCCAATTCTAATTAGTATACATAGCTTCATTTTCTAATTTCTTAATTCGAAATTTCTAAGCTTCTTAAATGCAAATTTTATAAATTACAGAGCTTTAAAATTTCTGAATTGCCAAATTTTTTAAGTCACTCAATTTTAAATTTTTGACTTAAAATTATTAACGCTAAAAACTCCTAATTGCCAAATTCCTGCATAAAATTGAATCGTTTAGTCTTGAAAGGGCTCATGTCCACTTTTTCAAATTATTCAGGAAATAAATAAAACTGTATATTGTCAGCAAAAATAAGTTTAGGAGGAAATTTGAGTTTATTGATGAAAATGTGAGTCGCTATGAAATTTGGCTGAATTTTGGGGTTATTTTTCAATTATTTCAGCTGGTATGCTGATTTTAAAAGCATGGACATGAGACCCCTTTCAATAATAAACACAAAAAATATATTTCAATTTCATTTATTAAAATTCATTAGGATCAAAACAAATTAGAAAACCTTAAAAAAGTAAACGTATGTAGTTTAAAGACTGCAGTAGTCAATGTTCTCACTATTATATTCCATTCCAGTTGGCCATTGCATAATTTCGTCGTAAAAATACAGACAATGAGCAGGTATGTACTTTAGAACTTTTTGCAGGTCACCTATTTTTTTTAATATTTATTACGTTTACAGTATCAAATGCTCTTTGAGAAAGTAATCTTACCTTCTTCATATATTCGGTAGTATTAAACCGTAGAAGTTTAACCGTAAAACTTTCCAAACTAACAATAAATACCCGGGCTAAATTACATTTTAAATTTGATTTGTTTTGCTTTTCTGCCTTTTCATTGAACAACAATTACCTGCTTTTTGAAAAAAGTAAGCTACCAATCCTTAAAGTTTAATATTTTACCATTATTTGATAAAATATTTGTATTGATTTTTTGTAGTGAACTTGATCGGTTGATCAGGGCCCCATATTCCTCTAGCAAATAAACTCTGTCAATTTTCTTTAAATTTCTCTTAATTACTCCAAACACAGCAGATCACAAGGTAGAAAACTATGACTTCGAACGGGGAACTAAGTACTGATAGATTTTGGTCAGGTTTTTTTCAATACAAAAACCCATTAGAAATCGTAATACCGTGTTATTACGATTTTGACCAGGGCATGCATCAGAAAAAATATGGAGTTCGGTAGTCTCGGTAAATAACTTTCTACGAAATCACTGATCAAAGAGCATTTTCATTTGCCCCTTCTTTTTGCTATTCCTTCGTGATAAAGGTACATTTCGCTACATTTCCTCCTCAAATCATAGATACAAAAAGTATTCATCCAAAACTGCCGATAGTAAAAAATTGTCCTGGACATGTGCCTCTTTCTAGAATAAATGATTTTTTTTTTGCAAGGTTTGCCTTATATTTACTAGACAAATATATACATAAAAACTTTACATGTATCACTCCAATTTAATTAAACATCAATTCCGAAAACAATAAATCAAAGATGGTTTCTAATTTTAAGAAATACTTGCGCCACCGGCACCAATCTAGAATTTTATATTTCGTTTTTGTTAATAGAAAGCGTATAAATTAAATTCTGCATAAAAGAACAACGTCTTTCCACAAAAAGGAACAAATTTTCTAAAGTCTACTCAATGAGTAATACAAAACAATTGTACAAATAAATACCAGCTGTGCCAACCAATGTAAAATAATTTTCACGACTTGTACAATAAAACCTTCTAAAAAGGTCAAATTAAACCTTTCAGCTTAATAGCTTTAATAATAATAATACCATAATTTTGTTGACATTTCTCAGCTGATTGATAAATTTTCCAAGAATATTTTGGTTACCATTGCAAAAAGTTTAAATTTCTTTATAAATAAACAGAAATTACAAAAAGTTTTGATGTTTCATCTTTTGATAAGAATTTTATACAAATTAATGAATTTTAACTGGAAACTGTGTAATTCGACTATCCCTGAAGCTTTTTCTACAGGATGGGCAGACCTAGAAAAGAAAAAAAAACTTCACCATAATTGAGTTAGACATCAATTTGCGCAAATTAAAGTTTATATTTTTTTTAATAATTATTTTGAAATTAAACTTCTTGCAAGAGTTTTGTAAACTTTGTCATATTTAATTATCATATTTTCATTAGTAAAAATCAAGTACAATTGGAAAATATTGGAGTATGTGTGTATATTTTATAAGCTCGTGTAGCTTAACAAAAAAACTTGGAAAAATGTATTTTCAATTAAATTATTTTTTTTTTCTGTTATCGAATTTATGTAAATTGTTTTGGATTTGTCTGAAAATATTTTTTATTAAAATCTCATTTTTCGTATGAATATAAAAAAATAAAAGTAGCGTGAATTTTAAATTTTGAAATCCGGTGAAAAATATCAATCTAAGGTTTATGCTATGACCGTAGCCTTAAGGAGGTACTGAGTTAAATATTGATGAATTTTTATTAGACTTTGTAAATGAGGTTCAATTATTAATCAAGCAAGAAATTCACGTGACCCAAACTGTTGCCTATAGTACAACTGTTTCTCAGTTATTATATTCTGATAATTCATTTAAAAATAGGGATTTCCCCAAGCTTCCATAGTCTTAAATATTTTATGCCTCCAACTATTTTAGAAGGTACAGGTATAGGAATGATTCCCCAGTTTGTAGTGGATCCAATGCACCTCACTGATCTTGGAGTGGTTCGTAAAATTTCAAAGTTTGAATTATGCAGGCAGTATCCCATTAGAATTCGCTCGTAAACCCAGGTCGATAAATGATTTAAAAATGTGGAAGGCTACGGAACTAAGGGAGTTTATTTTTTATACCGGTATTATTGTTTTAAAAGATATTGTTAGCGACCAAATCTTTAATCATTTTCTTTTATTGCATTGTTCATATCGATTAATTTCTCAAAAGGATGCGCAAACCAATAAAAATTTAGTCAGCAAAATGTTTTAGAATATTTATGGTGAACATAGGGTTAGCTATAATGTGCACGGTCTCCTCCATTTCGCAAATTGTGTGTCTCAGTTTGGTAGCGTTGATTCATTTTCAGTTTATAAATTTGAGAATTATATGCAGGAGATAAAAAAATTAGTGAGAAAGCCTAGCTTAATTCTACAACAATTTGCCAACCGAATTGACGAACAACAAACTTCGAGTAATTTACGTAAAAGTTTACCTCACATAGATTCAAAAGCCAATAGCTTTAGATTTGACGAGTTCATATTAAAAAATACCGAAGCTGACAAATACTGCTGCATTTTTGGCAACCTACCGTTTTTAGTTTCCGAATTTATAAATCAACACGGAACGGTAATGGTTATTGGTAGGTGCTTTTTGGACGTATCACCATATTTCTTGATACCACTGAATTCTCAAATAATATTTGGGATTATACAATGTATACCAGTATATTGGAGAATAACGAAATATTTCTGTGGCTTCAATTAAATTTAAATCTATTAAGTTATTTTATATATATGTTCCTGTACCACCGGTTATTGTACAATTAATTAATTAAATTTATATTTTTGTAATGAGGCATTCTTTCTGAACGGAAGATACCCTGCTGTCCAAAATTGGTTTCACATAATAGAGGTCTATAACTGCTCAAATTAAAGGTCTTGAGCTCTACTTTCCAAATATGAGTGGCATATTTCATTTTACACTAAGGCAGGTCCAATATGGCGGCCGAAACCACGTGACATACATTTTTTTATTTTGAAAATATTACTGTAAAATCACAGGTCCGATTGAGCTGTATAAGAGCTCAAATGAAAGATCTTGAACTTTACTTTCTAAATATGAGTGGCGAAGTTGATTTTACGCGATGACAGATTCAATATGGCGGCCGAAACCACGTGACTTTGATTTTTTGCGCAAATATGACCATAAAATCGCTTGAACAGGTCCGAATGAGGTCTATAAGGGTTCCAATGGAAGGTTTGACCTCTTATTTCCACACATGTGTGGCGAAGTTGATTTTTCGCTATGGCAGGTTTTATATGGCGGCCGAAACCAATTGACTTAGATTGTTTTTTGAAAATTTTACTTAAAAACCGCTTGAGTAAGTCCAATTGAGGTCTATAAGGGCTTAAATGAAAGATCTTCAACTCTACTTTCATACAAGTATGTATATCAAAGTTGATTTTACGCTTTGATAGATTTAATATGGCGGCCGAAACCATGTGATTTTGATTTTTTTGCGAAAATGTGTCTATTAAATTCCTTTAATAGGTCAAATGAAAGGTCTTCTTCAAAGTTTTCTTCAATGTGGCATCAATGTGGGTTTTTTTTTGCAAAATATGGAGTATAACTTTACGTCTGCTTGTAGTTATTAAGAGCTCATGAATACTGAAGTTCTAAAGCATTTTCATCACTTGAAAACCTTTAATTAATAACATTTTCTTTTGCACTAAAAAAGCATGGTCTTTTGTAATCTGAGGAACAGGTAAAGCATTGCTAAACTTTCTATTGAGAAAACGACTCGACTTTTTATGATCCTGCTCACTATAATAAAATGTTGTTATAACGTCTTTAAACTTTGTTTTAGACCACTCAAAAAGTTTTTGTGATGTCAAAAATGCTTCCTTTGGTTTACACAAGAGACTTTGCCGAGCAGCATCTCTTTTAAATAGTGCACTTTTACCATTTGCTGTAGCATGTATGTGTCATTCAGCTTTAATGCCAAAATCTTCCTCGTGATGTATCAAATTAATCATCTGATACTTGTTTTTAAAATGTTGCTTTGCACCATCACTGAAATAAATGAGCTTTCTAGCTTTATGGTTATTTCTGAGATACGGTACTAATATCTTTTGAACAGTATATACCGCAGCCGTATCGTGTTTCGTACTATCAGATAAAAATACCAAACTTTTGTGCGTTACCTCTGAATCTTGCATTTAGTAATAAACTACTGGGAATATTGAGCACTGGTCATTGTTAAAATGGAACGCTTGTGATGCGTCTTGAACAACATATTTATAATTTTCAGAGAAATCCAGAACAATCAGCACTTCCCCTTGTTTCAAATTCTTTTTAGTATTTTCGAAAAACTGTGTTTGTTTTTTTGTAATAAATGAGTGGGGTCTTAAAATAACCAATTTATTACATAATTCTTCTACAAAATCTTTCGAGGGAAGAATTTGAGTCGCTAAAGTTGACCTATCTATCCCTATAAAAAGCACTTGTCTTGAGATTTTTTACATGTTATTTCTTGTAAACAATCTTTGTAATCGACTATTGGATGGTTTGAACTGGTGGTAAGTGTCGTGATATCGATGGAATCTAAGAGAAGCTTACAATTTTCATGGATAGTGCAAACGCATACAGAATGAGTCCCACTGGCACCTGCGAGAATACAATATTTTGGTCGCAATTGAGCAAACTTACTGAAATTTACAAGAAATTCGGGATGGGTTTCTTTATAAGTCGTGTGAAGCCCTTTCAAGTCTAAAAGAAGCAGGCGTTTCTGAATTAAAGAGCGACAATCATCATTTTTGACAGACACAACATCTTTCACGCAAGGCATGATTCTGCTATTATCTTCATAGAAAACAATGATTTTTTGCACTAAGATGTTCTTCAATGCCGCACCTTTCTTTGCTGTTGTATCGGCTAATACGCCTCCAGAGGCTTTCAACTCTTTCGATTTGTTTGTAAATTTCCAGCTGCAATTAAACTCATTGGCTAATTTATTGGCACTCCATGTTTCTGGAGCGATTGTAAGGATCCGCAATCTTAAAGGGTCAGTAACTTTTAGGTAAAGGCTCGGTAACTTCAAATTTTTCTTTCAAACCATTCAGCAAATCTTCAAGCACAACTTCTCGTTGTGAAGGGGAGCTTGTTGAAAAATTGGCCACTAAGTTATCAACATCCATATCATAATCAACAGATTGCGATAAATCACTGCATTCCTAGTTCAAAGGAAGTGAACATCTGCTATATCTAGAATTTCGTTTTCGACAATCATTGCACATTTTATCAGAAGCAGAGAGATTGGGAAATAGATCGCATGTTTTACATAATGGTCTCAAATTATTCCCCTTATGACCGGAAAAGCCGTAAGGATTGCTGCATCTATCAGAATGACGAATACTGTAGACAGTAAAAACGACTGGTCGGTAGTCTTGAAAAAGACTGATTAATAGTTTTGAAAAAGACTGGTTGGGTAGCCTTGAAGAAAACTGGTTAATATTTTTGAAAAATGACTGGTGATAAATTTGCTGCGAAATATTGTATATTTTATCAAGACTTTACACTTGGACATAAATAATAATATAAAGGACACCAATTTCTTGAGAAAAAAATAAAAACAGAATGAATGAGAAAAAGCAACAAAAAAAATAGAAAAACAACAAAAGGCAACTGGATGTAATTGAATAAGCAAAACAAACAAAGTGAAAATAACCCAATTCGCACATTTTATTATCGCTGGATGTACACTGAGCGAAATAACTACCTATATGGGACAAGTTTTTTTTTTGTTTTTTTTTTATTAAGCAACCTCTTATTTTATTTTCATTTGCATCAGAATATTTGCCAATGCAGAGGGCGTACAGATTTTAATTCGGTTAGTTTTCATTGTGCCTACATCGCTATTTATAGCAGTTTATTCTCATTAGTCGAAGGAAATAGTTATATGGGACAAAACTTAAAATCCATTTATTTTATTCATTAATAAAAAAATACTAACAATACGTGCATTTTAGTAGTTTTTATGACTTCCGTTGTTATTAATAACATCCATCAATCAACGTGGCATGACTTTATTAACGTTTGGAAAACAGAAACGTCAATTTTTGCCCATTCCTGTTGAATAACTGTCTTAAGCTTCGCTAAAGTATTAAATTGACGTCCATTTTTGTAGAATCTCTGGCTAAGAATGCTCCAGAGATTTTTCATTGGATTTAAGTCCGGAATAGTAGCAGGCCACTGCAATACTGGTATATTTAGTGATTGAAAAAAATTCTTGGTGCACTTCACAGCATGAATAGGCGCATTATCCTGCTGAAATGTCCAACTTTCACCGTACATTTCCTCCACAAAATTTATTAAAGCGTCGTCTATTAACTGCACATACTTCCCCGCATTGATTTTATGGGAAACAAAACAAATTGAGGTCTTGCTCTGATAGCAGAAACCACCTCATGTCATAAGTAACCCGCCTTGAAATTTGCGGGAATGACGCGTTTGAGGTGACTCACGAAAATCTCGCAGATAATTCTGGCATTCATTTGGTTCATCAAAATTAAATGTTTTTTCATCCGAAAATTGATTGATTGCCACGCTTCATCCCAAAATTTAAATTTTTTAGCAAATTCCATGCTCACCAATTTATGGCGTAACAGAAGTTTAGGTTTACGCACTCGCTTCTGATATTTCAGATTAATATTCTCTTTTAAAATCTGTTGTATCCTTCGTTTAAAGACGTCTAAACACAAGTCACGCTTTATTTGGGATGGACTGATATTTTTCCTGACTGCAAGACGCTTTATTTCCCTTTTACCTCTTACGACAACTTTAGACTCTGGTCCTGGTCATTTTACTGTGCCGTATGTTTGGAGATTTTTTTAAAAGTTGTTGATGGCATTTTAATTTCTATGTAGTTTTGTGGCTATCTGACGAAAGGGAATGCCAGATTTGCTATAGCAAAAGATCCTTGCCCATTCAGCGGTCAAAAGTTGCGTTCCTCGTGGCATAATTCTTTAAAAATTGCTATTGAGTCATAAAAAATATTTTTTTTAATTTAGACAATAATTCTTTTTTCTTTTTTTATTTAGAGAAAAAATAATAACAATAAGAGCAATATTAAAATTAACAACAAAACGGTTTTATTATCAAAAACCGCACTTGTCCCATATAGCTATTTCCTTCAACTGGCGGTTGTTAAGACATTAAATCAACATAACGGTATTACGAGAAAGGGACGAACGAAAATGTTAACTTCAGTTTGTTGAGTAAGCATTGACAAATTGTTCCATACATCGTAAAATAAAATCAGCGAAATGCTTTTGAAGAAAACAGTACAAATTACTTTGTCCCATATAGCTATTTCGCATAGTGTATAATGCTTTTCAGATACATTATGAATGAGTCTTGCTCGAAAGGTTACTACTAGTGAACTGGCACACGCGATTTAGCAGGCGTTTTATTAGACTACGGAATAGAAAAGATATTGGAAAGATGTACTAATTTTGTGCCAATTACTGAGAATACTCTAATATTTATTATTAAACATTTCATAACCTTAATTTAAGTCTAAAATTTACTACCGCCGCTTTGGGCCGACTAATGTGGGTCCAGTATTTGACATAAAGAATTTTCAGACCTACATTTTGCCATAATAATGTCATTACCATACAGGCCCTACAATATTTTTGGCCCTGAAATTTGGGACAAATATTCTGGAAACTACAATTTCAGACCAATATTTTAGGACTTATTCATATACTTTTAATTAGGGATTGCAATCCGGTATTACCGTTATGAATAATACCGGTTTTAGAAGCAAATTTTGGTTATGAAAATTTAAAAAAAATAAATGCGAACACAAAACATTGAAAAAGTACTACGGTACCAATCCATATCGGTAGTACCGATTACAAAATTTCGTCCTAAAACCGGTATTACCGGTAAAAACCGGTAAAATTGCAAACTATACTTTTAATAGCTTGATCGCATATTCTTTGAAAGTAACATATCGAATTATCTGAAAATAAGTTATCGTCACGTGGTTTCGGCCGCCATATAAAATCTGCCATAGCGAAAAATCAACTTCGCCACACATGTGTGGAAATAAGAGTTCAAACCTTCCATTGGAACCCTTATAGACCTCATTCGGACCTGTTCAAGCTATTTTATGGTCATATTTGCGCAAATAATCAAAGTCACGTGGTTTCGGCCGCCATATTGAATCTGTCATCGCGTAAAATCAACTTCGCCACTCATATTTAGAAAGTAAAGTTCAAGATCTTTCATTTGAGCTCTTATAGAGCTCAATCGGACCTATTTAAGTGATTTTACAGTAATATTTTCAAAAAAAAAATGTATGTCACGTGGTTTCGGCCACTATATTGAACCCGCCATAGCGTAAAATTAAATATGCCACTCATATTTGGAAAGTAGAGCTCAAGACCTTTAATTTGAGCAGTTATAGACCTCATTATGTGAAACCAATTTTGGACAGCAGGGGGTCTTCCGTTCAGAAGGAATGCCTCAATATATTTTTAATTTTATAGACTAAATACCACCTAACCCCTGTGATTTTGAAGATTTTAATTTAACAAATTCGTTTACGGTCGAAAAAAAATTGCCATCGTCGCCGCCCTTGAAAATCAACAGAAAATCTTTAGCATCAGCCAGAAGAATAGAAACATCTAATGTACATTTTGACTTTAATGTAGGTAATATCAATTTTACGAACATACGAAATTTATTACCTCCATAGACACAAAAGCGAATACCGCAGCCTCCATTAAATTTAATAGGGTTAAACCAGACACTTGTGCTTTTAATGAAAAAAAGACAATTGTGTCCAAAGAACTGTCCGCCATAACAAAAACCACCATCAACTCATCAGCTGCAGTAAAAAACAAGGCCCATCAAGCCCAAATATAAAGAATGATGGTTACCTAAAATTATTTTGTTTAATTATCTATTTATTTTTTTGAATCATGTCATGTACATATTATGCGCAATAAATAAACAATTTTTTGGATTGATGAAATGTTATTTTACTGTAAACAAAAAATTCGAAATACTATCTGGTGGTATGTAGTGTGAGAACAAAATTGATGCACCATCTATCAAACAATTTCTGAACTAAATCTTATTATCAACACTACTTTATGCTACTTTCAATGGTGTTGGTCTGTCATTCGTACATGTTTAACGAAATTTAGCATAAACTGATGTTCAAATTGAGGTGTTCTTGTACGCTCAATTTGAAATTACCGCTTTTCGAGCACTCAATCATACAACTGAGAAACAATTTTACAATTTTATGAGAAAATGGTGAGAAATGTTTTGGCAAACCAAAACCATTTTTGAAACTACAATCATTTTTGTATTATTTTGAGTCCAAGATAAAATATTACAGACAGATTTAATATAGGGTTCCAGTTCAAAAAAACCGCAAAATCATTTCATCTGATATTCTTTTAAAAGTAAAATAAAAATTCTGTTGAGAACAAAAAATACTTCGTAAATACAAATTCTGAATAAAATTTTTCCAGCAAAATATAAAATTTTGGTTTAGAGAAAAAAGTAATAAAAAGTATTCTGCCTGTATGCTTGAAAGTAAAAATTTAATTTAATTGTGGTGCTAGACCAATTTGTGCTAGATTTATTATTTTTATGTACAAAAACTTTTTTTTTTTGCTGGACAAGATTGCCAAACAAAAATTTTTTTTTTGGTGATAAAATTCCAAAAAAATTGGTAAGCAAAATTTTATTCTTTGTTGGTGAAATTTTGTGGTAGATTTAAAGCATTTCCATTCTGAACAATATAGCAAAATAAAATTATTTTTTTTTTGATAGAAATTTTCCTGTAAGATTTAATATTTTAATGTACAAGTTTTTTTTTTTCTGAACAAAATTGGTAGAAAAAGTTTGTGCAAGACTTACCCAAGTAACAGAGGAGGACGAATACAGGGGGCCCTATTATAAAAAATGCGATTTCGCACTTTCCTATGCGATATCGCATTTCGGTATTATAAAACAATATTTTCGCAAAAATGTGCTCTTGGTGGCCTTATTATAAAATGTGATAGCGGAGTTTTGCGAAATTAAAATTGACAAATGCGACTAGTCTATAGCAGTCGCATATCGCTTTTGCGAGGTGATTGTGTTAATAAATAATTTTTTTCTTCTTACATTTTAAGAAATATTAAAAAATATTAAAGCTGTTTTGTTAAAAATAATTTCAAAATAATACAAAAAAATGTTTTATTTGGCAAAATAAAATTTCTTATAAGAATTGCGATATGCGATAATCGCTTTTCATAATACGCACATGCGAAGCAAATTGCATCCGCAAAATCGCAAAAAATGCAAAATGCGATCCATTTCATAATAGGGTCCCAGGTATATTTTTACTTAAAACACGTCTTTGAAGACAAAACACACCTTTTAAATGATTCGCGGACTTTTGGCCTAAAACAATTTATCTAAACCAATTTGACTAAAGCAATTTACCTAAAATCAATTTATCTAAAAATAATTTATCTAAAAACAATTTTTCTAAAAACAATTCGTCTAAAGCAATTCGTCTAAAACAGTTTACCTAAAACAATTTAACTAAAAACAATTTTTATGTAAACACAATTTATCTAGAACAATATTCATATGTACTTATATAAGAACTCGTCCAAAACAATTCAACAAAAAAATCGCAAAAAAATGGATATAAATAATTTTTCTAAATTAATTCTTCCAAAAACCAATTAATCTAAGATAGATGCAACGAAATTTTGGAAAAAAGTTTAGATTAGGTTTGCGTATAGATTGTGTTTTAGTACATCAGTTCTACCTTTTACCCATGAGAGGTATCGTTGTTACGGGGTCAACATTTTTGTTTACAATATTTTTATATGGAGTTTGGCCCAAAACAGCTTTAACAAAAATTTTAAAAAATAAATGTTTACCTCGACGCGAAGAATAATCAACTGATATTTGTTAACAAGAGAAGGCTGTTTATTTTTAACATAAAATAAACGGATCGCCGCACAGTGGGACCGAAACGGGCTCACCGTCTCTAAAATATGTATCTCTTTAATCTCAAGTGATAAACACTTAATTTTTTTTTACATGAATTGTTGAATACATTAGCCTTATAAATAAATACATTTTAATGAAATAAACAATTAACTGTATTGTATAAAAATATTAGAAAATGGAAATGTCAGAAATATTACACAAAAATAACAAAAAATATCAAATAAAATTAATAAAATCGACTATTAATTATCTTATTTATTATTTAGAAGACATAATTATAATTTATTGTGAATTATTCACTTTCAGGCAGATCCAAAAGAACTTTAGCTTCAAATAATAAATCCCTGGAAACAATGTCGGTTTTAGCCCTTAAACTAGAAATATATGGATCCGATGTAAATAATAATGAATGAAAAACATCTTCATTGGTTGCTGAACGAGAACACTTCCTGGAATGGTGTAATCGGTATCGCCTATAATCTTTGTTGCGCGCTTCTTGTGCATCTTCAGACATTTGACCTATTGGTAAAATTGCAAAATGTCTTATAACACTTTCTCCATGAATAAAGATTTTATGGAGAGACGAAGGCATATAGTACCAATTATATTTATTGACAAATATTCGAGCGGTATCCATTGCGTATTGGCCAAATTTGAAAGCATTTACTGCGATTCCAGATGATAATGTTTGTAATATGATGTATAGCCGTTTTATCAATTCTTCGTCAACTCCAGTAATATTTGCTGAACAATGATAGTTTGAAAAGAATCTTCGTGCAGTATTGCCGTCAGTACTATTACCAGCTCCTTGTCGAGGTTTATCTATATGGAGGCCAAGTTCATTTCGGAACTTACTTTGAACAGATTTTTTCTTTTCTTCTGTTGTTGCTGACCATTTCATAAACGAAATATTATAAGAAATATGCAAAATAGTTTCCATAAACCTAATCCAAGCATGAAGAGTGGAAAGTCCATATTGAAATGCATCTTCGTTTTCGGATTTAGCAGAAACTTTGCTCAGATCATTCATCTCTCTAGGTCTAGCTCCACATATAGTACACACAGTTGTAGATGATGTATTCGTTAATACTTGCGCCACTTTTCCATCAATCGTGGTTAAAAACAGTTCATGTTTGACTTTCACTACCTCGTCATCTTTGTTTACCAGTGATGGAGTAAGTTCATTAATTTGTCTCTTGATATCGTCAACAGTCTCTCTAGTCTGCTGTGGAGTTTCCTTGACAAATTTTATGGAAATGGGTCGGCAATAACGAACAGAAGAGCATGTAGTGTTTTGCCAGACTACATGATTTGTTGACAAGTCAGTTAGTTTTATAGGCACAAGAGAAGCAATAAATAAATTAGCATCTGATATTAACTGAGTCTCGTCTGGCAATGCCTGTTTAAATTCACTTTGACCAGATGATCCGTCACAATCCCATTTAACGTATAATTTCAGATTTCTATTTCCCGATTTATGTACCGAATTTATTTGAAGAATCCGAGCTACAGTATGATCTAATAGATCTTTCAGTTTAATAGAAGCTCCAATATCATTAATTTCGATACTAGATCTTGGGGGATAGCACATCTTTTTCGCATCCAATATCATATTATATGACGGAAAGACAAAAATATTTTTTTCAGATAAACGAGACCTTAATAATCCGTATTGAGATTTTGTTAAGTCCAAATCTATATATATACACAGAGCTTCATTTCAGAGTAGTCATTGGAAAAAATGTGCTCATGTTGGGCATAAAACAGAAAAAATAAAATAGCGCTAAAAATCAAAACCATTACTTCATCACAATTATTGCGTATAAAAAGAAAAGTGGCAAAAATTGGCAAAAAAATTTCACTTTCCTGGAATTAGGGATAATCAAACGTTTTTATAAGATAAGTAACAACGCTGCGGCAAATAGCGCCAACCTTCAAATGTCTATTTGAATACCATGAAAATCACGTAAAAAAGAGCTGCATTCAAACGAGAATAGCTTCGTACATATAAGATAGATGATTGTTTTTTTATTTTCTATAAATATTTCAAGTTTTGCGCTTTCTAAAAATGTATAATACATATATAGCTCGAAAGGAAAGATTTCCAAAAAACTTGTTTGAAAATATCTGTATGAGTAAATCGATCAAACCAATATTCTGACTCTCTGCACTTTGGCGACTAATTTTACTAATACAGATAAACGCAAAAAATAATGTAAATTAATATTAAATTACACGTTAATTAAACTATCGATTCTTGTGAAAAAATTTCAGGAAAACCAACTTTCGTAAAAACTATTTTCGAGACGGCCGGCGTTGTATGGAGGGTTCCCACTGTGCGCCGTTACAATTTTTTACTCTCAAAGAAAAGTGACTTATTTGAAATTTGCTAATTTTTCAGGAGATTTAGTTTATGTTTAATATTCTTTTAACGATGTGATAAAAGTTACAAGAGTAATCTCTTAATAATTTCATCTAGCTTGCACATTTTTTATTAAAGATTGACACATCGGGTCGGAGTAATATTTAAATAATTGAAATATAGTGTCAATTCTGGACTAAAATCAGTTTTGACCTAAATCGATTTAAGTCACTTTAACTTGAGAGTAAAGAATTGTTAGAAAAACGAAATATAAAATCATCAATTATACAGGCACACAAAAAAAAATGTCAAGACCCAGAGGGAAGACCCTCCTACCCCTCCGTTTTTGGGGTCGCTGAAACTGAATATGACCATAAAAAAAATTTAACTAGCCATTTCCCCGTTACCACCCTCCTGGGGGTTGAAATTTCAATTTCCATACAAAATTGAGATGGATGTACATTTTTATGTTTTTGGGGCGCTGGAATTTAAAATGGCAATTAAAAGTAAATTTGACCCCTTCATCACCCCCATACTGCCAATGCAAAATTGAGATGGAAGTGCATTTCTATGTTTTTTGGGGCGCTGGAACCGAAAATGACAACGAAAAGTAAATTCGACGACCCTTCCGTCACCCTCTAGCACCTCTTTACTACACCCAGAAAGGGGTTGAAATTTCAATTTTCATGCAAAATTGAGATGATTGTGCATTTCTATGTCTTTTTAGGCGCTGGACTGGAAAATGACAACGAAAAGTAAATTCTACCCTTCCATCACCCCCTAGCAGCAGGGCTGCGGAGTCTGAGTCGGAGTCGGGAATCGGAGTCGAGGAGTCGGACTGTTTTGGCGGAGTCGTAAAAATACTTACCGACTCCGACTCCGAATTTATATTTTTCTTTCTCTTCTAAAATGTATGTATGAACACTGTTTTTTACTTTCCCTTTTCATATTCTTCAAAAAACAAAATTATTAATAAAAATTGTGTTTGTGTTGTGTTATATATCTGTGGTCACAAAACAAAGGGGCACAAGGCGAGTTGTGTCCTTTTAATTTTCCATATTCGATTTCATATAATTATCAATTTTTGTAATATTCCGGCAACTAGAAACAACCGTAATGGGTAATGACTGTTTACATACACTAAAATTCAAAAACCTCATACGATTTTGAATTATTTTTAGTTTTAAAAGTTTTAAAAACGATTTCCTGAAAAATACGAATTTTCGAGTTGTGCTCTTTTGTTTTATGAGTAGAGAATATCATGTACTAAAATAAATAAAAAATAAAAAGAACCTTTGGTTTTCCTTTCTGTTCACCTGCTATGGTTTAGTATATGTATATGTTTTTAACTTTTTAGTCGACTCGTAATTTTAGTGCAATAAAAACGGGTTTATAGTATTTTGTGTAATTCCCCGATTTTATAATAACAAAATCGTTTTTTTTTTAATTTGCATTACAATACTTACTTTACAAAAGTAATAGAAAAATTGTAAGCGTTTATAATTAAGACTGGTGTGTTCATTTTATTATGCGAATTAAATAACCGCTTAAAAGCTACAGTAGTTTGGATTTACAATTCACGTAAGTAGTGGCATTTTATAGGAAAACCAAATCTCTGAATTACCATTGGTTATTTAGTTAATTTAAAAAATTCTTTTATTCCATATTATCATTAAAGTAATTATTAACCAGCAGCTAACAACACTATAATTAATAATTATAATGGAGAATTCACCGAGAATAAAATCAACTGTATATGAACATTAATTACGGATTCTGGGAATTATTTCGTGTGTCACGTATAAGCAGATCAAGATGAAAACGGGGATATCTGTGGTGCCAAAATTAGCGCATTCGCCAGTGAAAGTAGCAATGCGCTCAGTAGGGCTGTGAATTTAAAACGCCACATACAGCGTATTCATCCTAAAACTTTTATTAATCTTCTTGAAAAGCAACGAATATTCGAATTAAAGTTTTATCTCAATGATATGGCCAATCTAGCTGTAACGATGCCGGAAAGTTAGAACATTATTAAGCGATGAATGATCAACAAAGTAGAGGCAAAACGGCGTTATGTAATTTGGCAATCCGCTTAAAAGGGTTTTCTGATAAAACCGAAAATGCTCACAGTCAAATTAACCAGCCGTCATTTCACCAAGAATCGAAATCGAAGCGACTTCGATTGGACACCCCAGACAATAATGCAGAGCTAACAGAATTACAAAAATTCAGGATTGCATTTTTTGATGGGTTGGAGAAAGTAGAAAAAATCAATAGAAGTACGAATCTTGATCTACTTGAAGCCATTTCACATTATCCCGAGATAATACAGGAAGCAGCTCTATTGGTCTCAGCGTTACCACCAACTCAAGTAAGCGTGCAACGCTTGTTTTTCGCATTGCGGACAATAAAATCTGATTTAAGAGCATCAATTAAGCCGGATCTACTTGAGACTATATAGAACAAATTCTTAATATCTTTAATTATAAATTGTCAAATTTTTTTCTTTTAGCGCTTTTAGTATGATTAAATTTTGTTTTTAGTTTTTGTTACGTTTCAACTAAATACTATTGAATAAAAAATTTAAATACAAACAGTATTTTTGAATTTTATAATATATATTTTGATTAAATGCAAAAGTTGGCGTTGAAATCGGAGTCGGTTAGTCAATTTTAATATATCGGAGTCGGAGTCGAAGAATTATTTTACCGACTCCGCAGCCCTGCCTAGCACCCGTTTACTGCCCGCAGAAAGGTACTGACATTTCAATTTTCATGCAAAGTTGATTTGGATGTTAGGACAGCCAACTCAACTTCGCATGAAAATTGAAATGTCAACCCCGTTCTGGGGGTGGTAAAGGGATGCTAGGGGTAACGAAGAGGTCACATTTTTTTTCTGTTGTCATTTTCAATGCTCCCCAAGAAACATGGAAATGCACATCCATCTCAATTTTGTAGAGATATAGTAAAGGGGAGCTAGAGGGTGACGGAAGGGCCGAATTTACTGTTCGTTGTCATTTTCGGTTCCAGCGCCCCAAAAAACATAGAAATGCACATCCATCTCAATTTTGCATGAAAATTGAAATTCCAACCCTTTTCTGGTGGTAGTATTGGGGTTGCCGCCCAACTCATTTACCGCCCTTGTGAAGGTGGTTAAGTTAAAACTGTAAGTTCGATAGTTTGATATTAAAAAAATTACTAATTTTCTATTTTTACCTTAAAGGAAAGCTCGAGCTGGTGTATCGCAAATAAAACAATTTATACTCAGATCTACTTTATGGTTGTTTATATGTAGTCCTGAGGCTTATATTTTTTTTAATTCGATCACAAAAGGCGGATGGTAGGCTTCCTAAGGTGGTTTGCCAGCGCCATAATAAACTGCAGCAGCCATTGGTTTTAAAAGTGGCATATTTCTAATTCTAAATAAAATTGGCCAAAATTCATACCTAAACTTTCGAACTGCAATATGCCATCTGCATTGATTATCATACTAATCGACACCGAATTTTTAATGTCACAGAGCGCTCTTTCTAAATTATACTTTATACCATAATACCAATATTATCCGCTTCCCATCTCAATAACATTAACTTTTGGCTGAAGTTTCTAAAAGCGTCCTGGTTGGAAGTTCCGCATGTCCATGATCTTTTAATATTTTTAATAAACTGCACTGTGACAATTCATTTGTATAAGGGAGATCTGCGAGTTTTCATTTCTCGTTGGGGTCCAACGGGTCGTAAGAGTGTTTGTGATGAGATGGCAAAATCTAAAGTTGACGAGATATTTGAATAATTGTCAGATTCCAAATTTAAATTTTCTTTTTGTTTATAACATTTCACTTTTCTAAAATAATTTGACGAATAACTATACGCTCTTTTGTAAGTTTTATTTTTATTCATTTTTAAAACTTCTTTCTATATTGAAATCACGCGAGGCGAACTGAATTGCTTGACAAACAAATTATACAAGCTGTAGTTTTGTAATAATATCCAAATGTCTTAATTTGGTAATTTTTCCTTATTTTCGACTTTAAAGAAAAATGTTTTCAAACATATTCTAAATTTCGTTTTGGAAGTAACATTTTCAGGTGATTTCCGTCTTTATAGTTGAGCGCACAAAATAGATTTCTATTTTTTTTTTTTTTTAAAAAATTCTAACGATACGGTAGAAAAATTGAAAAAATAAAGAAAAAATTCCTTACTTACCGTTTCTAAAGAAAAATCCTTCGCAAAGTCGAAAATTGTACATATATGAGAAAATTTCCTCGTATTTGTGACATTTCGATTTAAAAGTTATATTTACTTTAAAGTGGAAAATAGGTAGAATCTGAGAAATTGTTTCCTTATTTTAAACCCTATTTTCAACCATAAACAATTTTCAACTTTAAACACACTTCGCTGATGTGAATTACGTTAATTATCCTTATTATTCCACCATAAAGTAAACACTGGTTCAATATACAAAATAGAGGGAGAATTTAAAGCTTTTTATAAAGTTTTTTTCTGTCAGAATAAATTACTAAACAAAAATTAATTTTTAGTGGTGATTTTTTTTGAGGAGGAGCAATGATGCATGAGTTTTGGTGATAATGATAATATCGGTAATGACATTAAAATTGATCGGGACCGCTTTAGTGGTGAAATTTTGTGCAAGATGTGTTATTTTTATGTATAAAGAAATTTTTCTCTGAACAAATTGCTAAACAAAACTATATATTATTTGTGAACACCTATGGATACATATTTATATTGCAAATGCAGGTATATTTATGTCGTTTTCGATTGTGCAAATAAAAAAAAAATCTTGGAGTTTTTTCTAAGAAAATAGATTTTACATTTTTCCGTTCGACGACAATCTTTATTGTTTGGCATTTGAATCAACTCAAAAGTTAATAAGAATTATTTAATACCAAAGCCTATGTTTGTGCAAAATTTCAGCAAAAACCATCTACAATTGTGTGAGAATGCGAGAAACAATTAAAAAAAACAGATACCGGAAGGAGGAAGACAACAATTCAAAAACTGGTAGATTTCGCCAAAACATGTAAAAATCTGAAACACAAAGTTTTTTACGTTTGCAATACTTCCCCATTCCAACTAGGTGATACTGGGACAAGTAAAAATTCTCAACCATTTTTTACCCTTGTCTCTCTATGTTGTAATATAATATCAATTAATTTTCCAGACGCATTTAGTTCCATCTGATTTCACAGATTTAATTGATTTTTACTAATTATTTGAATAAATTGTTCATCGATGCTTTCTCCCATTTTGACTTAAAAAACAACTCGAGCCCAACAAATTATTCTTTTTTTTTTTTGCATGGTTGGTTTTCAAAAAAACAAAACTTTTTTTTTGAACAATCATTAAAATTTATTTTCTCAATATTTATTTCTTGTACTAATATAATTCCAGGAGAAGGTCTTACATAATAACAAAGGTTATGTGTGTAGGGATTGAGTTAAAACTCAACAAATTAAAAATTTCCATCACTGCAAAAAAGCTTATTGGTTAAGATGTAGATATAGCCATTTGAATTGGACGATGATTAGTTCGGTTTCCAAAAAAAAAACGGGATCAATGCATTTTGCCGATTTAATGCATATTTAACTGTACATTTGAGAATATTTTTCATTCTTGCCTCAATTTCATTTATTTGTAGGTTTTCACGATCTTCCGAAGCATTTTGAACAAATAAATTTAATATAGGTTTCCAGTATGTAAGTATTTATACTTTAAAATAGTTTATTTAACTTCGTACTAACGTGAAGTCTGATAAAAATGAGAAAAAATGCAAAAGCTTACGACAGATGAACAGATACTCTAAAAACTGTAGATGAAGTTTAGTAGTTATTAACAAGTAATCGTAGAGGTAGGTGCTCAGATCTGACTATGCCATGCTATTCAGTAGGATTTACTAAATATTTGTGCCATACACTTGGCTGACATTTCAATTTTAACAAATTTTCTTATATAAAAGAAGGTTAGGTGGAGTTTGCTGCTCATTAACAAAGTTAATGATGAGATAGTTTCGCATATCTAAATATGCCTTGGTATTTGGCAGGATTTTATGAATGTGCTCTAAAACAAAAAAGCTAAGGTGGAGTTTGACGAGGCCTCGGTAATCAGTGTCAGTGGATTTCGTGAATATGAATAATATCAATTTATATGATATTTATATGTTCTGAAATTGTAAGATAATTTAATTCAGTTGGAACTGATGAGCTTATGATTATGAAAAAAATGATTGTACCACAATTTGCATTCCTAATAGTTATCATTTAATTTTCCTTCTTCTGTATTAGGCAGATTTATATTCAAATGACGAATTTATACACGACTCATTAACGGAGAATGCTTTACATACACTTCTTCTTGAGATCATCGTGTTTTTTATTTTAGATTTTCCTTTACACTACCCAATGGTGTAAAAGTTCTTCCGTGTATACTCGAAAAGCGATTATTGTGTTTCTAAGGGTAAATTTAATCGTTCAAATTCTGCTACAGATAGTAGGTCAATATTTGATTTTCTCCTGCGACCTAACAGATCTTTTGTGCTTGGACCTTGCTTAATTCACTGCTATAACCTTCAGTTTGTCGATAAAAAAAATCCTTAATCTTGACAGCAAATACCTCGGTATAGAAATGAAAATCATATATAGTTTGAAAGAAAACGTTATAGGTGCAAGCTAATTTTCGATGTTGTTTCTTTTTTACTTTATTTACTAAAAAAATTGCAGAAATATTCAAAAGTGAAAATTCAGATCTATACACGGCTATATGTCAAAGTGAAGGATAAGCGCCTTACTTTAGCCTGTGCCAAATGGCCTCAGTTACCAGTGGTTGCTTCGAGGAGGCAGCCAAACCACCAAGTGCACACTTCACTTATTGTAAAATCCTAGTTAACCACCTATATTTGCAGTATAGCAACAAATAAACCTATTTGTTTCTAAAATTCGGATAAAAAAACGATGTTAACATAAGGTTATTCAAGGAAATTAATTATTTCTTGATACGTTAATTCTTTAGAAACTCTTATTTTAATTTTTATTAGTTATGCAAGTTTTATTTATTTATTTAAATTATTAGCGGTACAATTTTGTTTGTAATTATACTGGGTGAGGAAAAAGTATGGAAACCCCTAAAAATCTCGCGGAGTTCGGTCAAAAAAAAAACTGAGCAAGATTTATTTTTAGGTTATTTTCAACTAGGAATTTAATGGTGAGCTTGGTTGTGACCTTGACTTCATCTTCAAGGTCATTTGGAGGTCAAACTCATTTTTATAAATTAGAAGCCCTATTTTTGATGATAGAATCGAAAAGAGCGATAAGATCATCTGAAGGAATTTACATTGCGAAGTTAAAGTATAGAAACACCTAGAAATCTCGCGGAGTATGTCAAAAAAAAAAATAAGCAAGATGTAGTCTTTGGTAGTTTTCAACAAGGAATTTAATGGTGAACTTGGTTGTGACCTTCATCTTCATCTTTAAGGTCATATTGAGGTCAAAGTCATTTTTTTAAATTAAAACCCCTAATAACCTAAGAATAAACCTTGCTCAGTTTTTTTTGACCGAACTCCGCGAGATTTTTAAGGGTTTCCATACTTTTTCCTCACCCTGTATAATTATCATATTAATTTATTATTTATTTTTAATAAAAAATTTTAAATGTAAAATTTATTTATTTTAATACAAGATTAATTTATTTCCTTTTTTTATTTTGTACCACCACCACCACGCGCGGCATGTTGCCGTAATGATAATCGACAGCAGACTGATAGTGATTAGTGATTTTATTTTATTTTTGTTTTGTCATCAAACCTAAAGCTTAGGATTTTTAGGTGCTAAAAAATCAAAAATATGTACCTAAAATATGTAACTAAAATTGCAAAAAATATGTGATTAAAATGAAAAATTTGTGGTCAAATTTTGAAAATAAAGCCAAAACTAGAACTTATCGTAAGAGGATTTCAATTCACTAATTAAAAAAAAAAGTATCTACAAGATTTTGGCTGTAAAGTGGTACTAACTAACTCCACTGTATTGTAAGCTGGATAGGTAGTCCAAAAATGGTTCCACATCTCCAACATTTAAAAGCTTGGGCACGTAAACGGTTCCTACCTCGAAAGTGCACCGTGAGAGTTGATACGATTCACGCTATTAAAATGGGGTCGAATTGCATTTTCTATGGTTTTGGAGATCAACGTACTCTCGTTTGATTCATTTAAATTTCGAAAGAATCCTTCACATAAATTTTTGGACTAATCAGATAAATGTCTCACTGGACGAGAATTATTTCATTTTTGATAAAGGTATATAGTCTAAGAACTGGTGAATGTTTTATTAAAATAGTTTTATGCCAGCTCAAAATTTGTGAAAATGTAGTTTTTTGATTCTAAGAATGATATCGAAAACTTAGCATGGCAACTCACGGCCTGAACCGCCCCAGGATTATTTAAAATTGTATTAAAACATAAACAGTTCAAAATGAAGTAAACCGCTTGAATTTTTTTTAACATGTGTTTTAACCTATTTAAACGATCCAGGTAGATCTATCTGGGGTGGCTTTAATTTTTTTATGTTTCAATAGCAGTGGAAATATACTGTAAAAATGACAGGCGGTATTAAATATTTTAAATTTAACACTCAATAATAAAAGCAATTTTACATTCGCGTTACGACAGGTTAGGTCAAGCCAAATCGCCTATAAATTTGTTTTATTACTTAAATAGGCCTAAAATACATGTTATACAAATTTAAACTATATAGGCACATCCCTTGCTTATGTTTTAATGCAACTTTCAACAATTCTGAGGCTGGTCAGGTGCGGAATTGTCCAGCCAGATTTTCGATACCATTCTTAACGATAACAACTACCTTTTCATAAATAACAAGCCGGTATAAACTCTTTGAATAAAACGTTCACCAGCCCTACTGCTGGTGCGTCTACGAATAAAGACAACAATCCCAAAATTTGTATTTCTACGTATTTCTTGTAATGTACAGTAATCCTCAATAATAAATTTTGGTTCTACATTTTCAGTTTGTTCTTAATTTATTGATCTAACTTGATTATGCAGTTTAGGCAAAATTAAATTCTTTTGAGTTTCGAAAAAAAAAAATATTGGCTTAAATGTCTATGCTTTATCAAATTTTAAGCTAATTAACAAAAAAAAAAATTAAAATATTTGGAAAAAATCAAAAAATATTTGCTGAAACATAAAATAAGTTGAAATATGTAAAAATATGTGATTATGCGAAAATATTTAAATATATGTGGTAACCTATAGGGCTCATTCGACTTTATATTTGTTCTAAATCGAATAAATGTCCAACAAATTTTTGATTCGGATCTCCCAAAAAAAATATTTTTTTACCTAAAGAGCGCTACACACGATCCAATTTGGTTGGTTGGTTGGTCCGATTTGGTTGGATTGGATGTAAAATTGGATCGTGTGTATACATGTCGGTCCGATAAAATTAAGTTGGATGCGTCGGATTGTAACAATTTTCCAAATTGTTAAAACATTTCTGTTTACTTTTTCAAATACACGCGAAAAGGTTGATATGTATTATTGATGGTACAATGTAATTAACTCCATTATCTTATTATTTGTATTTATTGTTTCTGCAGTTAAACAAAATTATACGATTGCACGGTATCGAATGATTTAATTTATGTTTGTATGCAAATTTCCCCACCAGCATTTTCCGTTGGATGACAATTTTTTTTTTTTTTTTTGATACTGAGGTTTTTTTTGATAAGAAGAATAGATTTATTCAGTTTTTGGTCATGGTGCAGTAAACTTTAAAATCAAAAAAAAAAAATAACAAAAATCAAGAGATAAAGAAAAACCATTTGGTGGTACCTGTAGTTAGAGCAGAGATAAGAATAAAGAGATAAACTATTGGGAACAATCCCATGGCTCCGCACTAATTGACTGATAAAAGCGACAATAGCAATATAAGCAGTAGCAGAAACACAAATCGTAACCCGACACATTATGCCATCTAGGCGAAAATAGTAAATTTTTTATTTTTGCTATCACAGGCAGCAACAAGAAAAAAAATTGGTAACATAAATAGGTATAGTGAAAATAATATCTTAGCGAAATTCTGACAGCTCTCGCGCATCAAAACAAATGGCGTAAACACAGCAATGTATTTAGGATAATTTGTTTACATTTTGAGGTTAGAATTTGTCTATTTTGAATTATGTTTTTCCTCAAATTAATTCATAATAATTAATGTAATTTTAATTTAGATAACACACTAGCACTAGAACTTTTGATAACATTTAAGATAATTTTAATGTCATTAGCTTGCCTCGAACAAATTGAAATTTAAAATCGAGTTTTTTTGTTGTTTTGCTTTAACACGAAAAATGACATTTCTTTCTAAATATGCCTAGTTCGTACCTTAAATGGGTATAACTTTGACTATATATTTTTAAATGGACTGCTAGTTGCTTACTTCATATGCGATCCAACATACAGTGGCGGTCAAGAGGCAAATCGTGGCGAATTCGCTAACTAAAAAGTTCGTTACCATTTAATTTATTAGGAATAATCGAAAAATCAACATTAAGATTAAATTTTATAAAAGAAAACATCATTAATATTTGAAATTATAAGCAGTTGCAAGCACTGAATATTAAAATAAACATTTATTTTTGTATTCACAGATGCAAAGAAACACCCTTAAGCCGCGTCCACACGGGGTGTGAAATGTACACTTATGCGTGCGTATTCGCTTATTTAGCGAATGTAGGCGGTTATGCGGGATGTGTACATTTATCACATTTCGGTATACACGATTCGTTAAATGTTCATTGATCACATGTAGGCGAATGTTAATGAACATTTCTACTCTGGTATATATTTTTAGTACCTTGATCATACAATTTTTAATGAAAATATCACATTCCTCATGTGAAAACCATCCACACGACGTTTACAATCGCTAAATGCGCGCATAAGTGTACATTTCACACCCCGTGTGGACGCGGCTTTATCTGTCAATGGCAAACTGATATCACAACCAACCACGACACACTTTCTCCAAATTTTCAGTAAAAATAAAAGAAACCGAGGAAAAATTTTGTGCAAAAATCACAATTAAAATATCTCAAATCAAATTAAATTGAATTTAAAACTATAAAACGGTGACAAAATAGAAAACACACGAAAAGGAGCCAAAAATTAAATCAAAATTTATTGATGTTGACAACTTTGACAAATCTTTAGTTTTCGTTTTTGCCGCAATTTGCCTCTTGACCGCTAGTTGTATGTTGGCATCATCATTTATTTGAAAATTATATTGAACTGTCATTGTATTAGCGGTCCATTCTAATTCTATTGTCTAAGGGGTATAACATTACATATCCAGTGGTGTTGTTAATAATTTTTATATTTTTTTAATTTCGCATGTTATTTTAGAATTTACCTATAAAATAATGAGCATTTTTAATATTTTCCAATATAAATTACATTATGTAATGGAATCAAATTTCACATATCTTTATTTATAATTTTTTTTGTTTTTAAAACTATTACTCAGCCGACCCTTCTCTGAATTTTTAATTTATTTTAACTACTTCACTGTTGGCTGCGCACAACGATGAAAAAATGAGTTTTGCTGAGATATTATTTTCACTATATGTATATGTATGTATATAATTATCTCCACTACTACATAAACACTTACCTAGTAAAAAGCAAAAATATGATGAATGAAAAAACGATTTTTTTATGGCTATTGTTGTTGTAAAAGAGGTTTTATGATTATTATGTATATATGGATGTATTTGGTTATTGGTTATTGGTTATAATTTTTGTCTATGCATTTTTATGCATCCGATGAATGAATATAACTTTTTCAAAATATGACCTCAAAAGGTCGTTCACTTTTCTAATAGATCGATAATTTTTCAGATTTGTTATTTGTTATTTTCGGGGTACCGAATTAAGATTTTTGAAGTTTTTTAAAAATGAATTGAAAAAGTTGATTTTTGCATTGAACACCTGCAACTTTTTTAATTCATTTTTTTAAGAAATTTACTGAATTAAAAAAGTTATTCCCTTTTCATACGATATTCACTTTTTTCCATTAATGAACATTTTTAATTCATTTTTGAAGAACTTTTTTAATTCATGTAGCCGTTATTTTCTTGTAAGGACTGTATCGAAAAGAAAGTATCCACAAAAAAAATTTAGTTTTCTTCGCCTTGCTCTAATTCTACTGTAACGGAAAAGTGTCGTTAGATAAAATAGCTTTTTGTAGGTAAATATTGCGTGTGATTTTTACAATTTGTTACCCAGTTGTAATATTGTCACGAATTAAAGAAGAAGTGCTTAAATTTATTTTGCACAAATTTTGCATTTAAAACGGTGTTTCGTTTAGAAATTTAGCTAAGCGCGAAAATATAAGTAAAAATGCAGTGAGAAAAATAATTAATAAGTCTGGGGAACATGGTACGGTAAAGGATTTCCGATAAAACGATCGAAAACAAGGTCCCAGCAATCCCAAATTAGAGCCACAATTGTGAGTGAAATTCGCAAAAACAAATCAATGTCTGTCAGAGATTTATGAGGATGGTACTAGCATAGGAATGATCCAGCGGGTAAAATAAGGCGTGACTTGAAGACATATAAGAAACATAAAGTTCCGAAACGAAGTGAAAAAAAAATTGCATGTTAAAACCGTGCAACTGCCCATTAATAAATTTGGAGCTATTAAAAATCCACTGCATCACTTTTGTGGAAAAACAATAAACTCCGCCAAATTCACCAGAACTTTGACCAATTGAAAGATATTGGGCAATTGCGAAGCGTTACTTGAAAAATAACGGTAAACTGGCAGAAAATGTAACAAACTTCAAAAAGTTAGTCCAAAGCAACCAGACAAATGAATAAAACTACTGTGCAGAATCTAAGTAAAGGCATCAAATTAAAAATTCGCTATGTATTTAGAAAATAATTTCTCAAATGTTTTAAACATAAAATCTTCTAATTAGAAGTCTGCTTTATGATAAAACATCATTTTATAATACTTAAAATTGGTTTTTTGTGTTTAAAATGGCTTTTTTTTGTGGATACTTTCTTTTCGATACAGTCCTTAAGTAAAATAAAGTATAGTAATCATGAAAATTTTCGACCTTGAGATTATTGAAGATTTATCTGTTTTGAGGTCCCCTGAGTCCGAAAAAGTGGGTTTCGGAATGATGTCTGTCTCTCAGTCTGTCTGTCAGTCTGTCTGTCAGTCTGTGTCCTCTCTACAGCCCAGATGGCTTAACCAATCGAACTGAAACTTCAGATTTAAGCTTTTTTGATAAATTGGGAGGTCCCAGTGAATTTTACTCCAAATCGGTCAACCGAAAGTGGCCACTCTCTTGGGTCAGAAAATGTGTTTTGAACATATGTATCTTAAAAAGTATAAGGTTTACAAAAAATCACTAATACAAATTCTAAAAAGAAAAAATTTAAATTCATAAATATCACATTTTATTTCTTTTACATGTGTAATAATGAGTCCGAAAAATTGGGTTTCAAAGTGGTGTCTGTTGGTATATATGTCTGTCAGTTTGTAATCCAGATGGTTTAACCAATCAAACTGCAACTTCATGTTTAAACTTTTTACATAAATTTTGGGGTCCCAGTTCCCAGATTCCGTGAAACAGAAAATTTATTTTGCAAATATTTCAAAAATATATAATTTACAGAAAACATGAAAAAATAAAAACAATCATAAGTTTGCAAGGAATTTGCATTATAAAAGTTTCTCAAAAGTCGCTGTTCGTAAAAGAAAGTCGTGTGTTGGCCACACCTCAATTTTTTTCCTACCTTGAACTAACATAGTTGGTTTTTGGTTTACCAAATGTTGAGCACATACCGTAACATTATTTTGATTAATTCTGAATTCTTTTGATAAATGATTATCTCAACCGCAACGCAGACATAGTCTATTGATTGCTAGTTGACGAAAATTTATTTTTGATTTTCCAAATTTCTTAGCCGTAAAGCTTTGGTGCTTCTATTGTTAATTCTTTCTGATTTCGTTGAATTTCCGATCACTATATTGTAGAAATTGTTCACAAATTGAATTATCACATGTATCTCAGATTAATTTTGCTCGTAAAAATAAATCAGCAACCAATTTCTCAAGTGCACACTTTTATTATTATTATTATTGTTGAAGGGCCATGTGGGCGTTTAGCCATCTCGCACCTAATGAGTTGTCGTTCCGAGATTTTTGTTGTAATTTTTAAAATTTACACTTTTAGGATCGAATATTGTATTTTCCCAAAGCAATTGATTAATAAGAAAACACATAATAAAGAAACCTTTATTTGCCATTTTCCCAATTAATTTAAACTCAAACAAAATCCTAAACCGAAATAATAAAAAAAAAAATCAGAATAATGCTAAATAAAACCATACATACATAATTAATATACATTTCCAATTTTCGGGGAAAATTTAACAGTTGCGGGATACAGCACACAAACATAAGTTTTACGACCAAATTTACTCTTTTCTTGGTAATTATGAGTATACATACATACATATGTACATCTATGAGTCTACTCGTAAATTGAAAATAATTTAAAACAATTTATCACAAATTTTTAATTAATTTTTTTTGTCAAATTTTACGGTAATTTTCTTTTAAGTACAAATATTTTACTTTGATTTTGGTTTAAAACAAATTTCGTTATTTTTTCGTCTTGTGTAATAATATCAAAACATATAGAAAATGTATTGTTCAGAGCAAGTACATACATACGTCTTACGTATACAAGAAAATATAAACTTTTTCAATGAAAGTTTATTTACTTTTTATTTTTTGTCAGATGAAATAAATTTTTAATTTTTTTATTTTAAGTGGTAATTTTATTTTTATTACAGAGGAGAGGATGAATATAAATTTTTAACGACGTAAAACTTTTATCATTGTCTTCTTCTTCGATGCTATTACGACCCTCATTTAAAATTATAAGGATTCTTGCAAGATAAATAAATTCGAGAATTTTGACACCTAATTACCAAAGGTAGGCATACTCATTTATGTGTTAGATACTTGGTTTTTTGAAATACAAAAAGTGATAAAAATAAATTTTTGGGGTGAATAGGTTGAAATTAAAATAGATGCGTAATAGTTTTAAAGCAAGCAATTTTCAAATAATTTGACATCTTGTTTATAAAGAATATAATTACAATATTCATTAGAGATAATTAGATTTTTGTAAATAACATAGCAGGATATTTTTGTTGTTTATAAAGCTAGAGTGATTTTACTTCTAAACAAGTCGATGATATCGTAAAATATTCCAATAAAGTCAGATTTCTTTAAAAAAATAAATTAAATCTAGAAGGCATCGGGGCTTAAGTGAAAATTTCGAAACGAATTTGTCCGGAAACATTATTTTCAAAACCTTTTCACTTGTTGCGCCTTATATACATACGTACGTGACGGCCACCATCCTGTTGAAACATGAAACCACATGTCACGATTTTGGAACCAATACAATACGAATTTGTAAATAAAGCCTGAATTTGAAAGTCTTTAATGTTAAATGAACGGTGTCAAAATTTTGTAGTTTTTATATTATTTTGCCTAATATTTCGATTTTAGAATCTCTCATGTTAAACGAATTTCGATGAAAAATGTTTATTGTAGCCATAAACAGCTACTCAAACCATAAATGAAATAAGACCGCGATATTATTGGGATTTAAATAAATTCGAAAAAAAATGAAATAATTTTCCAAATGTTTATTTTTGTTTCAAATTCTGGAAAGGTCGTTGTCCTTTCTAATTTTACAATTAAATCTCTATTTTCCAGGAAATAAAGAACGGTGAAATACGTCTTCAATAAAAAAGTAAGTTTTCAATTTTCATATAGAAATATTCAGAAATTATTTCATTTACGATTTGAAGAGTTATTTCCGGTAGCCCCAATTTTATGTTGAAACTAATGTCGAATTCTTTCAGACTAAAAAAAACCGATCTTGAGCAAAAAAAACGGAACTCGCCGATTTTGACGGTTTTGAATTTTGATTCATTTTATAATCGAAGTAGCCGGGTCGGCGATAAACGTTCAAAGGAGACAGTCGTGTTTTTTGTCTGCTCCATAAAGTAAATTTTTTAGTGTAATTCATTGTTTTGATTATTTTAAATTATGTAATCAAATTTTTAGTGAAGTGTAAAATCAATTAATTTTAATTTAATTTAATTTAATTTTTGAGTGAAGAAATAAGTGGTATAGTGAAATAATTAAATGTGAATTTGGAAAATGTAATCCATCGGGATGCATTTATCAGGCAATGTTTTTTGTACTTATAAATGAAGGAAATCAAATTTCATGATTTCTAAATTAATTGCATGATTTAGGCTTTAGTGTCTGTTTAATTGTATATAAAATTCTAGTGCATAAAGCTTCTTTTGATTGATTTTATATCAAAAGTTAAATTGTTCCAATTTAATAAACGCGGTTAAATTTAATACGCATGTCTGTTCTTGTTTCATCTAGTTCAAATACGTATACGTATTTTATTTTTATTTTTATTTTAAATACAATTGAACAAACATATCGAAGATTAATACGTAGAATGGGCTTATTGGTAAAAGTTTTATATTTTGGTACATCGTACATGTAATTTTAATGGCAGATTAAATACATCAGTGATCCACGGCTTGTTTGATCCATTTCTCTATTTCTCTCAAACAAAATAAGACATCGCGAGCTATTTACAATTTATTAATGAAATGCAACTGGATCAAATAGGTTGTGAGTCACTGTAGAATGGGTTTGTAGTGGAATTTTTATAATTTTTGGTGTAATAATTTTAATATTTTAATATTGTGCATGGCGTATAATGAAAACATGAAGAAGTATGCGTAATTGCGTACTAAGGATTATATGAAAAGATTTATTGCGCATGTGCATATGCATAAATATTGAATGCGCAGAGGAAGAGTGTATGGAAATATTTATTTATTTTGTTTATGAGGATTTTAGTGTATGTTTCTATTATCTTTTACTGGTTTTTTGATGTGTTTATGTTCAATTTTCATTACCAATTTATATTTATAGTGTCGTTATTAACATGAGCCACATAAATTCAATACACATTTGTAAGGTTTTGCATTTGAAATTGAAATGTGCATTTAGCGAAGACACATTATAAAATAAAAAAATAAAAACTACATGCAATGTAGTTTTATGTGCATTTTTAATACATCTGTTTGATGTCAATTTATGAGTTCATCTTTTTCAGGTTTTTCCGTTCTTTTTCGCTAAAAGGGGTTGTCTGTTGCGGTAAATATTGTTGAATAATCCTTCTTGAGTACTCAAGTTTCAAGTTCTCAAAGTTTCCTTCGTATAAGGTAGATAGTTTTGTTCCATGATACAAGGACTTAATAAGGTATGCTCAATGGATGTAGTTGCGCCGTCCGGTGACGGAGGTTTGTTTTTTATTTTTTATTTTTTGTACAAATTTCTCTATTTTGTTTTGTTTTTTGGCACGTCATTCGATGCTGCACCACGATACTACCGAATGACGTGCTAGAAACAAAATAAAATGGAGAAGTAACAAAAAATAAAGAACAAATTTCTGTCGCCGGATGGCGTAATTGCATCTGTTGATCATATTATTAATTCCTTGTACCATGGTTTTGTTCTACTTATATTGGTTATACAATAGTTTGTAATATAAGAGATGTTTATAACCTTATATTTAGAATTTATGTTAATTAAATAAATAACTCTGATATATATTGTATAACAACATATTGTATTTGACAATTTTAATGAAAAATAATTTGTTTGTAATTAATTAATTCTTTTAATTACGTTTGGCTAATTTTATATTTTAAACAAGTTAATTTTATATTGTACTACTAATTGGTTTTTAATTTAAAGTTTCTGAGGGATTAATGAGCGTGATGATAAATTTAATTAATTAATTACATTTACTATAGCCATTTTAACAACTAAACCATGAGGATTTCAGAGTTTAATAACTTTTAGTTTATTTTAGAAGTAGTAGTTGGGGACAATTAACAAATTTACATAGATCTTGATTTTCAGAAATATTCGGAGTAACCCAATGCAAATTTCGAGAAACTTTGTATCGAATTAATTTGGAATTTTATCATTAATTGAACCTGGGTAAAATGTATTACCTATGTTCTAAAACTATGCTATAGAGGGACTTTCTGAATGGTGTATAAGTGGGTGTTTACGTTTTTGGTGACGATTGGAGGAGTTCCAGAAGGAAGCTAAGTTAGCAATAATTTTGCAAGCTTTTTGATAAAATAATAAAATAGTTATTAAATTGTTAATATTGAAGGGGTGTCACCAAGAGGACTTTTTTAAATTATTTATTTATAGGATTGCTGCAGATATAACTTTAAGTAGACTTAGATTAATAAGATCATAGGTGGTTAGAGGGCTTTATTTTAAGGATATTGATAAATAATTTAACTTGTTTCAGAATCTAAGATTGTTCCAGAATTAACCATTTTAATCCTAATTTTCAGGAATAAAGTTAAGGCCCAACTCAAAGCTCCAGGAATCAAGCAGTTGATATTCATGTAGTTTAGAAATGTTGTTGTTTTATTTACTAACTATCAACTTCTTGGGTGTCTGGTGCCGGGTTGATGCTTTATTACTAACATACTTTTCTTGTCCCTCGTTTTGTTATCCGTAAAAGGGTGTACGGTGGACCCGGCGTATTCCGGGAAACTTGTTGGGGGCTTGGTCGTACACATTAAAGCATCAGGGTTTATTAGCGCCTTATAATTAATTTTGGTTACTGGTAACATTAATTATAATTCATTACAGGATAGCGCCCATTTCAGATCAAACGCCTAGAATCTGATTGTCAGATTTTGCTGAAACTATTATATACATGTATTATAGTTTGAACTAAATAGTAGTTATATGTAGCGACAGGGACCGGTATTGAGGGAATCATGTAAATAAACAGCTGATTTCGATTGTATTTATTAGCTTTAAGTCAATTCTAAATTAATTATGATTATGATTTGCAGAAGGGCCCAGGAACCTGATCCAGCAAACTAATAAAGGTCATTTTAGAGTGCAGTTTTAATTGTAATTTTAATAAAACATAAAAGTAGATTAGAATTATATTAATTCTCTTTCTAAGATAAGTGGGCTATTGTTGATTAGGTTAATTGTATGGTTAATTAATTTTTCAGATTATAATATAGTTACAGTATTAATCATTATTATAGAGATTAAAATTAATCCTGATTTTCAGAATTTAATTTTAAATTGGATCAACCCTACTGGATCAAAAAGTAGTGAATAAGTTGTAGTTTAGAAAGTGTGTTGTTCTGTACTATTATGTGTACCGAATGAAATTTGTGATTTGTACATGAAGAATTAAAACTAAACGGCAATATATAATCATTATTTTTCTGTACTAGTTCTATTGCACATATTGTACAGTTTTTAAATAATCGTATTCATTCAAACATTTTGTTCATTTTACGGCGAACATTCACCTTTTCATAATCCCATTTATTATGTATGGATGTGATCTTAAGCCGCATTGGCAAACTGCTTGCCAAACCATATGTTTTTTTGCCAAATTTTTCAACAGCTATGGTAGTAATTGCTCCGTCCAGTTCTTTATCTTTCTTTTTGATGTAAAATTGGGGACCTGGAAGTGTCGAGAAATCCATTTTGACGTAGGTCTCGTCGTTCATTACGAAACAAGAATTTTTTCTTTCGTTCAACCATTTATTGTGTTTCTTTGCTCGATCGATTCCTCTATTAAATAGTTCAACACTTCTTTTGGGGATTTTTGACTTCTTGTATGTCCGTAGATTATTTCTGGTTTTAGCTCGTTCCACAATCGATTTGGTTGTTTTGGTTTTTCTGGCCAAATCTCGCACAGACATCGAGGGATGTTTCGAAATGAATCTTACAATTTTCTGATCCAACATTTTATTTGGAGCACCTGATTTTTCTCCGAATCCGGGCTTGCGTGATACAGAAAGATTGATTTGACATATTTTTTACATTTGTTACCGTATTATTGGAAACACCGGCCAATTTACCAATTTTTTTATTGGTATAATCGGGATGATCATTGCACAATCTAATTATTAAATCACATTTTTCTCCTTATGATGCGTCCATTTCGAAACAAATAAAACAAATGCCCAATTTGACGTTTATTCGTTTTTTTAAATTGTTTTTCTACAAAATAACGGCACCAGTTTTTTTCTTTTGCGTAGTAACCTATGAGATAATATAAATTTGGGAATCACAAATTTCATTCGGTACACATAATAACTATGCGATTATAATTCGATTATATAATTACTAACAATTTTTACTAAATACCGTTCGCTGAGTGGCTGTATCCGGGTCGAGTCTCTCCCAACTAAGAATCCTATCTTAGCCTTAGGTTTTGTTACATGTATACGGGTGTACGGAATGGGACCCTGGAGTTTGGGAATCCTGCTATAATGATGGGCCGTACAACCTAATCCATCAATCATATTTAGTAACAGCGCCTTATAATTTTCAAACTCATAGAATTTAGTGGATAATCTTGCTGAAACTCCTTATGTATTATAGCGTGAACTTAAGTATATTCATAAGTAGCGACAGGGACCAGTATGGAGGAAATCATGTGAATGATTAGTCGATTTCCATTATATTTATTAGTTTTAAGTCAATTTGAAATTAATTTATGAGTATTATATATTTATTAAGTATATATTTTTAATTACGATTAGGATTTCAGAAGGGCGCAGGAATCTGATTCAGTATACTAATAAATTTTATTTCAGAGTGCAGTTTTAAGTAGATTCGAAATGTGCTGTCATTGTGTTACTAACTATTGGCTATACTTAGGTGTCTGTAACCGGGTCAATTTCTATCTAACTAACTAAACCTATCCAAATCCTTTTTATGTTTTATGTAACAAGGTGTTCGGTGAGGCCCGGCCATTAATAACTCCGGGAGATCTTGCTTAAAGCTTGGTCGAACACTTCAATCAATCAATCAATCAATTTTATAATCGAAGTAGCCATGAAGTAAAATTAATTTATTTTTATATAAAGAAGGCAGAAGTCAAAATAGCCGACCAACATTACGAAGCCGAGTATTTAGAGGATTATTTGGACAGAAACTTCATTCAAAAACAAACGAATAAAAGTCAAACAAAATCAACAAAATTTATCTCTACACAAATTTTTAGCTTGACGATTTACATACATATATGTAATTAAATGAAGCCTTGTGGAGACCGCGCTAAAATTTATCTTAGCTCTAGCTGCATACTGAACTTTAGATAAAATTTTCTATTCTCGTATTATTCGCCACTAAATTGAAATATAAATTAGTTTTCCATTTAAAACTGAAGAAATCGTTAACTTATTTTTTTGCTTTAACGCTTGCCGATACTATATCATGTATTGTTATTTTAAAGGTGGCCTGGAAATTTATAAAATGAAAATTTTAAACGATTTTAGAAAATTTAAATATTCAAACATGAATAAAATAACATAGTATTTAAAAAAAATATTAACATTACGTGGATCTGGAATTTTAGAAAGATCTGGGAATTTAAATAACACATGAGTTAGGCTTTGTGGGAAAAACAATTGAATATGCAATTTTGAAAAGGGCACATGTCTGAAAAATTAAATAAAATGCATTAAATTCGAAAAGGGCACATCTCCAAGAGTTGCGACTTTTTCGAAATTATTGTTATATACACCGACACTGATAGCAGTATTAATACAAGAGATGTACCAATTTCAACCAAATTACGTGTTTGGATATATTTCCGTCACATTTACGTGAAAAAAACAGTGTTGTCAAAATATAAGAGATGTGCCCTTTTCGAAATTGCATATTCAATTATATCTTGAGTTTTACTCCGCTGGAATAGTTTTTGATATATCATTTTTCATCATTAGATAAAGAAGTGTTTTTGTCTATCGCCGTAAATAAAATTTTAATTTAGTTAAAATTGACGAAACATAAAATCAAAAACTAATAATAAATAAATTAATTTAGAAAAATTTCGTAAATTGCATTGGGAGACATTTGTATAATAATAATTAAAACCAAACTTAAAAAGCATGTTTTAATAGCATAAATCGTAAGATAAACATGGTTTAACCTTAAAATAACTGTTCAACTGTTCACTGTGTTTTACATTAAAATTTTACAGAAAGAATTTAATTTATTCAAAACGATATAAAAACTCATTTTAAGACATTGTTCTACATACCTTTAAACATTAAAATTTAAAAAGATAATTTGTGAAGTTGTTATAAAAATCTAATTAAAGCCTTTATAAAAAATCTAATAAGAAAAAAGTGAAAAATTGTCAAGTTAAATTATTTAAAAGTGATTAAGTAGTTTGAAGAAGATTTTCAAATCCTTGTCGCCATCGGTGGTACAGTGGGTAGAGCTCTGCATTGCAACTGGAGGGTCTCGGGTTCGATTCCCGGTGGTAACAAGAATAAATATGTAACGAATGGCTGTTGTGTTTGTTTGTGAATGTAGTGTTAGTACTAATTTTTCTTCAAAGGACAATTAATCCACTGGAAGAGTATTACACATTTGTTATATACAGTTTGTAGAAAGAAAATGCCCAAAATATTATATTCTTTACGTAAGCAATGTCTCTCCTATAACTTGTTTTAGAAAATATTTGGATGATTTAATGCTTGCTTCCCATAAACCACCAAAATTGAGAGCACCAGGTGGAATAAAATGTCAATTGATGTTATTTGTTGTTATGTACCTCATTGGGATCTCATCTTTTTCCACCATCATCAGACATCGTTGTAGATCTTTTTGAGCACCCACAAAATTGGAACCATTGTCGCTGTAAATATGACCACATATTCCCCGCCGTGCATGCCACCGTCATATCGCCCTTGTGGCCATACAAATGAACAGCGCCAGGTATACTTTTATAGTTTTAGCGCCTCTCAGTCTTGATGCTTTGATGTATATCAGCCCGGCATAATCCACCCCCGTATTGAAAAAAAGTCGATGGTAAGCAACCTGGATTGTGATAGCGTGACAGTTGCCGTTGTTGATTTCCCTTCAAACACAACGCCCAATTACTCGTCGAATAGTATCTTTGCATCTTAAAATATGGTAATCTTGGTTTTAAATTGACGGACGTCAACAATGTGAGTCCCGCTTGTAGATGTTTCAGATGGTCAGCTCTAATAATCATGTTGGTTACCCGAACCTTTGCTGGGATTATAACTGGATTCTTTGTTTCGTATGGAACATCTGTGTTACTCAGCCTTCCACTAACTCTCTAGAAGATTATGGATTTATTATGATGAAACGATCAATTTCATGCTGCTCATAGTTGCTTAAACATTGTCACCGCCTTGAAACGACGTAGTTGTTTCAATTTGATTTTGTAGAAGTCTGCACAGTTTTGAAATTTTTCGTTTATATATACCATTCGTGGTTTTTACTATGGCTACGCGAACTAGCCCGTCGTCTTTGGTATGAATTTTTTGTATTCGACCTAGCTTCCATTTAAGCGGTAGTTGATTTTCGTCAACAAGGATTACCAATTCACCTACTGCTAGGTTTCCAGTTGAATCGGTCCAGCGATGTCGTTGCTGCAGTGATCTTAAATATTCGAAGTAAATTTGCTTCCAGGCGCCAAGCGGTGATTTATCGTTGAGTTCAGGCATGGGTAGAGCAGTGAGCGGTCGACCAATCAAAAACTGGCCTGGTGGAAGACAATCCATGTCATCGATGCTGGTAGTAATCGCTCCGAGTGCTTCAACTGGCTTGACTAGAGTCATAAGCTGTTCATAGGTGAGTTTGGCTAACCCGATTGTTCGACGCAGATGAAATTTGACGAGTTTGACAGCTTCTTCAGGAAGACGTCCGAAATTTGGAGTTGAAGGCGGTGTGAATTTCCATTTGATTTGGTGATCTTTGCTGAACGATTGTATATTTTCCTTGAGCTGTTGAGATGACAACATTGCGTATAATTCCCGCAACTCTGAATTGGCGCCGATGAAGTTGGTGTCATTGTCGGGGAACAATCATACAAATACCTCGGGTGGCTATGAATCGTTTGAAACATCCTAGAAATGCATGTGTGCTTAGGTCAGATGCCAATTCTAGGTGTATGGCTTTGGTGACGAAACATATGATGAAACACAAATACTTTTTTGTTGGTGGCTTACCGCGGATGCGGTAATGTACAAAAAATGGGTCAGCGAAGTCTATGCCGACTGTGTAAAAAGATGGTGATGCGACCACCCGTTCTGGTGGTAAATTGCCCATTTACAGAGCCAATAGCTATATACAGAGGCCAATAGTATTGACGAACAGCGCCAGTAATGCCTTCGGACCAGCGTCTAACAGCTTCCTGTGATAAAAATTGATCAAGGGTAATGTAAATTCATGTGATTTATGTAATAGAATGATTCCTTTTGAGATCCTCAGAATGTTTGATGCTTCATTTGATACTACGTTGGTACTTGTAGTTTTCCGTGCCTCACATAATTCATCCGGCACTGGAAATTGCTCACGAAGCGTTGGTCTAAAAGATGTGGATTGATCCCGAGGTCTGATTCAATAAACTTGCCAGGCATCAATCCTCGAGATAGTAGATCAGCTGGATTCTACTCGGTCGATACGTGTAGCCAATTTTCCGGCGATGATAGTTCTTGTGTTTTGGCCACTCGTTTTGAAATGAAAGTGTTCTTCACTAGTTTAGCAAGTAATGGGGCTGCACAAAGTTCTAAGCGTGGTATTGTTGTCTTCTGTAGCGGTGCAACTCGAGATTTTGACCAAAGTAGCTTAACGGAAGCTTGACCATTATGATCCAAACTAGCGAACATACAATACAGCACCATAAGCACGTTCGCTGGCATCGGCAAATCCGAATATTTGGATGCTAATTGGATTATTCGTGCAAAACAAATGGCGATGAATGGCAAATTTATTTAGGTCGATGAGACTATGTCGGTACATTTCCCAATACGTGTGTAAATGTTGTGGAAGCGATTGGTTCCAATCCAACTTCAACTGCCATAAAGATTGTATTAATAATTTCCCCAACACCACAACCGGTGCAAAAAACCCAAGCGGATCATGGTTAAAGTTGACGAAAAATTTAAATTCATCTCATGATGGCTGCCAAAAATGCCAAGAATTTTTATTAACTCATTTTCGTCAATTCTGAGATATTTTACGGTATGGTCTTTTGGTACATCTTGTATAATTTCATTAGTATTAGCACACCATTTTCTTAAATCCATTCCCGCAGTTCGAAGTATAATAGAAATTTGATGTTTAAGTTCTATTGTGGCTGCAATTGAATTTGTACCAGTCAATAAGTCGTCAACGTAGAAATCCTTTTCAATAACATTGGCAGCGATGGGATACGTATCTTTATTATCAAGAGCTAACTGCTTTAGACATCTTGTAGCGAGGTACGGTGCGGATGAGGGGCCATATGTTACTGTTGTTCATTTAAATGTCTGGAGTGGTTCAGACGGAGAATTTCGCCACAAAATGAACTGGAAACTATGATCTTCTTTGCGAACTAAAATTTGCCGGTACATTTTGGCAATGCCATTATTGCATTGAGTGATTTCCCGTTCGAAGTTTTCGCCGAACTATAAAAGACCACCCGTAATTTTGTTGAACAGCTTTCAGGTTTCATTACACTGTGATGCGGGAAGTAATAATTTGGCAAACCTATTTCCTTTGGATCGGCTAACTCCATATGTCCCAACACTTTATATTCATTAATAAATTTGGAATAGTTGGCTAGCAAATCTGGTGATTTGTGTAAGCACCTCTCCTAATTTAAAAATCTGGGATGGGACGGTTTTTAAAGGCCTACACAGTTGTGTAGGCTAGGTTACACTACCCTGCAAAATTCTGCCCCTGGACAATGAATAGTTGTTTCCGAAGTAATTTTTCACACTGAAACCGAATCCGGGAATCGAGAATTGCTTTTTCACGTCAGGTTTATGAGATATTCTAACATAAAAGTGCAAAAAACACTGTTTTTTGACATGTTTGAGGTTATCTAATAAATATTTTACGTCTCAACACTTCGAATCGGCTACATATTCACGAATATGTAAGCTCTTTTCAAACATGGAAAAAAATTGCCAACAACTAGTATCGAGATCAAACAATTGTAAGGGGCGCTATGCCGATGGGGTGCATCCCATACCCCACATTACGATGGTTTTGGAGATATGAGAGAAACCGTTTCATCTTGCTCAGAAACTGTCTACATTATGTTGATACTGCTCTCCCACACGAAGTAGAGAACAAATTATGGAAAGTACAACCAATTATTAATGCCGTAAGAAACCAATGCAGAAAGTTAAAAAGAATTGTGTTTTCCTTACGTCCAGTTGGTTTAAAAAATTTCGTCGTTGCTACTTCTGCACGAATGTTTATGAATTTTGAAATCTACCAAGGCACTAACTTCCGTTTAGCGATAGATCGTTGGGTTTGGGGCCAACAGTTATTCTTAGATTAATAGAAACGTTGTCTGTCGGATCGTTTTTGTTTCTCGATAGATATTTTACTACAGTTCCTTCTTTGGGAAAATTAAAAGAATTAGGATTCTATTATGTGTACCGAATGAAATTTGTGATTCCCAAATTTATATTATCTCATAGGTTACTACGCAAAAGAAAAAAACTGGTACCGTTATTTTGTAGAAAAACAATTTAAAAAAACGAATAAACGTCAAATTGGGCATTTGTTTTATTTGTTTCGAAATGGACGCATCATAAGGAGAAAAATGTGATTTAATAATTAGATTGTGCAATGATCATCCCGAGTATACCAATAAAAAAATTGGTAAAATGGCCGGTGTTTCCAATAATACGGTAACAAATGTAAAAAAAAATGTCAAATCAATCTTTCTGTATCACGCAAGCCCGGATCCGGAGAAAAATCAGGTGCTCCAAATAAAATGTTGGATCAGAAAATTGTAAGATTCATTTCGAAACATCCCTCGATGTCTGTGCGAGATTTGGCCAGAAAAACCAAAACAACCAAATCGATTGTGGAACGAGCTAAAACCAGAAATAATCTACGGACATACAAGAAGTCAAAAATCACCAAAAGAAGTATTGAACTATTTAATAGAGGGATCGATCGAGCAAAGAAACACAATAAATGGTTGAACGAAAGAAAAGATTCTTGTTTCGTAATGAACGACGAGACCTACGTCAAAATGGATTTCTCGACACTTCCAGGTCCCCAATATTACATCAAAAAGAAAGGTAAAGAACTGGACGGAGCAATTACTACCATAGCCGTTGAAAAATTTGGCAAAAAAACATATGGTTTGGCAAGCAGTTTGCCAATGCGGCTTAAGATCACATCCATACATAATAAATGGGATTATGAAAAGGTGAATGTTCGCCGTAAAATGAACAAAAAGTTTGAATGAATACGATTATTTAAAAACTGTACAATATGTGCAATAGAACAAGTACAGAAAAATAATGATTATATATTGCCGTTTAGTTTTAATCCTTCATGTACAAATCACAAATTTCATTCGGTACACATAATATGTTTTCGGAACCATAATTTCGAATCGTCTGAAAAATATTAAATTTAATAACGATAGGCACATGAAATGGGGTGACATCCACGAATTTTCTATTAACGATGAAATTGTAGCGGTATAATGGCGGGACACAAAATCAGTGATAATGTTGTCAACAGCAGTAGGTCAAGAACCGGTTGAAAATGTTGTTCAAGGTGGTGTACAAATTCGAAAAATTTCGTATATGTTCCGTGTCCAGCTGTGGTCAGGAACAACAATAAATTCATGGATGGCGTAGATGTGTGTGGCCAGATGATAGAGTACTACCGTACGTTCATAAAAACGAAAAAGTGGATACTTAAAGTATCAATACACGTTCTGGACCTAGCAATACTTATTCAATATGAGTTTTGTAATGTATACCTGAATTAAATAAAAATACTCGTGTTTCAACTAATCAACAACTTTTGTTATTTAACTGCATTGTGACCTAGATTACACAATTGTGTATTTACTTTTCCAGGAAAACTTTACGTGGAATTTTTTTTTTTTTTTTAATTTTTTTGTTTACGTTTCGGTGATATTTTCCACCATTCTCAAGGAGCAATCAAAAACAATAATAAAAATTCCTTCCAAAAATTTGAAAACTATGTTACAAAAAATTCAAATGTAGCTTGATTTAAAAATATTTTGTTATATAAACTAAAGTGAAAAACTTTTTAATAACTAATTATATAAAATAAAATGAATTTAAAAAACAAAAATAAACTTATAATTGACTTTAATTAAATAATATATGATCATAATAATTTAATAAAAATTTAGAAACTTCCTGGATGTTTCGTTGAATTTGTTTTATGTGTATACTTTCCAAAATTAGCCTTTTTGTAAATTTGGTTCCTAAAGGCAAGACTCCATGAAAGCTAACACGAACGATTTCGTTAGAACGTTTTTACAATTTTTACTTAAGTTGTGGTTGTGGTTAATTAAAAATTTTAACGGAACATGTAAATTTTAATTTTCGAACTACAGTTGGTAGCAAATTATTTTATTTTAATTTAAACAAGTAATTTTGCCTTTTCGTCGTACTTTATGGCGACTTCGAGAAAAAAAATTTAAAAAAAATCGTTCAACCGGAAAACGAACTCATTTTCCAGTATGACGATTTTGTTTTTCGTTTTTCCACAAAATTCAAAGCCTCATTTGAAAAATTTTATTTTGTTCGTGTGTACGCGTAGAATTTCGAAGCGATTTATTCGTCCATGTAGCCAGGATCACGAAAAACTGATTAGAATCGTACGTTTTGTCGTATCATGGAGAATTGCCTTTATCCAGTATATCAATATCGTCCGACAATAAATGTCTAGAACTTGTCGAATCATAAACATTTTGGTAAACTCGCTTTTTTTAAATTTTGTTTGGTTTGCCCAACATATTCCTTTCCACAAGAGCATTTTAATTTATAAATTAAATTGGATTTTAATTGTAACACTTTTGGAATTTGATCTTCTAATTTTGTAAACAAATAATTATCTTAACTTCGAAACGCTCTACCTACAACTTGTATATATTGTAATTTTTTAACACAAATTTAATTTTTTCGAAAAAAAATTTCACGTATGGTATGGTTAAAAAAATTTTACGAGTATTTTCAATAATTAAATTTTGAGATTCCCAGGAATTTTCTAAACAATTGTTATTTTTGTCTATGGCCTTTTTAATGTTCTTCATATCCTAATTAACACGAAAAATTATTTTTATCGATTTTGGAAAGAAAAATTCCTCGGCCGGAAAGCGGGAAACATTTGCCTACCCAAATGTGTATGTTCGGTCTCAAAGTGGTTCCAGAAAAAAATTGCCTCGGTCGAAAAGGGATAAAATGAGCCAAATATTGTAACGAAAAAGTAGAAAAAGTATATTATAGGACAAAAAAACTGATGAAAGATGATCAATCCGAAACCGGTCTTAGAAAAACAATTATCACTGTAAGTTGACAGCGAAATTGTAAATTACATAAATTATAAAATAATAAAAATAATTTTTTTATGTTTTATTAAATGTTAAAATATTGTTTTTTGCAATTTGTTTATAAAAATATGTAATTTTTCTTTAAAATGGTCCTGAATCTTTAAGTATTTTTTTTATGTTGCTAAAAGTAGGTTCATCCGATGTGGAGAAACGTATTCTAATGAAACAACTTTTGTTCGTTGATTTCAGTTAATCACCACAAGGACCTGGACGTTCACCGGTGCAAAAAGTGAGAGTCAACTTCGAACATCTGCATAGTGCCGCCATTTTGTTGTAATCGAATAAACTTGCTCATTTTCAGTAAAAAATTCTTGAAAATACAGTGGTTTACATGAGTTTCCCCCTTAATTAAAACAAAAGTAGCATTTTTATAAATTTATAAACAATCGAAATTGAGTTTTCTAATTTAAATATTAAATAATTTATTATTTAAATTAAAACAAATGCAATTTTTATTTCTACTTTATCAAAATTTGCAGTTTTAACAGATCTTGATGACATTTTAGGGTTGTTAAGATAAGCCGAAAGCGACATACTGAGAAATAATTCTGAGGGGTAAATTTAAAACTACAAAAGTCTGTGACAGTAGCCCAAAGCAACGTAGCTCGAATTTTGGAATTTTTTGGTATTGGTGAAGTTCGGTGCGAGTGCGGAGGAGTGGAAGACAGTTTAATGTGGACGAGACAATTTTAACGACGCTTTTAGTTATTGTTAGGACTGTTTCGCCTATATCGAGAAGGTGTAAGGGAAAAAAAGACTTAATTTTAAAATATTCTGGAAAATAGAGATATAATTAGATCCAATTAGATTGGAAATTGTCATGCAGCACAATATTTTAAAACTGAATATTCCTTTTCCACAATTAAAATCACAATCATCTCAAATACTTTCATCAGTTCTATTCTAACGCAACAAAATAAGTCAACCAAAAACTATGTACTTGGATCGTTTGTGGTACAAGTACAACTATCAGTAGACGCGATGCAAGCGATATAATCAATTCCTTTGATCTGTGTCTAGAAGGTTGTCGAATCATTTAACAACTTAACCAAATAGTATGGGAGCGATAGCACCCATTCTCTAAGGTGTAACGCATTTAAAATTCACTGCACCAATAAAAATAACACGTGCCTACTAATGATAATCATACATTTTTAAAATTTTGATTTTAAACAGGGATGAAATAACTCCCAACAATTCATTTTTGGGACATATTACATTTGGGATTTATTAATAATGAAATATTACCAAGTTCAAAAAATGAACCAACTCCCAAAAAATTGAAATAACTCCGCTGGAGACATTTGTACATATGTAAACAGTTTTAAACCAATAAGATTCTTTCGGCTTTTTATAGACAAAACTTATTAACAATAATGGCATGTAACGAATATCCGACCTTGCGAACATTCGTTAACAGATGCCCAGTAGTCACCACCTGCAGCGTTATGCCGGCAATCACACAGTCTGGGGTGTGGGGTTGTGGTGGTGCCCTTCCTGAGTCTATATTGCTGCCGTAGTGAAACACAAAAAAAAACTACACACACTCACCCAACCGAACGATCAAACCACACACCAACAACAAAAATGCGCCATCTGACCCATTCACTCTGACTAATATAAACATTATCGCAGCCTCAAACCCAAAGGGAAATTATCGAAGATGCACACCATTTAGTTTGCTATAATTTATATTCAACACTTTGGCAGCCAGGAAATAACGCAAGGTCTATTCGTTACATCGTGGGGCAGGCTCACACCTCTGAGATGTCTCATATGCCGGGCTTAACTAACCAAGAACATTGTATCGTGATATAAATTTAAAATGACTGGATTGAATGTGTAATTAAACTTCATTTGAATTGAAGGATTTTCTAACCCCAGGTTAATTTACGCATGAATGTCTTTGGCATGATAAATGCCCAGATTTTTACCTGTACTATCCTCTAACTGGTAGGCTACAGTCCCAATTCTTGCTTTTATGACCGCAGGAACGAATTTAGGTGCTAATTTGGCCGATAAACTATTAGTAGCGCAACTTTGTGGGAATGTCCTAAGATAGATCTTCTGACCAACAACAAATTCCCGAGACTGACCTCTTGAGTTGTAAATTCGTTCATTTTTCAAATGTGCGTTACGAAGATGCTTAAGTACTGAGTCACGTACTAATTCCATACGAGAAGATTTGGCTGTTATATGGGTATCATTATCCTGTTCATAACCCAATATGCGCCGCAATTCGTAGTCTTGTGCATGCCCAATAAATTGTTGTCCAAAAACAAGGTAGTATGGTGAGAATGCAGTTGAACTATGTACAACATTTCTCAGAACTGAAGCTATATCTGGTAAGAAACGATCCCACTCCACATGATTTTCACCTAGATATGATCTAATTCCAGCCAATATAGTGCGATTGGTCCTATCTGAAGTATTACATTGAGGTGCGTGTGCGGGAGTTTTTATATGTTTAATTCCGTATCCCGTCAATAGATTATTGAACAAGTGAGACAGGAATTGCTTTCCATTATCTGAAATAATGAATTCAGGAACTGAATACACGTTAAAGACTTCATTTCTTAAAAAATCACACATTGTGGCTGCTGACGCTTCTCTCATCGGTTTTAAGAGTACGAACCTAGAAAAATGATCCAATACAATTAGAATATAACAGTTACCATTGCGAGAACGTGGATAAGGGCCTAAAAAGTCGAGATATAGTTGCTGAAATGGTCGGATACTTTCACGGTACTCACCCATGTTTGGTCTCGTTCGATAGTTTACCGCTTTCGACATTTTACATCGATTACAGTTTTTAACATAATTCTGAACATCTTTTGCCATTCCAGGCCAGAAAAAATATCGCTTCAATAGTTCCGTGGTTTTTGAAATGCCCATGTGTCCTCCAGATATGTGTGTATGCGCTTTTACGAGGAGTGCTGGAATTGCACGAATAGGCACAACCAACTTCCAATGTGGCAGTTCCGTTTCTTCACCGTATCTCCATCCGTGTCCTGGACAGATGAGAATTTTTCCATTTTCCACTTTGAAATTGGTTAATACATCTGGCGTACTCTCAATCTTCCTTATCCTATCCAAATATTAATCATCGATAAAATACGGAGAGTCCAACTCGATCCACGGCATACCAGTATCCGAAGTACCGAGAGTTTCAATACTAAAAGCTTCGCAAAAAGCTCGTGATAAAGCGTCGGGTATCACATTAAGCGAACCTTTACAATGTTCAATTTTGAACTTGAAACTTTGTAATTTAAGGCTCCATCTGGCCAATCGACCAGACAGATCAGACTGCGACATAAGCCATTGAAGGCTCGCATGATCAGTGATGATCGTGAAGGGGAGACCTTCAATGTATGGTCGAAAGTGTTTCACTCCAAGAACAGCAGCATAACATTCCAATTCAGTGGTCGAATATTTGCGTTGTGCGCCGTTTAATTTTTTTGAGAAATATGCAATCGGATGCTCTACATTATTAGGTTTCTGGAAAAGAACACTTCCCACTCCAACCGAGGAAGCATCCACTTGGAGGAAAAAAGGAAGAGAGTAATCGGGATGTATTAAGACCGGTGCAGAAGTGAGACGTTTCTTAAGTTCGTCGAATGATAATTGAGCTTGATCCGACCACACAATGGTTTTCTTAGACTTTAATAATTCAGTCAAAGGTGCCGCTATGGTAGAGTAATTTGGAACAAAACGCCTGTACCATCCGCTCATGCCCAAAAATCGGCGTAACTGTTTTAAGTTGGACGGTTTCGGAATTTTATCTATAGCACGTACTTTTTCAGGATCGACTCGAATGCACCCCTCGCCAACGATATGTCCTAAATATTTGATGCGCTTTAATACAAATCGACTCTTCTCCACATTAATGGTAAGATTCGCCTGCTTTAGCCAACAACCCACAAGACGCAGAAGCTCGATGTGATCCTCAAAATTACTAGATGTAATTAGCAGGTCGTCGAGATATACGAATATCCGATCGTGATATTGATGGGGGATCACACGATGCATCAAACGACTCATGGTTTGCGGAGCGTTACACAACCCGAAAGGCATAACCGTGAACTGATAAAGAGGCCTACCAGCAACCGTAAACGCAGTTTTAGGTTTAGCATCACTGTCGAGTGGAATTTGCCAGAATGCATCTTTAAGATCCAAACTGGAAATATATTCGGTGTTTTCCAAACGACTCAGAATTCCCTCAATTAACGGTAGCGGATAGGCATCTCAATAACTTAAAGAAATCTATGCCTAGATATAGAGGTTGTGATAAATTTGGTGATAGAAATACACGCATTTGTTTGGTTTGATTATTGAACGAAACATTAACAAATATGTAACCCAGTAATCTTTCCTTGGACCCGTTCGCAGTCGTAATGAAAGATGAAAAATTATGTAACTTCACATTATTACTATTGAGGAAATTTAGACAATCTTTACCCAGTACACTAACGTTTGCACCTGAGTCAAGAAGTCCTCGAATCTTCTGGTTATTTAGGTGAACTTCAAGATAAGGGCGATCATCGTTAGGTACATGTTGTCAAATTATTGAACTACAAACAGAATGACGAAGCTTTCTACGAGTCTGGAAAAAGGTATACGAACGTTGAAATTTAAGTTTTGTCTTAGAATTAGTTTTTGCGTCATTTGCGTGACAAAATTTTGACTTCATTGATTCCGACGGAGAATTCGGTATAATTCCGGATCTGTATTTGAGGCAGATTCGGTTGTGTTTGGTTTGGTATTCGGGAGTGGTTGAGACTGAAGAATTGGTTCCCGAATAGACAAATTCTTCCATTGCATGTTTACCTGATGTTTTATGTGCAGCCTCAAACCCAAAGGGAAATTATCGAAGATGCACACCATTTAGTTTGCTATAATTTATATTCAACACTTTGCAGCCAGGAAATAACGCAAGGTCTATTCGTTACAGACATTCACAACAATTTTCGATTGGTTAATCAGAAAAATAAAGAGGCCAATCATTAATAATATATCTACCAAAAAAAGTAGAAATATCAATCCCCCTCCGTACTTTACTCCAAGGGTTATATAAAGTGTATTATACGCTTACAAAAAAATGAGAACCCTCCTTGAGTTCCAAATGTTGATAGTTTGGTTTCGTACTGAAAATTTCGGTTTACTTACTGTTTAAACTAAATGGATAAATCCCATGTCTTGTCGCGCAATCTAAACAACATAATATCCGGCCGTCAACTGGTTGATAATCGTCATCTTTATACATACACATTATATAGTATTATTATATAATCTTTATGTATTATTATTAAATTTATTTTTATGTATTATTATTATTGTTCAATACCCAATTACCATTACCTAAATTATTGTATATAACGCGCATAGAAGATTCTAGACTAACTATTAGATTTATGTATTATATAACTTTATCATTATCTATGTATTTAAGTATTATTTTATGTATGATTCCCCTACCCATTAATTATATGTACTATTGCATTATTGCATATTTGCATTACCCTTACCATTTTGTTCCCTTATATACCTATTATATACCATCAAGAAGAATTTGCTTCGTGATGATCAATTGTAAAAATAATATTCAGTACTCTGTATCCAAACGCCAAACAAACAACTCTAATAAATGCAATTATGTATTGTTATACCGTGGAAAATTAAATTACATATTTTTATAATGTTGTTAAAATAAAATAATTAATTAAATTAAATAATTGGCATTTTTGGATACTTGTGGGATGTATAAATCACCTTATATTTATACATTTTTTGGTCCTTCGAGCCGGATGCGGTCCAACGCATCCAGTTTATTGTATTAACTGTGTACCGATTCACAAGCCTGTGTGTCATCATAATTTATAAGTGATCAGCTGTTATCAACCGAATGCGGTCCAACGCATCAAGTTTATTGTATTAACTGTGTACCGATTCACAAGCCTGTGTGTCATCATAATTTATAAGTGATCAGCTGTTATCAACCGAATGCGGTTCAACGCATCAAGTTTATTGTATTAACTGTGTACCGATTCACAAGCCTGTGTGTCATCATAATTTATAAGTGATCAGCTGTTATCAACCGAATGCGGTCCAACGCATCAAGTTTATTGTATTAACTGTGTACCGATTCACAAGCCTGTGTGTCATCATAATTTATAAGTGATTAGCTGTTATCAACCGAATGCGGTCCAACGCATCAAGTTTATTTTATTAACTGTATACCGATTCACAAACCTGTGTGTCATCATTAATTACAAGCAATCAGCTGGTATCAACCGAATGCGGTCCAACGCATCAAGTTTATTGTATTAACTGTGTACCGATTCACAAGCCTGTGTGTCATCATAATTTGCTAGCAATCAATCGAAACTAACCGAATGCGGTCCAACGCATCAATTTATTGTGGATTTTTGTCTACCGACTCGCCAGCCTAGTGGTGCGTCATCATTTGTTAAATCCAGTTATTTGCTAGCAATCATTCGACATTAACCGTATGCGGTCCAACGCATCAATATTATTCTAGAGTTTTGTATACCGATTCACCAGCCTGTGTGGTGCGTCATCATTTGTTAAATCCAGTTATTTGCTAGCAATCAGTCGATAGTAACCGTATGCGGTCCAACGCATCAATTTAATTTGGATTTTTTGTATACCGATTCACCAGCCTGTGTGGTGTGTCATCATTATTGTTACCAATTTTTATTGAAAGCATCCATTGGTAATCAGGTAATCCGTTTTTTGTTCTAGTTATATTTATATTATCAGTTAAATAATTTTTAGTTGAATATTTGTGCTTCATATTTATTATTCCGATATCCGTAAGTGAAGTGAAATTCAGTCGGTTAAGTATTCATACGCATATTTAGCGTGTTCTCATGTGAATATATTTTCCGTTATTACCAAGTACAGTGAACTCCAGTCGTTTAATTAATCACATTCACATGCACATATTTTGTTCCGTTATTACCAAGTGCAGTGAACTCCAGTCGGTTAGTTAATCGCCTCACAGGTGCAAAATTTATTCCAGTATTACCTAGTACAGTGAATCCCAGTCGATTATCTAATCGCATCACATGTGCACAATTTATTCCGTTGTTACCAAGTGCAGTGAAACCCAGTCGATTATTTAATCGCATCACATGTACGAATTTTATTCCGTTACTACCAAGTGCAGAGAATTTCAGTCTATTATTTAATCGTACGCATATTGTATCTTGTTCATGCCTTACGTAATTATAGTCCTCACCAAGTGCAGTGAAATCTATAGTCTGTTAATTAGTCATATTCACGCTTGTATAATTTTATACCGCTAAAACCAAGTGCAGTGAATTCCAGGTTGTCGTTTAACCGTTCAACATTTTTGCACACTCTTTTCTACCGCTATCTACAAGCAAGTTTTAATTTAAAATGGAAGCCTTAATAAAACGAAAGAGTGTGATTAAAGGTCAAATGACCAGGATTGCCAGTTATCTCAGCACCAACGGAGACATCGCTACTTATGATGACCTGTCCATTCGATTAGCTACAACTCATGATTGTTATAAGACATTTGCAACAATTGAAGATCGAATGTTCGAATTGGATAATACAGTTATATCGGAGAGGGATACAATCGACGCTCAATATTCATTTATTGTAACAAGGACACAGGTTCTCATTCGAAGAAAGTCAATTGATGCCACCACAAGATGTAACTTTATAACGAATCCATTACCACATGAAAGAGTTTTGTATACAACTGGTCAACAATATACTTGTCCACTCTGTAAGCGTGAACCCCACAAGTTGTACCTCTGCACCAAATTTCAAGCAATGAATGTTAATTCAAGAAGAGATTTCATCACAAATTCAAATCGTTGCTTTAATTGTCTCAGTGATGAACATTCCATGGACCAATGCAGAAATCGATGGCATTGTCAAAAGTGTCCAAGACGACATAACACGCTGCTCCATTATGTGCCAGATACACGTAGCAACCAGGAAAGCTCCCAGTTCTCCATGAGCGAGGCACCACCAAATAATATTACGCATCCGAACTTCGTAGTAGCTGCTAACAATATAACAACCGCAGCCAATAGCACCGAGCCAGCTGTGGTCCTATACCAGTTGCAGAACGAAGTTTCCTCGCTTCAGCCATCTGGGTCAGATAACAATTCTATGAATTCCATTATACCAATTTTACCAGATAAACGTAGTAACCAGGCAAGCTTTCAGCCCTTCATGAGCGAAGAAGTACCAGATAAAATTACTCATACGAACCTCGTAGTTGCTTCGACCAATCCAACAGCTGCAGCCGATATCCAAGAGTCTTCGATAACCCTATCCCAGTTCCAGACCGAAGTTACCTCGCATCAACCATCTGGTTTGGATCATAAATCGAGAAAGTTCAGAATTCCTTTCTTACCAACCACCAAGGCCGACATCCAAGACAAATATGGCAATTGGATAAGTTGTCGTGAATTATTAGTTTCACATTCTATCCATAGTTTTATTTCAGAAAGTTTGCTACGACGCCTGAAGGTTCCTCGGATTAAAACCAGTATCACTATTAACACACTCAACCAAAAGCAAACCGGTATGTCGAGAGGAAAGTCGCTATTTAAACTCAGATCACCCATCGATCACAATTTCCAGATGGATTTAGAAGTTTTTATATTACCAACGATAACATCAAAATTACCAATAAAAAACACCGAAAAATCATTAGTGAAGATATTTAGGCAGACTGCAATTTCCGGGCCAGAAAAAGATTATAATCGTATCCTATGGATGGAAAAGCCAACTACTAAACTAGAACAGTGCCATTTAAACACCGTGGCCTACGGCACCTCTTCTCCACCATTTTTAGCCACAGCCCCACTCCGGTTCTTGGCATATTATTTTCATTTTAGGGCAACATTACCATCACCACCAGATAAGATTACCAAACGAACATCCCTGTCGAAGACGTCACGCATTTTCAATCCGTTGGAAATAATATCTCCAGCTACGATTGGATTGAAAATTTTGTTCCAGCCATTATGGTTAGAAGAAGACATTAATTGGAGTGATGAACAACCGCCGAACATTTTAAATACCGACTCGACAATTGTATTACAATCGATGTCAAAACCAGCAAAGATGCTCAACCTATTTCAAGTATACCGTGATCTTCAATCAAGGAAGATAAAGCATAGATCAGGGCTAAATCTATTAGTAAATGATGTATTAGTCGCTGAATATTACCTATTTCGGTTCGTTCAGTACGAAACATATACACCCAAAATTAACCTATTATTAATGATATTAATCAATGCCAAAACATTTAAAATTTTTTCTCTTTTTCCATGTATCGACAACCATACTGTGATGCAAATGAGAGGATGTTCTGAGAGCGCAATCATTTCCCATGATGCCAACCATTCCATTACATTACTACAGAACCATATCATTGTTGAGAGAATAGCCCGCGAATCTCATCTAAAAATCTGCATCCAGTCACAAGTTTCTATTAACAAAAAGAAAACATACAATTCACAGGCGAATAATTTGATATGAGAAATATTCAATTATGTTGCACCTGCCGACGATAAGCCAAACCAGAACAACTGATGGGACAATTTCAATCATCAAATCAACTAGCATCCATAACTGTTTGATTACCATCCGAGAATCACTACAACTACCATCCGAAGATTACCATAATCTTGTAAATACCATTTACGTCGAGTGATTGGGGATCCTGACAATTGCCAAGCAAATCGAAGCATAATTAAATTCCAGGCTGTTGGGAGAACTCCAGGACAATAAATAGAACCCTTTTACCCTTGCACACTTCCTGATGATGTAATCAATAATAGTGCTTCCCGAGTCTAGCCTTCAATATTTAGAGAAGTGCAACGTAAGTCGCAGCTAATCTAACAATTCGTTCAAGGAGTTGGAAGCAGTGGTCACCCGAGTATGTCACTTCCCTGAATAAATGTTATAAATGGCATACTACCACCCACCAAAAGGCCACAAGCCAGGATATATAAACTCCACCCCAGAACCGACCAACACACCAGAATCATATCTCTTAAATAACCCAATGAAAACGCCCCATTTATAAACCATGTATTCTACCCAATTTTTGACTCTATCGAGTCAACGGCGGCGGTATGTTTAAACTAAATGGATAAATCCCATGTCTTGTCGCGCAATCTAAACAACATAATATCCGGCCGTCAACTGGTTGATAATCGTCATCTTTATACATACACATTATATAGTATTATTATATAATCTTTATGTATTATTATTAAATTTATTTTTATGTATTATTATTATTGTTCAATACCCAATTACCATTACCTAAATTATTGTATATAACGCGCATAGAAGATTCTAGACTAACTATTAGATTTATGTATTATATAACTTTATCATTATCTATGTATTTAAGTATTATTTTATGTATGATTCCCCTACCCATTAATTATATGTACTATTGCATTATTGCATATTTGCATTACCCTTACCATTTTGTTCCCTTATATACCTATTATATACCATCAAGAAGAATTTGCTTCGTGATGATCAATTGTAAAAATAATATTCAGTACTCTGTATCCAAACGCCAAACAAACAACTCTAATAAATGCAATTATGTATTGTTATACCGTGGAAAATTAAATTACATATTTTTATAATGTTGTTAAAATAAAATAATTAATTAAATTAAATAATTGGCATTTTTGGATACTTGTGGGATGTATAAATCACCTTATATTTATACACTTACTCTTCAGGTAACTACGACCAACTACAGAAATACAATTCTAGCTTCATACATAAAGTAATGGATCAGAACGTACTGATTTAGCGAATTATATCCACTAAATCAAAAATTCAAGGATAATCCTCATTTTTGTGTGCTTATGCCCACACAAATAATAGAAAGAGTTTGTCTGTACCTATATTAAAATCAATAAGATTCTTTATAGTGAATGACCACACTACGCCTAAATTTGTGTAAAAATTGTGATAAAATCAAATTCTCAAATTTAAGCTAAATTTTTAGTTTTTTACAATCTTTAAAATAGAGCTTTTAAGAGACCTTTAAATTTTACAAAACTTTAAATTTTATTTGCACTTTGCTTTATTCGTTTAAACTTTTAAAGTTTGTTTCCTAAATTCTATTTTTTATCAATTCCCGAAGTTTAACAAAGTTTTTATTCGCCAACATTAAGATCGACATTTTCAACTTGAATTTATTTTGGAATTTACAAAGCGTTTGGTGCAAAATAATTTTTTGCTGATGATGACCATAAAGTGTTCGAAAATCAGTGTAATAAGTTAGCAATTCAGTCGCTATAGCCTGATGGATTGAAAAATGATAGATTTTTCACAATCTTCATCAGATCGAAACTGAATTGCAAAACTCTTAACAATTTCTTCGCTTCGTAAAGACTCAAATTCTGTTTGTTTGTGTTACATGCAATTCCACACCGACCCAACGGTTTCTGAGAGTTTAATCCCTTAATGACCAGGCTCGAGATATCTCGGGACATGCTATATAAAAAAAAAAGAGGAGGGAGTCTCGTTATTATTGCAAACCTTGTAATGTTACATTATGTGTTTCACCCTGCTTCCAGGTTTACCAAACAGAATTAAATTATTGATTATTTTAATTTTTCTACGTATTGTTTTCTTATATCATATATTATACAATATTTAAAAAAAAATGGTCCTTAGGGGTTAACCGTAATTACTTTTGGAACCTACTAAACGTAATTTTATATACAAATTTAATTCTGATTTTACTGTTTAGTATTTTCTTCATAATTCGTACAGCAAACAGCTTATGCTTAAAAGGACTGGAATTCAGAATTTCACTCGAGCGTCATTATTTCTTCGTTCAAAGTTCTGGAATATGCCCAATTAGAATAGAACTCGGCTGTTTCTTGACCGATTTTAATAAAATTCAACAATAGGGATGAAAATGGGATTCTAAAATTATTGTAGTTAATGTGCTGAAAGCTTGTTAATTAAGATGGAATATGCGTTTTGTTCAACAGGATTTGTTATAATTCGACATGTGCGATTGGAACGGGCTTATAAAGTGGATGTTCTGAAATGAAAAACCAAAAACACTGTTTACCAAAAAGCAATAATTTAACCAAATTACCTTCTGTAATTTTATTGAACAATTACAGAAGTATCATTCATTTCCTGAAGTGGGTTTAACGGCGATTATTCTCCCGGGAAACTTCGTGTACCCATCCTTGCTAGTTTGTGGTAAAATTTTCTCAATTTTTTTTCATTGATGTTTCGAACTAGTAACTTCATAGTCATAGAGAAACTTTTTGGCATTAGCAAAAAAGGTTTACATAATCTAGGTATTTAATAACCAACTAAATCTCAACTCATAGATCTCAGTATTTTTACATCCCACTTAAGAATTATTCAATTTGTCTAGCAAAAACGCTAATACATCTAAAACAAGCATATCGCAAGTAATTTCTACCTTAATAAAAACTAATTCCCAACTCGTTTCGCTAAGCGCACCTTCTATACTGAAATCAAATTAACGAACATGTTTATCGATAACAACATGTAGCATTTGTACATATACCGTACATATTTTTATGTACATATGTGGGTTCTATTATTTTTCTGCTGATGTAATTGAATTACAGTACAAAAAAAAAAAAATAGAAATTTGGTTACAAAATCTTTTTACTCTCCTCAAATCCAGATACAGCACAGCGGGTTACACATTACGCTTGATACCGGCAGGTAAAATTGCAAAAAACGGAAATCGTTGAATCGATTTAATTTAATTTGGAAGAATACCTATACCCAAAAAAAATTCCTTCCAAAAGCTATATTTGCGTACATAGCTATCATATTTTTATATGTAGGTACATACATTTACGTTTAAACAAAAAGCTGTTTTGCAAGTTTGGTATATACTTTTCATATTCGAAAACATAAAACTTAAACAAAAACTTTGTAAATTATTGAACAGGATCAATTAATCATCAGTTAGGTATTCGGCACAAAAACACTCACTTTAATAGAAACAGCAGGTGAAAAATTGCTTTTACTTGTGAACTGAGGCAAACAATTCTAAGCTTACATGTATATTGATTGTTTTCAATTTTAAATGACAATCATTATTATTCCAAAATAACTTCATTTGCATATACAAGTAGGTAGATGTAGGTTAGTGTGGTTGATTCAGATCAAAAAAGAAATTTTCTTCTTTACAACCACAAAAATTTCAAATATCAAAAATTCTCTATGTGTGGTTTCCTTTTCACATATTAAGTATACATAAACACCTTATTTAATCATGTACATACATTAAAATAAAATTATAAGCTTTAAAAGCTCTCAAGAGTGGTAATGAGTTTACAAAAAAATAAAAAAGTTTTCAATTCACCTAAAAAATGTTGGCATAACTTTCAAGCTTAAAAATTTACATTATCGCCTTTTATAATAATAAAATGGATTATTCCGGTATTTCCGGTATACAAATTAATTCGAATATAGTCGAAGCTAGGTAGTTTATAGGTAAAACATCAAAAGTTTATTTCAGTTCAGTTCTTAAAATTTTTGGCAAATTATAAATATCAAAATTTGTAATTTATAGAATATTTTCAGCATAATAAAAAAGGGCAATTTACCAAGGAAATTTTATTTTGCTTCGTAATCAATTTTCTGAAAGTTTTATGTAAAGAGAATTTAAGTAAAGCTCCCGTCAAATTTAAGGATTTCTGTAATTCCTTTATTTTCAAAGTTGGGAAGTAAATTTTTCTTTTACCTTATTAAGATGTTTAAAGATGAGAAAGAAGCGAAAAAGTAAACCAATTGGTTGATACTTAAGCGAAAGCAGCAACAAGTTGTTCATTACAATCCAAAAAGTAAAATCCAAAATTCAAAATCGTAAAATCGGACCACTAAACAGGCCTTGGAGTCGGCATCAACGAAAGCGGAACACCTCGTGGAAGATCACCTCCTATACATTGGTTGGCTGATGTGTAACGACCGGCGCTGCAAACGGCGTTCCAAGTTCGTACGGTTTCATACCTCTGGTATAGTATTTTTGTTTTGGTACGTTATACAGAATTCATTCATCATAGAGCATCAATTTGAAATGAAAATAAAAATAAAAATCGCGCGAAAAGCTTGTTTTGTAGGAGAAATCACCTTAGATTGTTCCGTTTCAGTTATTTTCAATTTTATAAATATCACTCGATTTTATGATCAAGAGGGCAGTTGAGTTTTGTCTTTTATCTTATCATTTTGTGGGTTTTCTCGGCCCTATAGTGTATCGAAAATAATATAGTGATAATTTGTGAATTTTATTGATTCGTGTTAAAAAAATTAAATAAAAATATTTTGGGTTTATTGTCTGATACCCATTAAAATATTTTATAACTCTAAAAACAGAAAAAAAATATTAAACGGATACAAACTAACATTTTTCTTGAATCGAGAATAGTCTGTGTAATTGGACGATAAATTAAATTACGTTTTTTTTTGTTGATGAAAATTTAAAATTTAAAATGTTTATCATAAGTTTCGGGTTTTTCCTTCTATTTAATTTAAAGTGTTAACATAAGTGAAAGTTTCTTAAGATTATATAAAATAATAATAAAACAAAAACAAACAAAAACCAAAAACAAAATGTTCACATACAAATATTCTAAAATTGCCCAAGTGAGTGTTGTTGTATGATTGGGCGTGACAATAAGTAACGTGATTTTGCGCCTGTGGTATGATAACCTTAAGCCACTAAAACTAAATAATTATAGTGATTTTGCGCGTGTGGTATAATAAACTTAAGCCACTAAAACTCAACGAATGTAGTGATTGTGCGCATGTGGTATGATAAAAACTTAAGCCACTAAAACTAAATAATTGTAGTGATTTTGCGCATGTGGTATAATAAACGTAAAACCACGAAAACAAAATAAATAACAGTAACAGTGTGATAATAGTGATAAACAGTATATCTAATGTGTGTGTGAACCATAAATCTAAAAACAATTGTTTATGCGATTGCTAAAATCAATAATAAAAATCGTACGATCAACAGATGGAAAATTGCAACGGTCGCCACCTAAATAATTAATCAGGTTTTTTTTTTTAATTATTTCATTTATATTTTATATTATTACTATTAGATTTAATCAATTATTAATTGAATCCCCTATTTTGTTTGTGTCGCTTACGAATTTTTTTTTTCTCATTTTTCTTTGGGGAGTTAGTTTTAGGGTACTATTTTTCTTTCCACTTTTTCCTCATTATTATTCTAAGAAAAGGGAAAGGAAAATATTACTGTTATAGCTATTAGTAAAATGACGTCATATAGAGTTAAGAAACAAAAATAATGTTAATTTTATTTTTGAATTTTCATCATTATTGCCATTCTAATTGTTCTTAAATTAAAATCAATAAAATTTGTTATTTTGAATTATTTGCACTTCGCTGCATAATCAAAATGTTTTGTTTTTGAAGTTATAATATCGGTATGTTATTGTTTTGTGGTCCGCTTCAGAGAATTCCGTTTTTTTCGCTTTTCAGAATATGAGTAGCTAAAAAGCTTAATTTTGAGGATGAAGTGGTGAGTGTAGTCGCTGCAGTGAGGTGAGTTGGTCCTGCCTTTCCCCGTTTCCTTTACCTTCTTCGTTGTTCCTTTTATCGCGGTCTTACACGGTTCACTTATGCTTCGGGAAACCCCACACCCAACACCCTGAGCTTTAGCCGGCCACAGATGACCGCCCCGAAGCCTCTAAGTGAATAATTTCTGCTAACAGCCGACATCTCCGGTGTCGATGCTCGTTACAGATGTTGAAATGAATCTAACCACACTCGGTCACCGAGTCTGGCGTTTTCTAGTTGCAGGAACATCGTTGAAGCGACCAAATCCCTTCATGGGATATAATGCCAGCGGAAGAAAAAGAGCTCAAGAACGGCTTTTCCGATTTGGAATTTGTTCACCAATTTGTTTCTATGTTTAAAACGGGGAATTGAAAATATTTTGGAAGCTATACGCCAAGAAGATCAGGTACTTGCTTTACCATGAAAACCATGTGGTAACATTAGCATGTTGACCTATTTTTTATATATGCTACTTTGAGGATTGAGTTAAGGTTTGCATTTATGGGTTGAATTGAGGTTGAAGCTGAGATGGGCTTGGATTAGGTTTAGTGAGCAGTTGACTAATTTTTTGTACATGCTGGTTTGAAGATTGAGTTTGGCGTTGAGTTTGCATTTGGGTTGGTTTCTATTTGCGGGTTGAGTTGAATTTAGTGAGCAGTTCAGCTGAAGATTTATTTATGTGTTGAATTGACAGTTGAATTAGAGCTAACTTGAGTTGAGTTGCAAAAGTTGTTGCCGAATAGGCTGTTGAGTTAGGTTGGGCGATGGGATTCCGTTGGAGATTTATTTAGGGATTGCGTCCGGGGTTGAGGCGAAGATTAGATTAAGTTGATTGAGTTTTTAAACGTAAGTCGTTTTCGAACCACGTTGATTTAGGGTTTGATTTGAACGTTGAGTTTGGGGTTGAGTTCAGGATTGAGTTGGGGTTGAGTTAGGGTTGAGTTGAAGGTTGAGTTTAGGATTGGATTGAGTTAACGTCAAGTTAGGGTTGAATAGAGTTCGAATTGAAGTTGAGCTGGATTGGAGTGAGGGATTCAGATAGGGATTAATTTGGGGTCGAGAAGGGGGTTTATTGGGAGGTTGAATTGACTTGGTTTGAATTGAGTTTAAACTCGCATGTAGAACGCACATTCGAATCGATTTGATTTCGGGATTGAGTTGGGCGTTGAGTGTGGAGTTGAGTAGAGGGTTTGGTTCGATCGTAAGATAAATTGAAGTTGAGTTAGGGTCGAGTTAGCTTGCGATGGGGTTGAATTAGCTTGCGATGGGGAATCATGTGGGGATTGGTTAGGTTGAGGGTAGATTTAAAAGTTGATTTGAGGTTGAATTGGTGACTAAGTTGACGGTTGGATGGGCGTTTGATTTGAGATAAACATTCGTTTAAGAGGTTTAATTAGGGATTGATTTGGGAGTTAAGTTAATTTTCAGGTCCGAAGCACTCCGATACATACGTACACTAGCGGGACAGAATTTTACACCCAAGATCATAAAATCACTCTGGATCAGGAAGATGCCGGAGATTATTAAAATCTCTTTATTGGCACAACCCGACCCAATATCGCCCGATGATCTCGCAAAAACTGCGGACAAGCTTTACGAGGCAATGTCTAGCACACATCAGATCTCAGCTGTCGCAAGATCGTCACGTCCACAACAGCGAAATGATTTTCACAATTCAAATCGATCGCTAGTTCCAAACCAGACATCAACCAGCATGACTGCTATCGAGCAACGTTTTGCTCGTATCGAAGCTCAGCTCAGTAGATCACTGGGGTATGAAAATCACAATTGCTCCAGAAGCCGTCGGGCTGGAGGGCGTGGGCAATCCCGGAATAACTCCCGAGACCGTTCACAACAGAACAGACAGTCGGGTACATGCTGGTATCATCGAAAATTCGATAACAAGGTACAAAAATGTACCAGCACAATTAACAAACTCACCTTCTTGATCGATACTGGCGCAGACCTGTCAATAATCCCATTTCGCAGGTTCATTACTTTCTTTAAAAAAAAAACTGATCTAGCCTTTCGGCCGCCAATGGCACAACTATCCACACCTACGGCACAAAATTGCTTCAGGTGGATATCGGACTGAAACGAACTTTCACTCATGCTTTTATCTTGGCTGATGTGAATCGTCCGATCATTGGCGCCGACTTTTTGTGTAAATTCGGACTCCTTGTCGATCTCAGAAATAAACGGCTGGTTGATTCAGCGACAAAGCTGTCAATCAATGCCACAATAGTTCGCGTCCTAACACCGACACCGATCCACTTCACAATCGACAATGGCTACGGCACTTTGCTCAAGAAATTTCCTTCTTTAACAGCAGAGACAAATTATAACTTGCCAGTCCAACACAACGTGGTCCATCATATCGTCATAGCAGGCCATCTGCCTGTGTCAAGACCACGCTGGCTAGATCCACTTCGCCACAAAGCCGCTTTCACAGAATTCCAGCACATGGATTTGTCGACCATCTGAGTCTCCCGTCTCGTGTCCGCTCCATATGGTGAAGAAAAAAAAATCACGATTGGCGACCTTGTGGGGATTATCGTAGATTAAACACCTGATCGTTATCCGATACCCCACATTCAAAATTTCTTCATGCACTTCCATGGATGCAAAATTTTTTCAAAAATCGATCTAATCAGAGCTTATCATCTAATTCCCGTCGCACCTGAAGACGTTCATAAAACAGCGATCGCGACACCATCTGCATCGTCATTACCAACGCTGTAATGACTAAAATCGGCAAGCGATAAAAAAAAACACGTACGTGTAACGGGTGCACGAGATTCAGAGATAGCACCATCATCACTACCGCCATCGAGGTCATCATGAGCAGCTGTAACATCGTTAACACTATCGCCACCAACACAAACTTCACAGCTCTTCCACACACAGTTTGATGTTCAAATAAAGAGTTCAAAATGCGTCTTTGGCCCATCCACTCTTGATTTCCTCAGCCACAAGATCACCCCTAATGGTACTCTGCCGTTTGAAGAACGAATTAACGCCATTAGGGAATTCCCAGCTCCTACTTCAATCAAAAGTATACAGCGATTTGTCGGCATGGTAAATTACTACCACCGATTCATACCAAAACTCGCTCAAACACTCGGACCAATTCACACCCACTTGGCAGCTTTACTCAAAAAACCCAAAACAGCCAAGAATTTCACTTGACCTGACGAATGTCAACAAGCATTCACGTCACTTAAATCTGAATTAGGACAATTAACACTGTTAGCACATCCGCTGAGCGACTCAAAGCTCAGTCTGACCACTGACGCATCAAATACTGTTGTCGGTGCAGTACTGCAACAGTACAATAAGGAATGTTGGGAGCCACTGGGATTCTGCTCCAAGAAATTATCGGATGCCGAAAAGAAATATTCCGCATTCGATCGGGAATTACTCGCAATATATCTTTCAGTCAAACACTTTAGATATTTTGTCGAGGGTCGGTGTTTCACCATTTACACCGACCACAAGCCTCTGACGAGAGCAATTCAGTCTAAAACTGAACGCAATCTAAGGCAATCACGCCACTTGGATTACATCACTCAATTTACCACGAACATTCAGCATGTTCACGGACATGACAACGTTGTCGCGGGCACACTATCCCGCACAACCGACCACGAAACGGCCACAGTCGAGACTCACATCGACTTGCACATAATTACAAACACACAAAAAGCAGACCTAGAACTTTAGGATTTATTTTCTGGTTCCGAATGTCACACTAGTTCATCAATGAAACTAGAGCTTTTCAAACCACCTGGCCTCGAAATCATCTGCGAAACATCTACTGGGAACAATCGCCCATATATCGCAGAACCAATACGTGTCGAACCATCTTCCGAGTCCGTGCTTCTCGTAAATTGATTACTGCTCGCTACTTTTCGCCCAGTATAAATAAAGACGTAGGCAATTGGGCTCAGTCTTGTTTATCCTGCCAACGTGCTAAAGTTCAACGGCACACAAAATCACCTCATGGACAATTTCAAATTCCACCTGGTCGATTTGAACACATCCATTTAGATATCGTAGGACCACTTCCTCCATCTAATGGATATTCTTACTTGCTCACCTGTGTCGATCGCTTCACTCGTTGGCCCGAAGCATACTGTATGAACAATATGTTCATATCACAACCGATCAGAGAACGCAATTCGAGTCTAAACTATTTACAGTGCTAACAAAACTCCTCGTATCTCATCGAATACGTACAACGGCTTATCATCCTCAAGCCAATGGCATGGTCGAACGCTTCCATCGGCAACTCAAAGCCGAACTAATGGCCTGTGGCCAGAAGCAATACAACTAATTGGAGCTCGGAAATACCAATCGTGCTTCTTGGAATTCGAGCAACAGTGAAAGGAGATCTGAAGTGAAGTCACCAGCTGAAATGGTTTATGGTCAAACGGTGAGTTCTTCATCGAAAATCCTCTTTCACCTATGCCAACTACTGACACAGTCATCGACCAACTGCAACAAACCATGCAATACCTTGCGCCTAAATCATCACGTCAATCCAAACAAGATGACGTTTTTGTTCCAAAATCACTCGATAACAGTGATTTTGTTTTCATTAGAATAGACAAGGTTCGGACGGGATTATCTCCTTCCTATGAAGGTCCATTTAAGGTCATTCGACGCCTTCGAAAACAATTCGTCGTATCGATTAATGGTAAAAACTATACCGTTTCAATCGATCGACTCAAACCGGCATATGGAATTCTGTGTTCGGCTGATCAATCATCAAGTCCTCGAACATACACAACCGTCCGTATTGCCACTACTCATTCAGTCATTCCCCAGGGAGGGAAAATCACTTGCGGGGGAGGCCTGTAGCGGTTCACTCATTCACTATTTATCTCGTTCATTCATTTCACTACTACAAATAAACTATATCTACTAAATATGTTTTCCGTACGAGATAAGTAGTTACAAAATATATCAAACAAATATATTTTCAACGGAAAATACAATTCATTTTTAAATTTATATTTTCCGTACCAAACCGCGCGCCACTCAAATTGTCTGCAGCAAATTCTGCGCCACCCGTTCTACTACTACTATGATTCAAAATTATTATCTTTTCTCGTATGCTTCATCGAATTCGATTCAGTGGTGAAAAATAAATTTAATTTTTTGTAATTTTAATAACATAAGAAATGTGTTAACTAAATAAAGGATAAAATTCATTAACAGTTATTTATCTTAAATTAAATATAAATATATTTTATTAATTTAAACTAAAATAAAGCGTACAAAAGTTTTATTATTTTGTGTACGCTAAAAACATTATATTTTCTTAAGCTTTATCATAAAGCGAAAAACATAGAAATGAGGCTACTCGTGCTATTATATTGTTGGAAGCGAGACAATAAATCAAAGGCATCCGACACAGTTATTTTTCGAGCGAAGCGACTTTTATTATTTTCAAATCTTACGAGCAGTTAAAATAAATTTGATAATAAACTTTGTTTTGAAAACTAAAAAAGTTTCAATTTTAAAGCGCAATTTCACGATAAAATAAAATAAAAATTTAAAGATAGCAATTGAATTGTACAGTTTATACGTTTATTACCTTAATAATATTAAAATGTTTTATTAATCCTTTAAAATTAAATACATAAAACTGTAACAATTGAATACAATGGTGAGTTGTTTGCAATCCTTGCTGGCATTTCCCATATGATTAGCAAAAATTACAAAAAGGTAACACCTCGGTTTCTCGTTTTTGATACAATAATTCCCCACGAATTGCAATTGGAACCGATTTTTGTTTGTTTGTTAAGATGTACATTAAATAATAAACATTTTATCATCTTACATCTTCGTTATTACTTTGAGAATCAAATTTCTCGTTCGAAACGAAAAATTTCTTCAATTGAGAAAATATTTTAAAAATAAGAAACTATTTCTCCAAACTAAACTCGTTAACTCGTTGTAACTACGAAAAATTAATTAATTTATTAATTAATAACACACTGGCGGTTGGAGCAAGCAAAAATGGTAATTTGTATATTGGTAAATTTTCAACTGATTTTCAACGTTCGTACGGTAATTGCTTCTGTAACTTTTTTTTGATGCTTTCACTGAATAAATCCTACATGTCATTTTTAACTAATTTTATTTTGACAAATCTAACAAGTAATTTTCATTTATATTTATAACTAATTCCTTGAATATAATTTCATGTTCTTGAAGCATTTTCAACTTAATTATTAATTATTGTCCATCAGATTTTGTTTATTCTCCTTGAAAATCATTTCCCCCGTGCAATAATTAACCCAAGATTTTAATATGGCGACATTTTGACGTTACTAAAAGTATGATTCGCAATATATACAAAAAAAAAACATCTCAAATTCAGAACACTAATAAATCAATTCCCCACATACCGATCCAAAAGAAATAATCAGGCTTTTTAATTTTCCCAAACCATTTGCATCAATATCAATCAAACGAAAAGCTATTATATTATATACATACATATACAGTGTACTCAACCAACCATTTTTCATCATCACGTCATGACATAAGAAAATACACTTAATAAAATCAAAGAGCTTTTATTTTTTAAAGTTCGACAAACTTTTCAATTGTTTCCTCTTACTTATGTATGGTATACCGAGAATTTAACGGTTTTACAACATCACAATAGAATTCGTTTAGTGTTAGAGCCTCCCTAAGGCATCTTTAACAACATATTACCTTATGTTTATGTTTTGCCACATTTGTTGTGTATTAGATGAACTTTTTGTTTTGTCTTTTTTTTTTTTTGCGAGAATGATGAACAACTTTCTAACATGTTATTAGAATTAGTTTTTTTTTTTCATACATAGACAGATAGTAAAGATATTTTTATTTCGTTTTGCTTTTTAAGAAACAAGTAAGGTGAAGATAAAATTCCCCATCAACAGGTGTACACCATTTTTTGTTTTGTTTATTAAGTTTTTTGTGTTGTACATCGTTCTTTAATTTATAGGTTTGGTGCTTTTTTTCAAGTTTTCTGTGGCTGGCTGTTTTGATTTATAGGCGTACAAGTATTCGTACATAAATTACCATACAGATATAATAAGTTGGTTATAGTTTTTAATTAATTTATTATGGTTAAAAAGTGAATACAGTTTTGAATACAAAATTTATGCGGGCTTTTCATAATTTCTAGCGATAAAGTTGTATGAATTAATTTTGTTGGCGTGGGTATAGTATTTTAATCTCTTTGAGTTCGGCATTAATAATTACAACAGAAGTAAATATTATAGTGGTAACTGATTTATTCAAATTAGAATTATTTGAGACGAAGATAAAGCTTCTACGGCTTTCCAGCTTTTACATTTTCCCCATTGTAAACTAAGAGAAGGCAAGACATTTGCCCAAAGGTAGCACGAACGACCCTTTACTATATCCTGGATCAACAACTTTATTTAAAAAAGTTTTTTTGAATTTTCCCTGAAGAGGACCAGCTGATAAAAATAGCTACATAAAAAGGCGCGAAAAAAATCTAATTAATAAATAATTGTAAATTAGGAACGAATTCGGTAAATTCTGAGCCGCTCCCAGAAATTTTATCAATTTCTGAGCCTATCGATAGTTTTCAGGATTTACAAATAAAAATCAATGCTGCTAGTATCTTTACCTCACAAAATATTGAACTAGATAACTTTAAGTAAAGACTCTCATGAAGATAATTACATATAAGACATTAATAAATTGAAACTTGTTACTGTTGAGAAAACTTTAAAAAATCAAATATTGATATTTTACAAGTTGTTCAATTGCGAAATTTTTAAAATTAATCTGTTTGTGTCAAAAATTTCTAAATTTTAAATTATTTTAAAATTATATCAGATAAAGATGAACATACAATTGTAATTTAGAAACAAATATTTACATATTTGTCATATTTGTTAGTCTTCGTTCGGTGGTGAAAAAAATTCAACTCGCAAATCAATCCCTTACTGAACCTCTTAACACAATCAACAGCTCAATTTACAACTCGACTTTCAACTCAATCTGAACGCAATTCTAAAAGCAATCAATAAATCAATCGACAATCTAACCTCAACTCAATCACCAATTTAACCTCAAATCAATCCCCAAATAATTCCCCAACTCTTAACACAGCCCTAACGCAAGCTAATTCAACCCTAACAGAACTTCAACTTAACTTCCCTCAAAACAAATCTCAACCCCTACTAAACTCATGTATGTGAAGTTACCTCAACATGCATCCAAAAAAATAACGCAGTGGTAACACTAAAATACAAATTCTCTCGTATTTAAATGTCAGCCTAAAAAAATTATTTTCTTCATATTTCATACAATAATACTATTTATAATGTTGGCCCAAAATGTTACTATCATGATGGCAAAATGAATCATGGCAGACTCTCAGACCAAAACTAAAACTATCGTGAAAAAGGCAACACACTAGAATACCTAAGGAGACATTTTTAAATTTTCGCAATTCATCAATCTCCCGATGACTTTTTGTTAGACGTATCAATTGGCAGTACTCTGGAATTTTTGAAAAATTTTGCCTTGGTGTTGGCATGATGAAATATGGCCGTAAAGATCGTAAGTCATATTTAATTCGATTTTCGTAGTTTAACTAAGCATTTTTCCAGTCCTGGTATTGTTAGCACCAAATTCCCGATAATTTTCTATAGGGCCTATCAATTGCCAGTACTTTGAAATTTTTTCAGGATTTTGTCATAAGGATAGCATGGTCGAATATGGCCGTAAAACCTTGTGAATGGTATTTAATTTGATTTTCGCAATTCTTCCAGTATTGTATTATTGGCACCAATCCTATGACGATTTTCTATTAAATTTGTCTGTTCCCAGTATCCTGAAATTTTTTCAGAATATTATCATAAGGATGGGCATGGTCAATCATGGCCGCACACCTCGTGAATTATATTTAATTTGATTTTCGCAATTCATATGAATATCAATTGTTGAATTATTGAATATCAATTGTGAATAATCTGGAAATGTTTCTGAATATTGTCATTAGGACATATTGTAAGGTCAAAAACGGCGAAAATTTTCGATAAGAAATTGCGAAAGTTAAATTAAATATTACTCACAACGATATTCGGCCATATTTGACCACGCCATCCCCTTGACAAAATTATGAAAAAATCCAGAATACTGGCAATTGATACGTCTACAATTTAGGATTTGAGAAAATACTCAGATGAATTGCGAAAATTTAAAAAGTTTTCGTTATGTATTCCAGTATGTTTCCTTTTCCACGATAGTTTTATTTTTTGGCTGATAGTCTGTCGTGATAAATTTTGCTATCATGATAGAAATTTTCTTGGTCTGACATTACGCCCGATCCTGCCTTCCAAAATTTTATGTTATCTTATGTAATTTTTGTTTTTTCAATACAAATTCATATAGGAAGCGAGGAAATGAAATAACATCATATGGGCCTATCCACACGAATATTTTTAACAACACCGTAACAACAGCATTCTGTATTCACACTGTTGTTATTCTTCTTTATGTATGTGTAAATTTACTTCATTTTTGGATTGCTTTGTTCGAGGTACGAACTGCAAACAATAGAAAAACACATGGCAATGCATATTCAATTTTTTTTATTTATTTAACTTTATATTTGTATTAGTGAGTAACAACACGAGAATACCAGAAATTTCATAATGCAAAAGTGCATTACAAATCCCCACCACAAATTTAGGTTTGTAGGCAGAGAGGTAAAGAAACGAGGATGAATACGGTTGTTAAAAATACTGGTGTGGATAGGCCCTATGAATTTTAACGTTTCAGAATCGGGCCCAATATAAATATTATTTTAAATTCAAATAGGAATAGCTTCAAGCCTGTTTAAACTCAACTATCAAGAAGTTAACCGCCCACTTAACTCTCAACTCGGTGGTTTGGCGTCTATTGGAGGGGGGGACCAAAGTTGGTAGATTAATCTTCCAGCTCCGTAACCTTCCAGTAGGCGCAAGTGTACGTACTGCCTCCTCGCGGCACCACTGGCAACAGAAACCATTAGGGAAAATGTGGCCTTTTGGGACAAGCTAAAGTACGGCGCTAAAGGAGAAAACCTTGACAAAAAACCCTAATCTAAGGTGGAGCAGCATATGCCGAAGGATGAATGGCTGATAGGTTAATCAGTTCATATATGCGGACTCTGGATACCAGGCACCCTCCAGTTTTATTTAGCCTTCCTGTAGTAAAGCTGGGCGACCTACAGGCAACTTCCTATTCCCAGCAACTCGGTAGAAAACTGGTAGCATTGGTTCCCAAGGACTTCGAGAGGGTAGTCCCACTTCCGTATATTCCTACCCGTGCCTCGTCTATCGTTTTGATTTTACTCTTAAACCGGTAAAATCAAAACGGTAGACGAGGCACGGGTAGGAATATACGGGAGTGGGACTACCCTCTCGAAGTCCTTGGAAACCAATGCTACCGTAGCAGAAGTAAATGATATAGTATACATCTAGGAGGGAGAGCAATGAGCCCAGATAGTATGTTTTGCGTGTAGAAGTATTTCCAACAGTAAACATCTAGGAGGGAGAGCAATAATCCCGGATAGTAGGTATCACGTATCGGCCGGCAGTATTATCAGGTTCATTAAGAGCCTGAATATTGACTGGGCGGATAATTATGCAGGGCTTTGAGCACAAAAGATTTTTTAGGTCGTAGTGCGAGGTGGCTAAACGCCCACATGGCCCACAACACTAATTGTAATTGCAAACAGCTTCAACTCAAACTATATTCAACCGAAACTTCACCGAAACTCAACCCTTAATCCAACCCTAAACTCAGCCGTAAAATTAACATGAACACAACTTCAATCCCTGACTATACCCTCAGATAAATCGTAAACTGAACTCTATAGCTCAACCCAAACCCAATACTACCTTACTGGACAACAACTCTACCCTCAATGCAACACTCAACTAAACGAACAACTCAATCCTGAAATCTACACGGTCCAAAAAACTAAATGCGCACGGGACCAAAACTCAGAACAAGTCAAGCTAACTTCCAATTCACATCTAAACTCAACCTCCAAATAAATTCCCGACTTAACGGCTGAAGGAACCTCAACTCATCTCCAACCTTAACCAACCATAACTCGACCACAAATTCAGCCCCATATCTACCCCAAACTCAACACCGCACGCAACCCCCATATCAACATGACCCGAATGTATTCCATGCGTACAAGAACTCAACCCAAGCTAACTTCCAACTCAACCCATACATCTACTACATCTACCTAACCCAACTTCTAATTCGACCAAGCTTTATTCGACCAATCGGAACTCAGCAACAGCCCAACTCCAACTGAACCATAACTCGATCTAAGACCCAGCTCTTAAATTAATCTGAAACTCATGCCCAACTCAACTCTCAAATCAACACTCAACTCAGGCTAATTTTAGTTTAACCGTGAACTCAATTTACAAATAAGTCCTCAACTGAACTGTATACTAAACCCTAACTAACCCCCAACTCAACCCACAAATGGAACCCAACTCAACTGCAAACTCAACGCGATTCGAATGTATTCGACCCTTCGAAGTATAAGATTCGTATTTGATTTAAATAAGAAACGAACGAATTTAATTTTCAAATAAGAATCCAATAATTTTGAGACTCGAATACGTTCGAATCGAATTCACAATTAGCCCCTTCCCCCCCAGCATATAAAGGGTGATCCAATAGGAGGTACTTTTTCCAGATGAGTATTCTCATTGGGATTCATGCGTGACAACTGTCATGTTCATATGACATTTGTGTGCAGTATTCACTGACATTTCACCATGAATAGACTTACTCGAGAACAACGTTTACAAATTGTGGAAATTTATTTAAAAAATCAGTGTTCAGTGAAAAATTGTTTTCGTGCTGTTCGACCATTTTATGGTGTTCATAATTGTCCAACTGAACGCACTATTCGCAAAACAATCAATAAATTTCGAACCACTTTTTCATTATTGGATATTCATCACCCGACTAGGGTGCGTACAAGTCGATCTAATGTAAATATTGCTGCTGTAGCTGAAATCGTACGTGAAGACCGCAATCAATCAATTCGTCACCGTTCTCAAGCTCTGGGTCACTCATATGGCATTGTGGCGTATTTTGAAGGGAGATCTTGGTTTGAAGGGATACAAAATAAAGCTTGTTCAATAATTGAAGCCGGTTGACCTTCCTTTGCGTCATCGATTTGGTTTATGGGCGTTGGAACAGCTCCAAATTGATCCATTTTTTATCGAAAAATTGTGTTCAGCGATGAATCTCATTTTTAGTTGAATGGATACGTCAACAAACAAAATTGTCATATTTGGGCTGATGAACAGCCAGAAGAGATTCAAGAGCTTCCAATGCATCCTGAAAAATGCACTGTTTGGTGCGGTTTATGGGCAGGTAGCATAATCGGACCGTATTTCTTTAAAAATGCAGAAGGACAGCGTGTAAACGTCAATGGCGCAAACTACAGAGCAATGATCAATGAATTTTTATTGCCAAAAATTCAAGGTATTGGTGCAACCGACTTGTGGTTTCAACAGAATGGTGCAACGTGCCACACAGCAGGCCAAACCTTCGATTTATTGAAAGAAAATTTTAATGAGAACATCATATCAAGAAAGGGACCCGTGAATTGGCCTCCAAGATCTTGTGATCTGACGCCGTTAGATTACTTTTTATGGGGGTATCTGAAATCACTTGTTTATATCGATAAACCACAACCGATTCCTGCATTTAGCAGCGAACATAACACGCGTAATTAACGGAATATCGGCCGAAATGCTCGAAAGAGTGCTCGAAAATTGGACCCATAAAATGGATCATTTAAGAGCCAGTCGCGGACAAAATTTAACAGAAATTATTTTCAAACATTAAATGTCATAAACCAAACTTACGTCACAAATACAATTTTTGATTATTAAATTGATTTTAATGCGTTTTATTTCAAAAACACTTCCGGAAGCTCTTATTGGAGCACCTTTTATAAAAAATTGGTCAACGTGGTAATATCATCACGTGGTTTTGGGTAAATTCTTATGGCAGATACCCGACCTTTTTGACGTACAATTTCCAAAAGCTTTTCAATTTTTCGCTTATCCATGTTCAACAGAAACAGATTGACGAATAAAAGCCGTTCTCGGGGTATCATGTATACAGACATACCTCCAGATACTCAGACATTCATTTTGACAGACCGACATTTTTTTTTTTACTTTTTTGAACTCAAGGGTTTTTAAAACGTCGTGAACAGTGTCGGACCAACCAAAATTTTTCGTTATTTTTGACAATATTTCAATTAGGACTAAACAAAATTGAGGTTTGCATAAATGCATAATAGTTCAGGCGGCTGGTCGTTTATCCCAAGAAAAAGATGCTTTAAGCTGAAATTCTGAATTTAAGTAGATATTTGGTCGTAGAATTTAAAAAAACTAACTTACCCGCGTTTTCAACATTTTAACGCGCCCAATCTTGCATCTGCGAGCTGGTAACATCTGAAAAATGATCTGAGTTGTTGGACAATTTTGGTGGCCGTATTCTGTTTTTTTGTTGTATCTCAACAACCGATGAACGAATTTGAATGGGACAAAAACCAACACACAACGTGAATTATTCTTCATAAGAAGATTTCGCCACCATTAAAATTGACAAAAAACGAAAAGTAGAAAATGTTTTTATTTAAATTTTAGTAACATCTGAATAGAATTATGTACTTGGAACATAAACCGTTGCACGCGGCTCAAGTGAAAATGGCCCTACTGATGTGGACAAAAAAGGAGAAACTGAAAACGTGTTTTTTGTTTTTTTCACGTTTTTCAACGGATGAACGACCTTTATTATGACAAAATTCGTTACATACAAAGTATTTGTATTTGTGAAAATTTCAGCTATTTTCTACAAAAATTGGTCAACTTTGGACACTCCGACAAAAAAACTTCATGGCATTTTTTTTTGTTTTGAGAAATGTCCTCTTTTTTGATTTGGTTGGATCCATTTTTCAATATTAGTAGCTTAGAAAACTGACAAATTACAGATTTTTTCCCTAAACCTCAAAGATTCCCACTTCCGCCATCGGGGCGTTTGGGAGAGGGGGGGGGCAGGTAGAGGAGTGGTAAGATCTTTTTTATTTCTACACGCAAGAATTTATTTAAATAGAAATTCTTTCGGTGTAAAGTAATTGTTTCTTGGGGTTTGCCTGGAATAAGGCTGATTATTTTTAACTTTTTCGGAAGTTATAGAAAGAATAGGAATTTTAATCTCGTATACGTATTAAGTAAAATGAATTTAGCCCGAGAAAAATAAATCGCCGAAAATTCAACCTACATAATTTTATTCTGCCTAATTCCTAATAAATTTCCACCCGAAACTACACATCCAAAAATAAAAGTAAATTTCCATAACTGTTTATGAGAGAAATGACAGAAGTGCAACTCTTATCGAATTATGTATTACATTTCTAAAAACTGAGGGTAATATTTTCAACATAATCTTTCTCAATTTTGTATTCCTGGATAAAAATTTGGGTCGAAATCTATCTTTTCCAAGAACTTCAATGATGGTTTGTTAGCCTTCATTCAAGTTAATCTATAATAGAGCGTTTTAATTTTTTTTTTCAAAGGTAAACATTTTAGGAAATAACCGGCCAATTTGAAGGAAGGACATATTAAGAACAACAAATATAATTTTTGTAATTACACCTAGTTCCCCAGCAGCTTCTTTGGAATTATAAAAATTATAAAATTAGCTGTGTCTAGCTGTAAGTGTTTCTCGTACAACTTTGAAACAGGTAAATAAAAATAACTTTACTATTTGAAGATGGATAAAACGCACCTCCAAATACTTGATTCCAAAAATTGTATTGCATATCAGTTTCCAACTTCAGTTCAGTTTGTGGTAGCGAAAAAAAGCTAAGTGAATCGGTGACACTTACTACTTATGCCAACATTTCGTTTAGTTATTAAAGGATTGAACAGTTTACATAGAGAAAGAAAACAGCCAAAGATCTCAAGGAATTCCCTAACACTCTGCTCTCTTGTTCCTTCTCTTGTGCTTCCGTCCATTTCTGCCTCTAGTAACAATTCTGTTCAATACATCTGCCGCCGGATTGTCTTTAGATATGCAGCTCTAATTCTTGGGGATCAGTTTTGACCCCCCTCCCTCGAGTCAAAAAAAAATCGGATTTCAAAATGGTGTCTGTTGGTGAAAATGGTGCCCAGATGATTTAACCAATTCGAAACTTCACACTTAAGGTTTTTTCCTTAAAGGGAGGTCGCAGTGAATATAAGTGAAAATCAGCCATCCCAAAAGTGGCAGTGCCCAATATATTCTTCAAAATTCCCCATTCGTAAAAGAAATTCGTGTCTTGGACCCACCTCAATTTTTTAATTTTGAAATTTGAAAGAATGTTTTATAAATTTGAATGAGATTCCGAATAATTTTATACAAAACGGATTTGAACGAAATTTTAATGTTATCAAATAAGAAATAACTAGGGATGATATCAGTAGGTGGACATCATGTCGAGTCGAAATCATACGAGACATTGATAGGCACTCAATGTTCCTAAGTGCCATTAATTAAAATATCAAATTCATAAATATTCATTTCAAGGCAGTTTCGAGATATTGTGTGACACAACACCTTCGTTAGTATCATTTAAGCAAGTAGTTGCACTATTATTCATGTATTACCTTTGAAGAAGATAATTTCCCAGAATTGATTAAAATTTGTTCGGTAGAAGCTCTTTAAATTTGCGTATTAGTCCATCGTGACAAACTTTATCAAAAGCTTGCGCAATATCTAAGAAAACAGTAGAACAATATTTCTTTTCCTCAAAGGCGCTTTTGATTGCATTAACAACACTGTACTTCCTCTGTGGTACCATGTTGCTTTCGAAATCCAAATTAATGACATATTTTCGAATAGCCTTGAGATTGTGGGCAGCACGATTATTGATGATTCGATAAGGTGGAATTTGTGTTTTATTTTTTCCAGGCTTTTGTAACATTGTGATTAAAGATATCGTGAGCAATAAAGAATTACCTTATCATTTTTCCCGTATAATCAAGGTCAGGTCCAGGTGCCTTTTTCGGACTCATGCAATTTTTAATTAAATTCTTAATTTTTCCATTTATATTTAAAGGGCAAACCGTCAGCCATTTGCTCGGGGAGCACGAAATTACAGAGAAACCTCATTTCAACGGACATCGACGGGACTAAAAAGTTGTCCGTTGTAGTGAGGTGTCCTTTAACTGAGGTTTTGTGATTTTTTTTTTATAAAATTTTTATTGGGATTCTATTTCTTATCCGATTTTGATGAAATTCAGCATTTCCAATGGAAATGGGATTCTCAAAGATTTTTAGAGGAAGTTCTGGTATATAACCAATTGGGAAGAAACTTGGCCATTTCTTATCCGATTTTGGTGAAATTCGACATGATTTTTATATATGGCCAAGTATAATGGAACTTGCCTATTTCTTTACCGGTTATGATGAAATCTGGCATGTGTGTTGGAAATAGGATTCTAAAATGATTTTTGGATGAAATTTTGGAAATTGGCCAAGTATCATGAAATTTGCTTATTCCTTAAACGATTAGATGAAATTCGTCTGGTTCGTTGGAAATGGGATATTACAATGGTTATTTGATGTATTAAATAACTTGTTCTATAAATCATTTTAGAATCCCATTTCCATCGTGCTAGCTGAATTTCTTCAAAATCAGATAAGAAATGGCCAAGTTCCTTCCTAATTGGCCATATTCCAGAACTAAATAATGCTCCTATCATCGCAGAAATGTCTGTCCGTTTCCATTCTAATAAAGTGTCTGGTTACTAAGGGATGTTTTCATCGAGAAATTCAGTTTTGGAAGGGACTTAAATGTGTGTCCGTTGTAGTGAGGTGTCTCTTGTAGTGAGGTGTCTCTTGAAGTGTCCTTTGAAATGAGGTTTCACTGTATTAGTTTTGCCGTGTGGCACTGACTTTCTTTTTCTAATCGGTGGGGGCGAGTTAAAAATCCATCCTTTCGGATGCCGAGAGTTTACTTAAATAATTCTGAACGCTCTGGTTTTTTTCTTCTAGGAATGCAAATCTTATGGCCTTATAATAGCTCGATTTAATTTCCATTCCAATAACGGTGATTTTGAGTGTTGCGTTTACAGTAATTAAATTTGAATAGTAATTCAAACTGAAAACTGAGGAGTACATTGCAAATATATTACGTTACAATATAAAATTTGCGCTTTCAGTCGAAATTCGAAGGAACGATAATAACTGAAATTTTTAATGAAGAGAGCAAGTTAGAGTAAATTGAATTACAGTTTATGTATTATGAATAATTTGAAGGCAAAAGTGGTATTTGAACAAGGCGGAACAACTAAAGAAATCTTAATTTGAATGAAAATACCGGATCTACTAGATATTGGGTAAATACGGTAGACATTTGGTTATTTCCCACAATGTATTACACACACTCCTATACAAAAGCATACACATAATATTATTGACTTAACCGTAGTAAGATAACAACAATCGCTATTAAGAAAAAAAAAAAAATATCAAAGAAGGAAAGAAATTAAAAAAAAATTATTACGAGCTTGAAATACTGCGAAGTTTAAAGAAAAGAAACACCACCATCAGCAGCAACAACAGCAGCAGGCAAAAACAACAACAATAACACAAATAAAAAAAAAATGTTTATGTTTTTATTGTAAGATTGCTGCTTGCTTGCAAGCAGACCCAAAAAACCGGTATTTTTATAAATAGAACTGAATCAGAAAATTCAAAAGTGGAATTTTATTTATAGCATATTTTATTTCAATTTTGGAATATATTCCATCCATTATTTCACAACAACAACTAAGACGACGATGGGGAAGGCGGAGAGAAAAAGAATATCAGCAGCAGGTTTATTATTAATGAAGATGATTTTGTTTGGTACGGTGTATACGTTTTTTTATATTGAATATCCCAAAAAATCATAAATATCTCAATCATTCCATCATCTTCTTATAATATACAAACCCATACACACATATACGAGTACATAGTTATGTGAATAATCCGTTATCAGATCATGCGATCCAAGATTCGTAACAAACTTACATACAGAAACAAAACTTTAGTATAATTATGACAAATGTGTTAATTGATGATTTTATTGGTTTTTATTTAAATTTATGATTATTGTTATTATTGCTATTAATATATGCATTAATATTGCAGTGGTGGTGGGTGATAAACCAAAAAAAAAAAAAACAGTTAACCGATTTTGTCATTTAAAGAAATTTATGCATAAAGCCGGTAGTTTGGGTCATTGATATAGTGGTATTATTTATATAACTTGTTTGCAATTTTTTTTTTGTTGTGTGTTTGGCAATAAAAATAAATTAAAGATCATCACAATAAAAAATCGAATTAATTTGTATGAGATCGCGCGGCTCATGCGGCGACAACGACGACGAAGACGCCGGTATTTCCTAATACATTTTTATGCTCTTGCATTTTGAGCGGATTATGTAAGTTTGTTGTTTTTTTAAAATCTTGATATTTGTTTTTACGCGATTTTAATTACTGATTAACCATTTTGTGTTGGGATTAGGATTCTATTAATAGAATGAGTTAAGTGGTTTGCGGTCATCTTGTTGAACGAATAAAGTTTTGTATTTTTTTTTCTTGATTCAGCAACAGCAAGATATTCAGTTGATAAGAAACATTTTTCATTGCGTTGTACATATATCGAAAAGTTTCGCTTCAAGGTAATAAACTTTTAGAGATAAGTAGAAAAGGAAATATTGACTTTTTGCAAAAGCTCTTTATAGACCATTACATTATTGATCTTTTTGGGTAGCGGAAAATTTTTTTGGATTGGAGAAATGCCATTTATTTGCTTTTATATTTGTTCTTTGAACGATTATGAAACAAACAAGAAATTTCCCAATAGGAACCAATGCGATTTAGAAATGTTGATCTATTCGTATAAAGTTCAACGTTTCTCTCCCTTTTAGCTGTTTTGTTAGCAAAGAATTTTTCAAAAGCTAGCTTTAGAAATAAAAATTAATTTTAATCTGGATTTTAGATCATTTCAGATTTCAATGAATTCGCCATTCAAACAGTTACAATTCAATCAACTCGTCAAATACACGCAATTGTGAGGTTTAGCTAGACCAACGACCATAAAAAGTGCCAATATGGCAATTTTTATTTTCGTAAAATGCATCAAACCGTCGTATGTCACGAGCTCCCGAGAATCGGCCACGCGACTGCTGCTTCTAAATGGGTTTGCTGGTGGCGATTACGTTCTACGCAAAAAAGGGAATTGTAGGGTAGTTGAAGATGCACGCCGAAAATACAAAAAAATTCTGATATGAGGGTCAACGTTCTACATCACTGCAGAAGGTGCAACTCTACATCGACGTGTCTGGCTATTTAGGATACTATCATAAAGCTTATGCACCACCAATCGTTTTAATAGATAAAAAGGATGTCGAAAGTCGCATTTGCGCCCATACCTAGATAGATTAATAAAATTACTCAAAGTTGAGTAGCTGGTTACGATGCCTATAATTGATGTTTAGTTCGCTGCGGAAAACCAAGAGGCCGAGAGGTCTTTTCGGAGGATGAAAAAAAATTGACAGCCGGTGATGAATTTTAGTCGCCATTGCATGGATTCTGATCGCAATATCATAATTACAAATGTATATTTTTACCATCCTTTAATTTGACTATCAGTCAATTCAGTCAAGAGGAATAGCACCTTAATACATGTTTTATTTTCTATCAATTTTAGAGAGGTTGATCAACAAAAACCTTCATATAACCGAACAACCTAAAAGGAGTAACGTCCAAATAAAGAAAGTTCTTTCCCTTGGATTGCTTGGCTGAAAGTTTAATATAAAAATTAAGTTGATATATTCATCCACTGCTGCGGCCACAAAACCAACACAAATTAACTGCCAGTTATATCAACCCAATAAAAGATTATGTATCCAAGCTACTATACCATTCAATAAATTATGTCAGAAATCGATATATCAAATCAAAATTCGAAGTATTATCCCATACCAGAATTGGAATCTTTGGTGACAAAATTCGATATCTCATGTCAGAATTCCATACTTCATATCACAATTAGATATACAATATCAGTATTTGCATTTATGATGACAGAATTCTATATAATGCCAGAATACGCCATGTCATAAATTCGAGATATTATGCCAGATCCCAGTCATGTCAGAATTTGAATTGTTGATGCCAGAGTTCGAATCATCATGTCAGAATCCGATAAAGAATGTAAGAGTTAGATTTGCAATATCGAATTTGTCAGAATTTGAGTTTTTGATGTTAAAATTCGGTATATCATGTCAGAATTCAATATGAAAATATAAAGGGCTGAAACCTCACGAGGTGATCAGAACATCGGTCTTTGGTATCTTCAATGGGGATAACATTCATCTATGTCATAAAGTTGGTGTGACAGTTTTGACATTATTGATTTCTATTTTAATGAACATATATTTACTTATACAACAGCAGTAACATGAGTATAGGCATCCAATTTAATAAGAAAAATCGTATTCTAGAACTTTATTGTATACCGAACGTAGTATACAAAACTATTCTGATATTTCTAACCGTGTAACTGGCCATATTGCAGAACTTTATCCAAAAATCATTTTAAAACCCCATTTACAACGCATATGTCAAATTTCGTAATAATCGGGTAAGTAATAACCAAGTTCCATCCTACTTGGCCATATTCTAGAACTTTATCCAAAAATCATTTTAGATTTCCATTTCCAGCACACATGTCAAATTTCATAATAATCGGTTAAGGAATAGCCAAGTTCCATCCTACTTGGCCATATTCCAGAACTTCATAAGTACTCACTACATCCTAATCCAACACCAATTCAACTCCAACTCAACTTCAACTCAACTCGCAAATTGACCCCTAACTTAACCTTCAAATCAATTCCCAATACAATGCCCAATTCAATAATCAAACCAGCATATTATATAAAAAATCGTAAATATTTATAAAATCAGGTATTTTGGGTCAATTCGTATGGCAGTTACCTCACTCTCTTGACGTACAGTCTCCAAAAGCTTTTCAAATCTCCGCCTTGACCATTGAAACAGATTGGCGAAAAAAAAATTCAAAATCGGACAAGCCTTTCTCGAGATACCACTGGTACAGACATCCAGACAGACGGACCTTTTTTTTTTGTTGCTTTTTCAGACCGAGAAAAGTGATTTTGGACCAACCAAATTGTTCGTCATTTTTGACAGGATTTCAATACTTTGGTCTTTTTAGACCGAAGCAATTTCAGAGTTTGAAATAGTGATATCAGAATTCGATACATTATGTCAATACACCATACCAGAATAAAATTAATTATGTTAGAAATCGAAATATCATGTCAAAATTCAATATGTCATGTCAAATTGATTTGATGCCAAAAATCATATCAGGATTCGAAAACTCATAAGTGAATTCGATATGTCTTATCAAAATTTAAATCTTTGATGTCAAAATTCGATATCTCATATCAGAATTTGAATTTTTGATACCAGAATTCGAGTTATCATGAAGAATTCCATACTGCATGTCAGAATTAGATATGGGGCATTCTCTGTCAAATCGGCCACCCCTGTCATTGCAATTGCAAATCTGAATTCCGTTAGTACAGGTAAATAATTAGTACATTTATGTGATTATAAAAGGGTTGCTATTGTAATGTGTATCCGTTACACATTTAATTTTTTGAGATAAATAAACTTTTTTGGGCTTATAATTTTGCTTAGAATGCCTACCTTTTAATGCGTCCTTGAATTTTCAAAATGGCGGACCATATCTGCTAAGGAAGTCTTTAATTTTTAATAAAAATGATATACATAAAAACGTAATTTTAACTCGGTTAATTTACTCAAAAGTGTTTTTGGCATCATAGATTACACATTTTTTATTATTTTTTTACAATTCCAAGATGGCGAATCCAAGATGGCTGACAAAATTGGCAAATTTTTCGACGTTCATAAAGATCGTTAGAAACATGTCCTAAAAGGTTTTCGGGGCCGCTGGTCACGAATTTTAGGTCAGAACTTTAATATTCAAGATGGCAGAAACAAAATGGTGCTCGAATATGGCCGAAAAAGGCTAATTTTTCGACGTTCATAGAAATCAATAAAAACTCGTTGTAGGGGGTTTTGGGGTCGGTGATCATTGATTTAGGGTCAGAATTTGAAAATTCAAGAAGGCGAACCCAAGATGGCCACCATAATTGTCAATTTTTCAACGTTTATGAAAATCGATAAAAACATGATCCTGGGGTGTTTTCGGGGATGACGAATATGAGGTCAAAATTTAAAAATTCTCTCAGAAAAGTATCAGATTCTCGATAAAATGTGTTATTTTTAGATATTTTTTCAAAAAATGTCCAAAAATAGCACATTTTATCGAGAAGCTGGTACTTTTTTGAGAGAATTTTTAAATTTTGACCTCAGATTCGTGATCAGCGATCCCGAAAACCCCCTAGATCATGTTTTAATCGATTTTCATAACCGTTGAAAAATTTACCTTTTATGGCGGCCATCTTGGGTCCGCCTTCTTGAATTTTCAAATTCTGACCCTAAATTAATGATCACCGACCCCGAAAACACCCTACACCGAATTTCTATTGATTTCTATGAATGTTGAAAAATTAGCCTTCCTCGGCCATATTCGATCACCATCTTGAATATTAAAATTCTGACCAAAAATTCGTGATCAGCGACCCCGAAAACCTTCTAAGACATGTTTCTAACGATCTTTAGGAACATCAAAAAATTTCCCAATTTTGTCAGCCATCTTGGATTCGCCATCTTGGAATTGTAAAAAAATAATAAAAAGTGTGTAATCTATGATACCAAAAACACTTTTGAGTAAATTAACAGAGTTAGAATGACGATTTTATATCATTTTTATTAAAAATTAAAGACTTCCTTAGCAGATATGGTCCGCCATTTTGAAAATTCAAGGACGCCATAAAAACGCCATACGGCATTAAAAAGTAGGCATTCTAAGCAAAATTTTAAGCCCAAAAAAGTTTAGTTGGGTTTTCTGGTGGCCGATTTGACAGAGAATGCCCCATATGCAATATCAGAATTTGTATTTATGATGTCAGAATTCTATACAATGTGTCAGAATTCAATATATCATGCCCGAAATTGACATATCACATATTCGAGATATTATGCCAGAGTCCTATAAATTGTACCATTCGTTACCATGTTAGAATTCGATATTTCGTGTTGGAATTTGAATATAAGATGTCAGAATTGATATAGGTATCACGACTGAATTTGATACATCATGTCAGAATTTACATTTTTGTTGTGGGAATTTATGTGCTAAATGTGTCAATCATGGCATAGTTCAATATGTCAACTCGGGATTTGAATTTATGATGTCGGAGTTCGATATATCATGCCAACACTTGGTAAATCATATCAGAATTCGATATGTAATGTTCTGATTTAGAATTCGATTTCTAATCAGAATTCGCATTTATGTATGTTATGCCAGAATTGGATATATCAAGCCAGAATTCGATTTGTCCTGTCAAAATTAGAGCTACAAATCGAATAATCGCGAATTCTAGATTATTAAAGGAATTTTGTCTGTCTGTCATTACACGATTTTCACAAAAACAGGATTATTTCGTTTTCAGAACGTGATTTTTGACAATCAGGATAAATAAAAATCGCGATCAATTTTGTGTCTGTCTAAGTTATTATGTCAAAATGAGATAATGATGACAGAATTCGATATGCCAAGCCAGAATTTGAATTATTTATATCCAAATTCAATACTTCAGAATTCGTTATGTCATTTCAGAATTTGAAAGGTTGTCACAATTTGATAAATCAGTCATGAAGCCTTCAGAATTCCGTAAATCATTTGAAAATTCGATATGTTATCTCAGAATTCGATAGGTTATATCAGAATTTCAAGTTTTGGATTTAGAATTCGATATCACAAGTCAAATTTTATATGTCACGTCGATATTTGATCTTTTTCCGTATTGGACATATTCGGTCAAAATTCGACATATTTTGCCAGAATTCGAAAGGTCTTATCAGAATTTGATATATCATCTCATAACTTCAGAATTCGATACATCTCTCAAAATTCGAGATGTCAAATTCTGAAGTCTTGAGATGATATATCAAAGAATTCCATATCTCATATCAAAATTCGATAAATTTCTTTAGCGTTTGACTTTTTGAGGTCAGAATTCAATAATTCATGTAAGAGCTTGAGTATGAATGTCAAAATTCGATATATCATGCCGGTATTCGATAAAATATATTAGAATTCGATAAGTCGTGGCAGAAATTAATTTTGTGACATCAGAATTTGAGTTATTGTGTACGTGTAAAAAACTGTGTATATTACACAGTGTAATTTACTCGCCCAACTGTAAATTGGCAGTTTTTCCGATTATTTTTAGAAAATTGGAATAAGACGAAAATAGTATTGCCTGATGAACTTTTTATCTTGCTTGGAATGAAATTCTGGAACAACTTCACATATAGACGAAGGACATCGTGAATTGCAACAGATCGTGAATTATTAAGACAACAACCGGTAATATTGGATGAGGTTACGGTTGTCATTCGTAAAAAGAGAAACTCTCCTTTTTCTCTGCCTTCGTTAACGGTCTGTTGGTGAACTTTTGAAAAGAATATAACCTCTTGGTTTATAGTAAGAAGTAACAAAAGACAAAGTTCTCAATCATTAGGATTAAAAATACGTTTTTTCTGTCTGGCTAAAGTTATCTCATAGTTGTCTATAAACTGTTGTTTACACTTCTGTGGACTTCCAATTTCCTGTATTCTAGAGTTCTGGCGCAATATAAAACTCAGTTCAAAGCTGGGAATAATTGTCAAAATATCTTGAAAATTTTCGAAATTAATTATTTTTTAACTGCCTAATTTGAATTTGAATATAAATTATATCGTTTCTGATGCTTGCACAGTATTTTAAATTTTTTGCCGACAGAATTTCGTAGTTTGTGTAATTTGTCGTATATGAATAGGGGACGACCTCTTGTTTTTGTTAAATTAAAACCTATTCTAACACAGTGAAATAAATTTTGTGAATTTTTCAATAAACAAAAGGGATATTGTTTTGCATGATGGTTTTCCGTACTAGGGTTTCGTGAGTATTTTCTAACGGTGGCTAATTAATTTAACAGAAGGATTAATACCGTTATTTATCTTTTTGGCTTTAAAACCTCGCTATTCTTGAATGAATTTCAATGGAAACAAACATATTCCCATCTCCAAATGATATGCGCTTAAATGTATGTAAAAATGCCCTTAATGCTTTATTTATTTTCTAACATTCACAATCACGGAATGAACTATATTCGTTTTTCGCTATTCGATATTACAAACATTTATTCGTCCATCCCTTTAACGGATTCAGCATTCCATAAGTTATCGCCTATTGATATGATCATAGGCTCTAAGATTTATAAAGAAATTATGTTGCAGGTAAACAATACATATCGAAGGAGTTACCTCCATTATTCAACACCATATTTGGCTAGGTCGTCGTAGGAAAGGTAAATTACTCACCAAATGTCCCTGGTATCAATACTATACTTCCAAACCAAATGATTTAATACTAGAACCAGAGCAGCAAATCATGGCTTGCATGAACCAATAAGAAAAGAGAAATACATATGTACACTATACGATCTTTACAAAAGAGTTCAGCTATTTTGGAAGCTGGAAAGTTTCGAACCAAAATATAATTATTCTTTGTAGGAGAAAAGCTAGCTGTGAGGAAAATTTTCTGCGCAACTATATGCGAGATAATGAATGCAAATTTATTGTTGCTTTGCCTTGCAAACCTAATATTGATCATTTGGGCCAGTCAAGTAGCTCAGCCTTGAAGCAATTTCTCTGGTTAGAAAGAAAATTGGATAAGCAACCAAATAAAAAACGGCAATACGTTGAGTTCATTAAAGAGTACAGAGGCATGGGACACATGGAAGAGGTACACCTGCCATATGACAATACGAGCAGCATAAAGTATTATATCCCGCACCATTGTGTGATAAAGGATAAAAGTACTACCACGAAGCTGAGAGTTGTTTATAACGCTTTTCATAAAACGTCTTCGGAGATTTCACTCAACGGTTGTCTCATGGTCGGACCGAATCTACAACAGGATCTGTTTTCTATTGTTATGCATTTTAAAAAGCAGCCCGTAGTATTCACCGGACACATCGCCAAGATGTACCGACAGGTACGGTTTAAAAGTGAATTTAAAGATTTACATCTCATTTGGTTTCGTGAAATTAAAAGAAAATAAGTGTTACCGTCTATGTACCGTAACATATGGTACTGCGTCGGCTGCATACTTGACGATAAAATGTCTTTTTCAGCTTGTTGGTGAAGAAGGCAACATGTTACCAAATGCAGCGACGGTTTTGAAACGGGATTTCTATGTGGATGATGTCCTTACCGGTGCACAAAAAAAGTAGAGGCTCAGATTTTAAAGCGAGAACTGATAGAATTACTGGCAAAGGATGGCTTCGAACTACGTAACTTTGAATCCAACGTAAATGAATTATCGTATCAGTAGCAAATGCCAATACAATGGAAAACTTGGTAACAATTTTGGGAATTAATTGGGATAGCAAGCAGGGTACGAGATAAGTTGTGAATTGCTTGCTGATTGGAATAATTACAAACGCCAACGCGGTTGATACTGCGAGCTCCAAGGCAACAGAAATCGAGTCACATGGATTCGGAGATGCAGAAGGAACAGTGGAGGTAAAGCTGCAATGTGCTAAATCGCGCGTTGCACCTTTGAGCGGTCAAACGATCCCACGCTTAGAGCTCTGTGCAGCTCTCCTCTTGGCTGAAGTCGTGGATAATGTAAAGACCTCAATGGAAATCTGCTTTAATAGCATTTTGTATTAAAGTGTTTCCACGATCACACTGCATCGAATTGGAAACGTACCATCAAAATATCAAACATTCGTTGCAAATAGAATCACTCAGATCCAGGAACTGAATAATCCTTCAGATTGGAATTATGTGCCAAAGGATGCAAATCATGCGGATGTCATCTCTAGGTCAGCATTGCCACGGGATCTTAAACATAACGAAATTTGGTGGAACGGTCCAAAATTTTTTCGTAATACGACCGAATGGCCGATACGAACCGACTCACCGAATGGTGAAAATTTAGAGCTCCGTAAAGTTGAGGCTGCCTTGTTTAATGAATTTGAATGGGATATATTCCATCGCTATTCTTCATATACTATAGGCTAGTTCGTGTCACTGCATATTGTCAACGGTTCATAAAAAATTGTCGTAATCTTTTAAGATTGCGTTGTTATGGAGCGCAAGAACGCAAGATGCGACTAAAACTCTGATAAAATATGTTCAAGGCATTGCATTTCGGCAAGAAATGAATAAATTAAAGCGATCGGGAACTGTATCACAAAAAAGTAAGGTACGGTCACTTCGACTAGTCACAGACAGATGCAGATGGGTTTCTCCGAGTAGGAGGAAGACTCCAGTATGCAAATATACCCTACGAACATATTCGATTATTACATTGCGGCCCTCAAAGCCTGCTGTATAATTTACGTACAGAATTATTGGATAACCAATGGACGAAATTTATGCCGCAAAATAATAAAGGATTGTATTACATGTTTTCGTGTTCAGCCAACCATACAAAATCAATTGATGAGTATCCTACCGGAACACCATTCTTGGTTGTAGGTGTTGATTTTTGCAGGCCCTTTAATCTTCGTTACGTTTATAATAAAAGGGTTATGTCAAAAGTAAAGCGGTATTAATTTGTTTTTCAAGAAAGGCTGCGCACTTGGAATTGGTTGAAAGGTTGAGTACATCATCGTTTATTGCAGCTTTACGTCGTTTCACCGGTCGCAGAAGACTTTCTAGTCACATATACTCGAACAATGCTACCAATTTCGTACTAGCAAAGTTGGAGTTAATGGAATTGAAAAAATTAATGATGTCAGATCCTCATCGAGAATTATCCTCTTTTTTTTATTTTTTTATTAGGCTTGACTCCTATATAAATTAGAGCCATATTGCAAAGAGAATCACCCTCATTGATAACACGATGCTATGGCAGGAACACGGTTGAAACACCTGATCAGCATGACATACGGCTTGAAAATGATCGAAGCAGAACTTCTTCTTCAAGAGCGGATGATACATCTGAACAGCATGGCATACGGCTTGGAAACGATCGAAACAGAACTTCTTCTTCAAGAGCGGTTGAAACACTTGAACAGCATAATATACAACTTCAAAACTATTGCTTACGATATCTTGAAATTAAATCAATCGCCGTAGAAGAACAAACGACGGCTACCCAAAAGTTTCGAGAGCTGGCAGAAAGTGTATTCAGTAATAAAACAGCAATTCCTGAACATTTTTTGAGATTAATGAACATCGTGTGCAAACATTGCTTTTCGCTTAAAAAGATAACGCACTTGATAACTATCCCGAGTATTTAGAAAATCTTATGACCTCTGCCAGAAAGCAAACAATTTACGGAATGCATACGATCGTAAATAATTCATTTGCGTTTGCCTCGACTGGAGCTAGCATTAAGCCACTTCAAGGAAAAGGACCGTATTGCTTTTGCTTATGCGGACAAATAGTTCATCGGATTGGAACAGTGCATCTTGAAGGAAATGAAGCCAGAAAATTTGCCCAGATATACGTGTTGGACCCTGATGATGCAGTCTACTAACGAATGAACCTTCCAGAGAACAAGCAGTGTTACAAGTGCACTAATTTATGAAGGAGACAATGACCATAGGCGGTACAATGCTCCAACGGTTAACGAAGTGAGAACCACCGTTTCATCGGGATATTCTTATGTATTTACATGATAACCAACCTGACCAACCAAAATTTAAACGGATTGACATTTGTTATCCTCATTTAGATACCATAACGTACCCGATTTTATTTCCGACGAGTCAGGAAGGATGGAGCACATAAATTTGTCGCTGTAAAAAGAACGAGACAGATAAGCGATCCCGAGTATCAATGAAGGAATATTTTTCTTATCGTTTGTCAGTTAGAGAGGTGTTTTCCCAGTTGCTGAACGCAGGACGTTTAACCCAGCAGTATGTAGTTGACGCTTATATTCGCGCAGAGTCAAAAGTTTTTCAATGGGTCCGAAACAATCAACCGGCATTGAGAGCAAATAGCTATAAAGCTTTAATGGAATACTTAAATCGTGACGCAGATTCTGAAAACAAGAAGGCTGGAAAATCTGTAATATTGCCATCTAGCTTTCAGGGTAGCCCTCGCAATATGCAACAGCATTACCAGGATGCTATGACAATTATTAGAAAGTATGGAAAGCCGGATCTTTTTGTCCTCATGACCTGCAATCCGAAATGGAAAGAAATCGTAGAAAACCTTGAGCCCTGGCAAAAAGTGGAACATCGGCCAGACTTGGTAGCTAGAGTTTTTCGGCTAAAGTTAAATAATTTAGTAACGGACATTATGAAAATTCTCTTTTTGGAACTGTGAAGGCAATCGTTCATGTAATAGAATTTCAAAAGCGAGGATTGCCACATGGTCACATTTTAATCATTCTGGATGATGATTCAAATTTACGAACTGAAGAAGATATCGACAATGTTATTGCTAAAATTCCTGACCAAGAATTATCGCCTCATCTTTTTGAAATCATTGTTAGAAATATGATCCATATACACTATGTGGCAACCGTAATCTAAACAGTCCATGCATGGTGCAAGGGAAATGTTCCAACGCTTTTCCAAAAGAATTTCAAGGTTTAAACTCAACCGAAATTTAGATAATTCAGATGCAAAACAGTGGAAATATTGGGAAATTTCCCGTTCAGTACGTTTGGAACGACAACAACACTTCCTGGAAACAGCGACAACGTGGTGGGAATAAAGTAATTGGTCGGATGTATATTGTTAGTATCAAGGATTATGAAAGATTTTATCTTAGACTCTTGCTTCAACTTGAGACAGGAGCTAAATCATTTGAAAACGTTAGAACGATTGCAGTTAGCGGCGGGGTCATATGTTGTGAAACACACCAGGAAGCAGCAAAGGAAAAAGGATTTCTTTTAGATGATTCAATTTGGCAAAAAACTCTGGAAGACGCCAAATCGTATGCTATGCTGCCCAAATGAGACAGCTTTTTGCATATATTTGTGCCTTTTCCTCGCCAACTGACTCTTTGTTGCTTTGGAATGAAAATAAGGAAGACATGACTGAAGATATATGCCGCAAACTCCACGGTTGGGATGAGCATTGCACCAGTTGCGAATCGTATGCTTTGAAGGACATTCAATCCGCATTAAGAATACTAGGAATAACTCTAGAGTCTTTCAACCTACCTAATGTTACAAGCGGATTACGTAATATTGACTACGCTCTATTCAATTTTGAAGAAGAGAAGAAGATTGCCGAAAATATGATCTCCTATTTTAACCCCATGCAGTCCTGTGTATTTCACAAAATTGTTGATGCAACTCAAGATAAAACCAGAAATTCAAAATGTTATTTTCTTGATGGTCCTGGAGGATTCGTCATTTTCGCGCAAGAAAGCACCTAGTTTTGGCTATGGCAACAACTGGAGTAGCTGCTAATTTATTAATTAATGAACGAACATGCTATTCACTTTTTAAATTGCCTGTACCAATAGGAGAAACATCCATCTCAAGATTGAGAATGGAAAGTGATGGTACAGAAGATATTCGTCATGCAAAATTAATTATTATAAATGAGTGCACTATGGCATCCAATCATGATCTCAATACAATTGATAAGTTGCTGCAGGAAGTTAGGCAAACAAACGTCCCGTTTGTTGAAAAGGTCATGTTAATTGGATGGGATTTCCGGCAATGTTTAGCTATTGTTCCACATGCAATGCGGCCTGCTGTGGTTCAATCAAGCTTAAAGTATTCGTAAAACTGGCACAATTTTGAGAAGCTGAGTTTAGTAGCGGACATGAGATGCGTTGATCAAGACTATAATAATTGGTTGTTACAACTTGGAGCTGGAACAATTGATTGTGGGAACAACTTACCACCTGACCCCTAGAAACTTTTGAAAAAGCAATTTCTTTAAATGATATCCCTTCCTTATCGAGAAAAGTAATTTTATGCCCAAAGAACGTTCATGTGGACAGAATCAAGAATCAAATTATTGGCTTGCTTCCTGATCAAATTCGAGTGTATTTCAGTACAGATGAGGTCGATACAGAAGATGAAAGTGAGCGTCTTAACTCTCCACTAGAATATTTGAATTTTATCAATCCGGCTGGGCTGCCTCAACATACTCTGAATCTTAAAGTTGGAACTATAGTTATGCTACTTCGGAATCTTAACACTAAACAAGGATTATGCAACGGTACACGATTAGTTGTGAAAAGCATGAAAGATACGTTATTGTAACATCGTTTTAATTCCAATGATAGATTTTTCAAGTTCCGATCTGGAGTTACCTTTTAAACTTAAACGACGATAATTTCCTAATAAGGCAGCATTTGCTATGACCATAAACAAGTCTCAAGGTCAAACAATGGACAAAGTTGGGATATACCTGTCGGAACCTGTATTTGGACACGGACAACTTTATGTTGCATTCTGAAGGGTTCGTCGTTCCTATGACGTTAAAGTTAAGATTCTGCCAACGCCGACTGGAATTCTAAGGTGTATTGCAGTTTCGATTCAATCATCACATCGGATCCTTCACAATTAAACATACCATTAGAGTATATTAAATCTATTGCATCTTCTGGAATGCCACCACATAAACTAATCGTGGAACTTGGTGCAATAGTTATGCTTATCAGGAATATGAATTTACAATCCGGTTCATTCAATGATGTCCGTATGGCGGTGATTGAATTATTTAAAAATCTGTATAAAACTAGGAGTTATTACAGGTGTTGGAAAAGGTAATATTGTCAATTGCCATTGAGACTCGCATTTGCTATCACTATAAACAAAAAAATTAGGAGCTACCGAAACCAGTATTTACTCACGCCCAGCTATAAGTGGCTTTTAGTCATGTGAGGGCTCCCACTAATTTAGCGAACTAAATTTACCGTAGATTCGGCCCCGTAGGGGCCCCAGGCCACTAGTATTGTATAAAACAAGAGTCGGTTGTTTATTAAACGCTTTGATAAGCGACTTAAAGTGAAAGATCAACATTTTCATCAACATTAATTAAACTAAAGTAAAAAAAATATTGCAATTGTTTAATAACAAATTACGAAATTGCAGATAAAAGTTTGTTTGCAGGTAAAAAATATAGGCGTGTGCCCAAAAAGTGAGGTTAACCTTGATGCAAATTCAAGGTAATCACAAAATAAATTGATATATTGTCCTCTAACTCATACAACGTTTTCCTAAAACATTTTATCAAAACACTTGAGACGAATTAACAAATTTAAATACTTACTCGAAGAGCTTTCTGCAAATTTGCCATTAAAAATATCCAAGCAATAAAATGAACTCACCTAGAAATAAAAAAAAAATAAAAAACTGAATTAATCTCAATGCTTTTGCACTTGTTGTTATACTTAAATATAAATGTTTCCATCGCTATACACAAATCTCGCGTCTTATTAATTTCATATACAAACACACATATTAAGCCGACAACAAAACACACACACAAACATAATATGTGTACTTATATTGTAAGTAACAAATAATTGATAATTTAATCAGCTAAATTGTATCATTTATAACATTTTTATAGTACGTCGTCTGTATATAGTGGATTTACAATTTCAAAACAACAACTGCCGCATACACAACTTACTATTCTATACAAGTACTAAACGAATATAGTTTTAAGCGCGCTCAAGATTAAATTAGTTATGTGATATAATGTCTTATTGTTTTTAGGGTAAGATACAATTTTGCCAGCAAAGATGATTATACATCCATTGTTTATTCTTAATATTAGTAAGACATACATACATGGAAAGAAAGTTGAACTTTCGCTGTGATAACAGGTGGCATTTTACTATATGTATATGGAAGGAGATTCCGTCGCAAATTTAGCTTTATGTACAGATTTAATACAATTAACAAATATCAAAATCGTATCTAGCGAGAGCAAAAAAAAATTATTTGAGACTTATCGCGTAAATACATACTTGAGAATTTCATTTACTTTTGAACTTCAATCGGAAATAGGTTGTACGACCATATGTGTGATCGTTTTATGATGATGAAACATCTAAAAAAAAAAATGATAACCGCAAAGTATGTCTCAGCAAGTGAATGGTATTTACTATGTATATGAAGGGGGATTATTTATACATTTAGGAAAACTTGTGATACGCGGTACTTTGTGCGACTTTGTTGGTAAATTGTACCAACGAGAACCAGTTTAAACGACGCAATCCTGTGTTCTGTTCTTAAAATGCACATACACATGGCACAATCAATTTTGTTTTTTTTTCCATAACAATATCTATTTAACATAAAAAATAGATAAGAAATAAATAAGACAATAGATTATTATTTGTCTACAAGTGATTTCATTTCCGCGAAATATGTCATAAAATCACAAAACAAAATATTATTGAATATTATTCAAATGGCGTTATAAACGGCGACAAAATAATAACGTATACTTCATTCGTACGTTCATAATACATTATGTATATTATACATCCCATAGTTGGTTGAATAACCTGTTGGCTATTATTTATATTTATTTATGTTCTCTATAGAGAGGTGTAACATGATCGCGGCGCGGCGCATATATCGCAATTTTTTTTTTATATGTAAATAACTAATTTGATGTCGCATACGCGCTATAAATGCACGGACGTGTGCGCTGAGCTGAGTTCAAGGTCACGATATTTGAATAAATTTCAAAAATTTGCGCTGCTATTATATGTAAGTATTAACATCTCTTAGTGGATTATATTTTAACCACAAAATTGTAAACTCAACATAGTTTTGATTATGGTTTTAAAATAAAATAAATAAAATTCGGAGCAAATATCACAGCGCGGGTGGAATGAGTCATATTTCGCTAAACCTACTCTTCAAAATTTTACTTTTTGAATTAACTTTGAGAAATTATTTTGTCGGCCCAGGACTAGTCATGTTCATATACACAATGTTTTGATTTGTTTTTGAATTAATTTATAACTTGAACAGATTTGGCTTCAAGATGAGCGCCGCCTAAAATTAATGTTAAAATTTATTTTATTTATCATTTGTACGAGGTCATTGACATTGTAATAGATAGACGTTTGGTGTACGTGGGAATAGCACCCAGGCTATGCCTATATCAGTTCCCGCGCCGTCGTGCTTCGGTTCTTACTGTCTCCGTTTCGGTATGCTTAGCCATGAACACCCAATATGTCAGTTAAATTGATTTGTTCGTAGTAACAGAAACTGCCCCAGTAAAATAGAATCATATCGAACGTCAGTTCTTGTTTTACTTAAAATATCTCCTGCTAAAAAGCATTGCGTCCAATTGTAAAATGCTTAATAATTTTTATCGAGCAATCTGCTTACTCTACTTGTCCCTTAGGACTGTCTCACAGAGCTCTTTAAATGTACTTATGTTCATAGGCATCATTAGTGTCAGCTTACTTGGTAGCCAATCAGCCCTGATATCTAACTTGTGTCTAGCCTCCTGATTTATCTCGCACTCATATATAACATGATTAATGTCCTCATATTCATATCCACAGTCGCAAGTACGTTACTCTGATAGTTGGACTTTTTGCATGTATGCGGCTAATTTACCATGCCCCGTTAGCATTTGAGTGAAATGTGAGCTAAGTACCAGTATTTGAGCTAGTCTTTCCTCAATATTTGGCAAAAAACTAAAAGTAGTTCTGCCATCTAAAGAATTGCTCCATCTATCTTGCCATTTCGCTAATGACACTCTACACAGATCAGCCTTTAGAGATCTCAAACGATTTGAATTAATTTCACTACCGGAAAGTATGATATCACCGTATGCAATGTCTTGCCTTTTCCTAAGTTTATAAGCCATCAGCCTTTCTTCTAATAGTATATCAATCGGAATAACGCCAGCTAGAACAGTGACAGCATCAGTTGACACCGTCCTGTATGCCTTAGTCATTCCGAGTAGGATGCCCCTCTGAGCACTTGCTAGGGTTCTGCGGTCGTGGCAATTCATTCTGCCTATATACTATTCAAACCTTAATATATCATGGCAAGTGTGCTTTGTTTCAAGCCCCATGTTTCTCTTGCCACTCTCTTCAGTGCAAACAATACTTTTTTTCCACCTTCTGCAACCCTCTTGACGTGAGACGTGACACCGAGCCTTTCATCAAAATTGACTCCTAATCATTTTACTGTTTTCACCATCCTAATTTACTGACACCAAAGGTGGTCTTCTAATGTCGAGTGTTCCTTTTGTTGTTGGATCATGACAGTTTTGGCGGAGGGTAGCTCCATTTTGTTTTTGCTACACCAGTCAATAGTTAAGTCGATCGCTCTTTGCGCTTTTTCTTGGATAGCCTGCCTTCCATCAATCATGCTGCTGTTAAACACTAGATTCCAGAGGTGTGGTCCTAACACAGAGCGTTGTGGGCATCCCTTGTTCACACTTTTGCTTAGCGTACCGTGGTTTGTAACTACAGTTGTGACTCTTCCAGAGAAGTAATTGCTGATCATGGAGTAAAGATTTATTGGACAATTAAGCCTTTTTAGCTCTTCCATAATACAAGGCCACCACAGATTATCAAAAGCTCCAGATACGTCTAGGAAAATTCCCAGAACATACTTTGCTCTGACTGTTTAACCATGTTGACCAGGGTCACCGTGGCGTCCTCTGTGGAGCGTCCCTCTCTGAACCCAAACTGTTTGTTACTATACTTACCACTGCCTTGAAACGTATCTAGTAATCTACCAGTAATCAGTTTTTCAAGCAATTTGCCCAAGACTGGTAGCAACATGATTAGTCTGTATGCTTTTGGATCGGTTTGATCACCATCACCACTTTCCTAATAAGAATGACTTTGCCATTCTTCCATGCTGTCGGAAAGATGCCTTTATGAAGACAGCCGTTCATAAAGTTAATGATACATGGACCTATTATTGGCCATGCTCTTTGTATCACTTCAACCTCGATGTTATCTAGGCCTGGCGCTTTACCTTTTTTCATTGACATAACTGCCGACGTTGTTTCGTCACTATTAAATGGTTCCATATCAGGTGTGACTGGTGTAGTTGATCTTGACGCACGGACAAGTCCTTGCGTAACTGTGTCGTTTTCCTCTACATTATCGGGTAGCAGGGTGTTCAGTAAACATTGAGTAGTGTCCTTCCAACAAGAAGTCGGAGCACCATCGCTACCTATCAGGGTACTAAGCACCTCTAGAGTTTTTAATTTTCCTGTACTGAACTTGTATACAAAACCCCAAGGCTCTGCATTTCCGTGTTTGGTTATAAACTGTTCCAAACTACGCTGTCATGTATCATTTATACATTTAACATAAGCATTTCTATGAGCTACATATCTACGTTTTTTTGCATGCTCTTAATTCTGGGTGTGCTTCTCTTTGATGCATTTTTCTTAGCCGATGGACTTGTATCCTTTTGGTGGTTAGATCATTGGTCCACCAAGGCAAATTTCCCTTTCGTGATCGTTTTAATGGAATGCTTTAATTACATACATGTATGAGCTAATTTGTTATCTCACGCTCAACTCTATCTACATCATTTGTAGAATCAATAGTCAATCTGCCTTTCAATTCTTGCCAGTTAGTGCTCAATAGATTGCTAAAATTCTTTCAGTTTGCGTGTTTAAGCGCATACCGGGGTACCTTACTAGAAGGTTGAAATCCTTTTTGCGCAGCTTCCTTGCATAGTGTGAAAACAATTACTCTATGATCACTGGTAGTCCAATTTTCTTTCACTGCCCAATTTGATATTCTTCTGAAAAGACCTTTTGTCGTTAAAGTTAGGTCAATATTTGATTCCCTATTATGACTATATGTACTTGGCTGGCCCTCTTCATTAATAACGAAAAGGAACCTCCTAGCTATGAACTCTTCCACAAGAGTTCCTCTATCATTTGTTTCTCTATCATGCCACAGTTTTGATTTTGCATTGAAGTCGCCAGTTATGATAATTGGATGGTTTTTGAGGCCATTCATGATGTTATCAAGCTTATTTACATAGTCTAATGGTTCATCAGAATATTGAAAATATATACTGACCAGATAAAAGCAACCTACATAGTCCTGATCTCACTTCTAGACATGCACAATGTGAGTCACAGTATTGTGTGATCTTGAGAATATCAATATTATTATTTATTATTGCAATGGCTGCTTTTACAGTGCATTGTTACCAGTCACCACACGTGTTTGTGTTGCTAGGCCACCAATTTTTCTTTTTACCGTGTAGGGTTCTTGCATACATATTATGTCAATGTTTTCATGAACTGCAATTTGCCTAATTTCATGTCCAACAGCCTTTGCATTTTGCATATTCAGTTGGACAATCCTTAATTGACAAGTGCTGTGGTTTTTATTGTGGTTTCTATCCCTCATATGTAGTTTTCTTAATGATTAGGTTCAAAGCCGCTCTATAAGCTGTGCAGATTTTGCTATAGGTCGAGTGGTCAAAAGCCTTATTGGCTTCCTTACAGCAGATACACTTCGGAGCCTCAGTTTTTGTTGGGCAAGTATTTCTGTCATGGCCACCTAAGCTGAAATGTCCACATACTTGATGTTTTTCCTTACAGAACTTTGATATGTGTCCAAAGGCTTGACACTTGAAGCACCTTGAAACCCTTACAAAATCGTTGATTTTGCAGGATGACCATCCTATGTATACCCTACGGTTTTTGATAAGGGCACTTCTCGCTTTTGGAGCTACTTCTAAAACCCAATGAACTGTTTTACCATATTTGGGCACAGTTTTGAAACTACCTTTAAGATCTTCATTAGTGATCATGCTAGAGTTTTGCTTAACAATTGCTTCTTTTATTTCGTCAATCTTCACGTCTGCTTCAACGTCAAAAATAATTACTCTTGGTAAACGTTTCTCTGGTAGTGAAGCTACCAGCCCAACGTTGGACAAACTCTCATTATTCAAAAAGAAGTCCAGATCTTGTTGCTTGTTTGTTTCGATCATAATTCCATCTTTGATATTACTGACATTTTTAACAGCAATATTAAAGCAGCGGGAAAAATGATTTCCTTAACTTTCTTTTTAATCTCATCGGTCACTATTGGTTTAACAGTGACAACCAACGAAGGTTTCCACTGTGATATTTTAGGTTTTGAGGCCTTTGCACCTGACTCATGAATTGGCGCTTGAGCTACTACTGACTTTAACGTTTGAGCATAAGTTGCCTTACCTTCAACGTTCTTCAAAGCCTCTATAAGTACCATTTCCTTCCTTTCCGATAGTCGACTTTTCAAGCCGACAACCTCTAGAGACATTGTTTGGCCAACAGTTCAAAAACTGAGATCGCTTCAACCATCTCACTAACACTATCACCGTTCTCTGACAGATCCAACGTTTCAGCTTCAACAAAACCACTACGATCCCTCTCCTTAACCCCTTGAGTAGGGGCCAAAGAGGAGTCCCTCTTCGGAGGCAAATTCCCACTGCTCTAACTATACGCTATCCTTCTGCACTGTGTTTTGCCGTTCTCAACCTCGCAGAGGTACACAGTTAAGGATTACAGAAAGATTCTCGTAAAGAATTTGATTTCGTACGTACGTCTTTATAAAATATAGTTGGAAACTAACTTGTTTCCCCGTTCAGTAACACTTGTAAGTGACGACACTAATACTTATCCCTCGAGGGACATTTGTACGAGGTACAATAATTAGCTGGGAGAAATAAAACGTACGTTTATTATTTAGGCAAGTGTAAATGTATTTCATTTGTTAAAGTTTTTTTTCCCGCCGATTTAAAAACAATCCTACAATTGAAACTTATGGTTACGTTATATTTGGTTATCTTAAAAACTAAAGGTTCAAACAGAATGCATCCACTCTATTCCGTTTGTGTTTTATCCGCGTCATATCGTTCGTAATACAAAACGTTCCATTTGCCAAACTATTTTCATAATACATGATCCCTTCAAGTAAAATAAAATTTTGATACGACATAAAGAAGCTTTTGAGTGCGGACATAAAATGATTTTGTTGTTTCCAGAATATTTTTAAAAGATATTGCAATAAAAAATATTTTTTTGTTCAAATGAGAAAAATATACAGTTTGAGGTTATCATCCGCAAAATTTTAAATTTGAGTTTAGGGTCTGCTCCAATTTTTCTCCTTTGCCCGTTGGGTTGTAGGCCCATCTTTCAAACACTAATTACATTATGTTTGCCCCTTAAAACAATTTGAAAATACCATTTTCTTCTTTGATCGCCGCTTCTTCTCTGCTGTTCTGTTTACCTAGGTTAACCATTTACGAATGATACAGATAGTCAACGCTCAAATAAATAAATACATAACAAATTCATTTGCCAAATATAAAGGGCTGAAACTTCAGGAGGTGGTCAGAACTCTAGTTCTGAAAGCTAACTGAACCCCGAAATCAATCGCTAACTGAACTTCTAAATTCAAACCATCAGCTTAACCTCCACCTCAATCTTAACGCAATTCTAAACACAATCACTAAATCAACCGGCAACCCAACCCTCAACTTAATCACCAATTCCCCAAAAACAAACCTTAGGTTA